>CM053576.1:75584656-75622404 GCA_028646485.1 Cryptoprocta ferox | reverse complement strand
AGAGGAGATGTCTAAGCTGAGAGGTGAGGCAACCTGCCTGCTGTCAAACAGCTGCCAAGGCAGAGGTGGCCTGTGACCAAGTCTCCTGACTTCCCTTTACCAAGTTTCACTCAAGGCCTCCCATTATGCCATCACAGATACTACAGGGTGGTAACTGGGAGTCTGCCCAGTTAGTGGGTAACATCTGATTCTCCTTCCCTGAGAGACTTCCTGCTGGATTATTGTCTTTCCTCCATACTCCCACAGCATCATCTACACATCATTGACTACATTATATCCTATCTCCTTATAAGTCTCTCTCCCAGCTTGACTGAGTTACATGGTAGATCTTTAGTTGTAGGAAATGCAGAGATAATGAGATTCAGTGGTGATGTAGACACACAGGCTTCATCCTTGGACACAGAATTCCAGGATGATGGGCTGTGAAGTAAACTGGAGGTTTCAACCCGAGAAAGCAATCATTCTAGTTGGTATCCAGGTATGGTAAGAGTAGGGAGGGGAAGATCTTACTTCATGCCAAACTTAACAAATGATGGGCCTGAGACAGGGATTATTAACCCAAGCAACATTGGCTCAAGAACTGAAAGGACATTTCATTGAATTGGTACCATGAAAAGACACCTCTTCACAAATCTTGGTAAGGTAGAAGCATAGGAAAGATGATGGAATCTGATATAAGTTTACAAAATCATTGATACTCTTAATAGATTGGGCTTAGGCAAAAACCACACAGTTTGGCTTTCTTGGATGACTACAATAATAAATGCAATAGACTTTCATTATTTGTGGTACAAAGTTTCTGGGAACACTGATTAGCAAATATGGAACCATTGTTCATAGGGAAAATGCAGGGTTAGGTTCCTGTGAGCCTGTGGACACATTTTCATCAACTGATTAATTTATAACTTTGTTTTATGTATGTTCCTGTTTAAAGACAATTTATTTCCTTATTTAATATGTATTATGTATTTATTAACATAGAACTCCTGGCCAACAACACTGTAACTTATGTCTTAACAAAGTTTACCTAACACATATAGTTCTCTAAAAGGGGATTCTTGTGATTAGGAAGGCACTTCAGCACCGCACTTAGGAATCATTTTAAACAGAAAAATCACCAGTAAAAATCACAAAAATGTGGAAAATGTGGGACTAAATAGATTACAAAAAGGATATTTGTTTATAGTATGGGAACTAAACAAGAATAGTGTTACCTTGTTCACCTTCAGCTGGGAATGTGTAGGTCACATGACTCAAATTTTTCATTGCTCTGCCCACATGCATGAATGACCATGAGAGCACCATGAGTATTGATTTGGGGTTTACACATAAATTTTAGGAAGTAGGCAAATTCACAAACATAGAACCCACAAATAATGGGAATTCACTGTATTTATAATTTGTTGAACACCTACCACGTGTTCACTGAACTAGGTGCTTTACATATACATGCATTGTCAAGCTTATCAGCTTTTCAGTCTTCAAATGAGATGACTCAGAGTTAACAATGGTGCATATATCCTTAGATCAATAGGCTAACACCACTGGAAAAAGTAAACCTTTATAAAATATTAATGTTATACAATTTGTACACTGAGCTTATGGATACATTAATGGGTCCAGAAACTTGGAATAGGCTAGGCTTCTGTTTCTCTTGGAAATTTATAACTCAGTAGTCTGAGCTCTTACAGAATACTCACAGTGCACACTCAGCAACAGGGCTATTGACTGATTATGCTTAATAACCTACAACCTACTAAGGTCTGAAGAGAATCTTGACCATGACCAGCAGTTAAGAGCACAATCATCTTCCCAAGAAACATCATGTGAAGCCCAAAAATGGTCAAGTAAATAAATTCAAAGACAAATATGTCTTTCAGGGTATTGACTGACCAAGTAGGAACCTGAGAAGTTAGCAAGCTTTAGAACAGACCAAGTTTTGAAGCTTCATGCTTGCAAAATGTTGCTCTTGGGCAATCTGAGGATCCACAATCTTCTTATCTGCTGCTTGCTTTCCATTCAAGTCAGTCTGGACTCTGTTCCAAACTACAGTGTGCTCACTCTTCCTCCTCATCTTTACTCTTAACACAATGGGATTCTCTTCCTAACCAAATCACCCTCAACTGGCAAAGCACCGTTTAGTCTCACATCTTCCATTAACCTCCTGGACCTCCTCAGCCTTCTCATCTTCCTTGTGTGGGGGAGGATCTGGGTCACCCAAAATCTAGCACACTTGTCACTATGTCTGTAAAAGGGACATAATAATGCATGTCTCTGAATTTAAGCAGGGTAGCCTGTGCACGTGCACAGGATAGAGCCTGACACTTAAGTGGATGCTCAACAATTCTGGTGATTCTGAATTCGAATTCTGTTCATATAAATTAACTTTTTGTTACCCCTTCTGAGACAACTTTTAGAAAGAAAAGGATAATACCATAAGAGACAAGGCAACAGCAAGAAAGAACATGCTTTGGGGGAGTGATTTCCAGATTCTGAACTTTATGGATGAGTGCAAGAATTTGGGGAACTGATATCATATTGCTTAATAGTTCCTGTTTTTCTAAAATCTCCCTAATAATATTTTCCCTTATATAATAATTTTTACAAAACAAACACATTATAAAGGGGAAAAGCAAGAAGAACATAATATCAGGAGTTCTGAAAATGAATAGGGGTACCTGGGTGGCTCAGTCGGTTGAGCATCCGACTTCAGCTCAGGTCATGATCTCACGGTCCATGAGTTTGGGCCCCGCATTGAGCTCTGTGTTAACAGCTTAGAGCCTGGAGCCTGCTTCGGCTCTCTCTCTGGTCCTCCCCCACTCACACTCTGTCTCTGTCTCTCTCTCTCAAAAATAAATAAACATAAAAAAAAGAAGTTCTGAAAATGAATGAATTCAGCTTCAGGAAAAACTCACCTCACTCGCACACCCACTTATCCTTTCTGTTCACTCATTGGCCAAATATTTACTAAGTGATATGCACCAGGAATTTTTCTACATGATAAGGTACAGTGGTAATGACAGAGAAGTTCTGTACTCATGGAATTTATGTTTTTTGGTATCATAAAACATATCTGAGAAAACTCATGACCAATTGGTAACAATCCAGTCACTGGACCTTGCACTGGCTTTTGAGAGTGGTAGCATTAGAGTACACGCCCCACCCCACCATAGATGTAAGGTTCAGTCCCTGATTCTAAGTCCTGAAGAAAGGAACAGGAAGGGGTCACACTGTACAGAGACTGGAAGTAGCTCTCTAACTGATCATCTTCTGGCTCTGGGGCAGTGAGTATGCCAGCCTGACAACTGGACTTCAGGTGGTTACTCTTGGTAAATACAACCCCCATATAAACAGAAATCTTTCTAGAAGTTATTTTTGACTGTGAAGGACGACGACATATACTTAGTCCAAAGAAACCTGAAATATAGGTCACAAGTGATTTCAAACAGTTGTCAAAGTGTGGAGATGAATCCTGAGAAAAGAGAGAGGTGGGGGTAAAAGCCTGGTTGTATTTGAGGAGTTCCTCAGTTTGCTTCTCACCAGGATTCAAAAGAAAAGAGCTGGAAGTTGTGAAATTTGAGCTTTTGAAAGTGCTATAGAAAACTTTTAGCACTGTTAAACACTTGGAACACTCAGCCAACAAAAATAAGACATTTGCTCTTATTCCAAAATCCCAAATTAAACTAAGGTCAGAGTGACAGTTGTGTTTCATTCTAGCATGCCTTAGTGAAAAACCAGAGGAGAATCCCCAGGGACTGATAAGCTCCCTGTAACACATTGAATTGTTAGGTCAGATAGAGAAGGCATTATATATACAGTTGTCCCTTGAACAACAATGGGTTTGAACTGCACAGGTCCACCTGTGCTTTTTTGTGGATTTTTCACAGTACAGTGCTGTAAATGGATTTTCTTTTCCTTTGATTTTAATAACATTTTCTTTTCCCTAGCTACTTTAGTGTAAGAATATAGTATATAATATATACAACATGTAAAATACATATTAATCAACTGTTTATGTTATCAGTAAGGCTTCTGGTCAACAGGAGGCTATTAGTAGTTAAGTTTTTGGAGAGTCAAAAGTTCTATGTGGACTTTTGACTGCATGGAGGGTTGGCCCCCCAACCCTGGTATTTCTCAAGGGTCAACTGTATATACTGTGCTTTCTTCCCAAAAGTCACAATTAAAGGAATGCAGCACTTAACATAAACCATCAGAACTCATCACAATACTTTCTATATGTAATAGATTGAGAGTCTCACATGACAGTCTCCAGTGCCCTAGCCTAAAATTTGTAAAATAAGGCAAAAATACGCTATATTCCAGAGAAACTTTTCAGAGCACCAATAAGTGTTTACTGAAAACAATATGTAAAAACCCAGCTACATTTTCCAGAGCCTCACTTTTGAGAGCTCTTTGCCCCTGCAGCATTACATGGCAAGGAAGAAGGGAGTCTCCTAGAGGTGTGTGAGTGCCAGCTTCCTGAACACATTAATAAGACCAAAAAGAAAATAATCAAGAAACCATAAGCAGAAGTTCTTCCTTGTCACGCATTTTAGGATTAAAAATAAAAAGATTTACTAAATTTAGCCACAATATAAAACCCTAAAGCAGAAAGTTTTAAATAAGGCAAATGGCCTCAATGCTTCAGACAACTTTATCAACTTAACGCTATAAACCATAGCAAGCAAATTAATTATTCCCAGATGCTGGGGTTGAAGAATGCTTGCTGAATTGTTTTGCTTCTCGAAATCTCCAGTATAAACACACATTCATAGGATTGCATTCCCTTTTTTGGCTCCCAACATGCATGTAATTATACAGTGTGCAGGATAATGTTGGATGAGCTCTCGTTTGAATACCAAGCAAGTTTTGGGTTCTGTCAGCCTTTTGGATACTATGTCCACAAACATTTTCCTCTGACAGTCTTTAGTAACAACTTGTAAACAAATTGTTTCAAGTTCTTAAAAAAAAAATTCAACAGCAGCATTAACATGGCTTCCAGATTGTTCCAAACCCCTCAAGAGCTGAAGAGGGCAAAATTCATCTCAAATACAGTACGGCTTTTGTCTTGCATCAAGAACAGTTTTTCTGCAACCCCTATGAGGAGGATCAGAAATCCTACTTGTAGTTTTTATATTTTTATATTCTTTGCATTTTGCCAACATGCAAATAAAGAGGAGAAAAACAGGCTGTGAATCAACTGAATTTAGGATATGTTTAGGATTAAAATGTAGATTCTCTGATCATGGACAGAATAATGTGAATAAAATGTCGTTTTTCTGTTTCACCTCCAAATTTTTATAGGACAAATGAAATATGCCTAATGTTGGGTGAGTCAGCGAGAGTTTTTGGGGTTATCTGAGCCTAAAAACTTCTTGAAGTAATTAAACTCTGTAGATTTGTCCCACATCTTTATATAATGAGGCAAAGGTGTGTATGTGCATGCGCACCAGTGCGTGTATGGGTGGGGGAGATAAAGGCGGCACAGGGAAAACCTCACAAACTGTTAGAGAAAAAACAAAACAAAACATTTTCTACAGAGGGAAAGAGAAATTCTGTAGTCCTGCCAAATGCAACACAAATGAGAGGGAAAGTTCAAGGAAAGTTGATATTTAAAAATAAATAAAAGGAAATTCAGTGAGAAAACAATATGCAGATCAGGTCAAAGCCCAGAGAAAAATGCTCATTCAGAACCGGGCTGTCATCCTGCTTTTTCTGAAGTGAGCAGCTGCTGGTTTTTGAAACCAGCCCACACAGTTGGGTCCCTGCCGCCATGGCAACACTCAGGCTGGCTGTGCTGGAGTGGCCCAGGCACAATGGGGCAGTTCCAAGGCCCAGAAGCTCTTCTGGCTGCAGATTAGGGAGGTTTTTTGTGTTGTTTTGTTTTGTTTTTATGTGTGTTGGGAGATTTTGATTCCTGGGTTTGTGGTTGGCTATTGGAAACTTTTTCCAACCTATAATAAACCCTGACCTAAGGGGCCAATTTTCATGGAAATAGCAGCATGGAAGGAAAGCACTGAGGTGTTCAACAGGCAAATAACTAATTTTTAGTCTCATTTTAAATTCTTTCTTAGAAATCTCTAGTAAGCTCTGGGCATTTATATTTGGCCCCTGTATTGCAACCTTAGGATGTTTTTGAAATAATGCTTAGCTTGCTTTTTATACTTGTAGCTTATAATAATGCATGGCCCATAAAGGGAAAACTATCATTGTCTTGTGAGTTGAAAGTTAGCTAATAATTACCTGAAGACTTTGAAATTAAAAATATAAACTATAGATTATATATTGCTATATGCAGAGCTTCAATATTCAAGTATAATCAGCATATTCAAGTCATGAACTCACCATCCTGGTTTCATCAGTAAACTACAGGCTAACAAATTTATCTACCCACTAGTTATAAAGAAAATTGCAACATAATAACCTCATGATGTAACATAGTAAGTAATAGCATACATTTTAGAGTCAAACTGCCAGAGTTCCTCTCCTGCCATTTATTTGCTGTTTAATTTCAGGCAAGTTACTCAAACGCTGTGTGACTCTATTTCCTCATCCGAGGATAAAAGGAGTACTTACCTGGCAAAATTCTTAAAGTTGTTAAGTGAATCAACATTTGTAAAGTGCTTGGAACTGTATTTGGTTAACATATAATTGCTTAGAAGATAACTGCATAACTGCATAAATAAAGAAAGAAATAGTAGGGGTTTTTTTTTTTTGCTTTTTTTTAAATTCAAAGAACCTCTTTTTTAAGAATCTGGGAAATACTGCCTTTGGAATTTAGGACAGCACGGTGTATTTGTGTACTTATGTCCCCACTCAGGAAATGTTAGACTTCTTATTTATATCTATGTCTTTTAACTCACTTGAATCCATGCTTAAGGCTCCTTGACCCCGATAAAGCAGCTTGTTTGTGAATTTAGCCAATTTGTGTGTGTGTGTGTGTGTGTGTGTGTGTGTGTGGTGCGTGAGCACAGAGGGGAGCGCTTTGAAAATACATACTGGATCTCCTGATTCATTTGGATCTCTACAAATGCCTAAATTTTGTTAAAAGCATAAAGCACAGTGCTTGCTAAACTGAGCAAGTATGAGATGCAGCCCTCAAATTGGGAAACCGATCACTGTACCCACTTACTCTAGCAGCAGCCAAGAGCCTCAGCTTTATGGAGATGAAAAAAAAAACAGGGCTTTTTCACCTCCATAAGAGGATGAGGTACATGATTTCATTTCATTTTTTAATGTTAATTTTTGAGAGACAGAGAGAGAGCGCGCTCGAGATTGTGAGCGTGAGGTGGGGGGAGGGGAAGAGCGAGAGAGACACAGAATCTGAAGCAGGCTCCAGGCTCTGAGCTGTCAGCACAGAGCCTGACGTCGGGCTGGAACTCACAAACCACGAAATCATGACCTGAGCGGAAGTCGGGCGTCTAACCGACTGAGCCACCCAGGCACCCCTCATTTCATTTTTTAATCTTTTTTTTTTTAACAAATAGAAGTATTTGTCAAATATTTAAGGTATTATGTACACATATATAATGAAATGATACTACAGTCAAACAAACATACTCATTACCTCCTATAGTTACCTTTTTTAGTGTGGTAGGAACACTTGAGACTTACTCTTTTAGCAAATTTCAAGTTTACAATACATTATTATTAGTCACCATGCCGTATATTTGGTCTTCAGAACTTACTCATCTCACAAGGGAAGTTTATACCTTTGACCAATATCTCCCCCTTTCCCTATCCCCATTCTACTCTCTGTTTCCCTATCCCCATTCTACTCTCTGTTACTACGAGTCGAACATTTTTTTAAATTCCACATATATGTCAGATCATGTGATATTCATATTCATCTTTCTGTGTCTGGCTTATTTCATTTAGCATAATGCCCTCTGGGTTCATCTATGTTGTCTCAAATTACATGATTTCCTTCTTTTTAAAGGCTGAATATTATTCCATTATGTATATACCACATTTTATTTATTCATTCATCTGTCAACAAATACATAGGTTGATTCCATCACCTTGGATATTGGGAATAATGCTGCAATGATCACGGCAGTGCACATATCTCTTCGGTATCCTGTTTTCACTTCCTTTGGCTATATACCCAGAAGTAGGATTGCTGGATCATATGGTAGTTCTATTTTTCATTTTTGAGCAATCTCCATACTGCTTTCCACAGTGGCTGAATCAATTTATATTCCCACCAACAGTGAACAAAGATTCCCTTTTCTTACATTCTCACTAACACTTATCTCTTGTCTTTTTGATAATAGCCATTCTAACAGTATGAGATGGTATTTCATTGTGGTTTTGATTTGCATTTCCCTGATGATCAGCTATATTGAGCATCTTTCCTTGTGTGGTTGGCTATCTGTATGTGTTCTTTGGAAACCTACCTAACCATCCTTTTCCCATTGTTTAACTGAAGTGAGTTTTTTTTGGTTTGTGTTGGATTTTTTGTTTTGCTTGTTTTTTCACTTTGGGTTTGTTTGTATGTTTTTGTTTTGCCACTGAGTTGTATGAGTTGCTTATACATTTTAGATACTAATGAGGTGCATGATTTCTCCCAGAGCTTGTCAAGGTTTTTCCACTACATCCCAGAACTCTTCCACTGGGATTGAAGAGCCTACTCATGGGTTCAGATGCACAATTTTCATGTTGTCCATCTATCTGAGGCCATTTACTTCCTTATAAGTTGTGGAACTGCATTATCTCCTACACTGGGGCCGAGTCTAAAACTGGCCCCACGAAAAATCCTATTCTTCTGGTTATACTTCCTTAGTTAAATGAGACAGGAATATCTGTTAGGTATCTATAATTTCTAAGTGTTTTTACAAATCTTGTTGGGATAGTTGGATGCTTTCCACAGAAATATATTGCTTCACCAGCCAGGGGATTTATAATTTTCTGGAATCCAGTGTATCTGAGGCTAAGAGGTTAGTATTTTAGCCAATGTTATTAAAATAAGTCACATGCCTTCAGTTCTTTTTGTTTAATGTTTGTCTATTTATTTTGACAGAGAGTGAAACAGTGAGTAGGGGAGGGACAGAGGGAGACAAGGAAAGAGAGAGAGAATTCCCAGTAGGCTCTGTGCTGTCAGCACAGAACCCCATGTGGGGCTCGAACCCACGAGCCCATGAGATCATGACCTGAGCTGAAATCAAGAGTTGGACCCTCAACTGACTGAGCCACCCAGGTGCTCCCACATACTTTCAGTTCTAAGTACAGGGACCAGAGGTCATTTTGGTACCTCAAAGAAAGAAAACAGTGTCTATTTCAGTTTGCAAAATGGCAGAATCTTATTTTCATACACTGAAAGTTTTTTCTCCTTTTACAACTGTTCAAAGTGGGGCTACATATCTGGAGATGTGGATACACTTGAGAGTAGGGCTGAATACTGAAAGGATAAGGACCAAAATACACAAAATTCATTTAAAAAATCAAGGTCACCCTGCAGTTCAACATATATCCTATTTTCTAGGAAAATAGATGTACCATCAGATCAAGTATAGCTTTCTATGGAAAAAATTTTGGAGGCCCAAAGCAAAATTGCAGAAAGCCAGTATTCCATAGTTGAAGGAAACAAAAGCTGCCACCCGGAAGACATTCAGACTGAGCTGAAGCTGTGACACTTTGAAAGGACACAGAATTCAGCAAATTGATTTTATTGTTTGAGAAAGTTCAAATGGAAAAAAAAGGCAGCCTCCTTTTTCTATATCCCACTCCAGGAACCGAAGTGGTCTTAAATAAGAATGTTGGTTTTAGGGGTGCTTGGGTGACTCAACTGGTTGAGCATCTGACTCTTGATTTCAGCTCAGGTCATGAACTCCTGGTTTGTGAGTTTGAGGCCTGCATCCGGCTCTGTGCAGACAGCGCAGAACCTGCTTGGGATTCTCTCTCCCTCTCTCTGCCCTCCCCCACAAATAAATAAATAAATAAACATTTTTTTAAAAGAAAAGACTGTTGGTTGTAGCAACGTTTAGCTGCACTTAAAAGAGGAGGGAAATTATTAGGTGCAGGGAAAGGTGACCTAGAATAACAGCCAGGAGACCTGAGCCCCAGTTTCATTTTGGTCACTTGGCAACATATGCCAGGTTACTTTCCCTCTCGGAGATATTAACAACCATGGTGCTGGTGGTAGCAGTACAAGTAGCAGCAGCAGCAGTAATAGCTGCAGGAGCAGTAGTAGTGGCAGGTAGTAGTAGCAGCAGGAACAGCAAAAGCAGCAGCCACGGTAGCAGGAGCAGTAGCAGCAGCAGTATAGTATTAGCAGTAGCAGCAACAGTAGTAGCAGCAGCAGCAGCAGCAACAGTAGTATTAGTAGTAGCAACAGTAGTATTCATAGTAGCAGCAGCAGCAGCAGTAGTGGTAGTAGCAGGAGTAGGAGTAGGAGCCAAAGCAGTAGTGGCAGTAGTCGTGCAGCAGCAGTAAGAGCAGCATAGCAATAGCGGTAACAGCAGCAGCTATCCCAGCAGTAGCAATAGTAGTAAATAGCAGTAGTAGTGACAGCAGCAGCCGTAGTAGCAGTTTTCCACTTATTGAAGGTCTACTGACAGGCACTCGGGTAGAAATCCACAAATATTATTTCTTTAAACCCCATGGTAACCTTCCAGTGTAGGTATTATTATCCCCGTTTAACTATGGAGGAAATGGAGGATCAAAGAGGTTAAGTAATTTGCTTAAGGGCACTTTGTAAGTTAGCGAAAAATCTGGATTTTGAATCTGGGACAACCTGGTTCCAAAATCTTGTCCTTCTCCTGGGAAACTGTGGTATGGGGCAGTGTTTCTCAAACTTTAATGTGCTCATGAACACGTAAGATCATGGAGATCTTAAAACTGATGCAAGTCTGGTGCAATGCCTGAGCCCTTGCCTTTATAACAAACTTCCAGGTGCTGCTGCTGGTTCTAGGAAGCGTACTGTGAGAGTGCAAAGAAAGTATGCTTTCCAGTCAGAATGTGTGGCCTTAGTGTACTCATCTGTAGCATAAAGGAGTTTGATAAAATAAGTTTGAAGGTGCATTCCAGCTCTGAAATCCCCATACTATAGTATTAAGAAACCAGATCACACAGGAATGACTTTTAGCTACATGAATTTTTAAACTGGTTTCAGATGAGATTCTGGCTGTGATTTATGTATCTTTCTGCAGCATCTCTGACAGGTAGGATCAGACGCCCTCACTCAAATTACATTGTTGTTAAGCTTTAGACTGAGCTAAATCTTACTGAAAGAGTTCAAAGCACTTCTTTTCATAAGCATCTTTAAAGATTATAAATGTAAAAATAGTTTCTTATGAGAAGCTTAGATGGCAAGGTTTTTTCTTTTTAATAACAGAAATGAGAAGTCTCCAAAACTGTAATGGTAGCACAATCCATAAAAATATGTTAATGCCTCATCTTAAAGTCTTACAGAAATTGAGGTTTTCTGAGTTAACAAAATAGGCTTCATCACAGATGGTCAGAATGATAAAAGGAACCAGCACACTAGTACAGCAAGACTAAAAACACTGCTCTTAGCTAAGCATGCTGAAAGTCTTTAAGAAAATCTTTCTACATATAGCTCTGTTAAGTGTTGAAGGAAAAATGGTTTTGATTGGCAAGGGCACTTCAAATGCTTCAAGCAAAGCGCAGGACTTTAGGGTATACAAGTTTTATGAAGAAGCCATTTCTATTTAAAATGGATGCCCTTATTAAGATGCATTTTCTCATCATCTTGTACATAACACAGGATAATGGCACCAAAGAGAGTGGGTTTTGCTCTCTTCTAAGAGGTACAGTTCAGATCACCAAGAGAGATGCCATGAACTCCTTTTCCTGAACTAAGACAAGGGCTGCTGCAGCAGTAGGGCATAGTCTGTCTATGAGTCTCTGATGAAAAAGAATTTACCAATGATAAAGAATGTTAAAAACTGAAATCAGAACCCTTTATCCAGATCTTCAGAAAACAGATAGAGACGACACATTCATCAGGAATGGCCTAAGTAAATCTGTGTTTAAAGAAAGATACCCCTGGGGGCTCCTAGGTAGGTGACTCAGTTGGTTGAGTGTGCGACTCTTGATTTCAGCTCAGGTCATGATCCCAGGGTCATGGGACTGAGCCCCACATCCGGCTCCATTCTGAGCGTGGAGCCTGCTTAAGATTCTCTCTCTCTCTCTCTCTCTCTCTTTTTCTGTGTCTTTCTCTCTTTCTCCATCTTCTCTCTCCCTCTCCCTCTTCTCTCTCCCCTTTCTGCCCCTCTCCCCTGCCCATATACTAAAATAAAAAAATTTTTTTAAATGAAAAAAAAAAGGATACCTTTAAAATCAGGGAAGATTTGATGTCATAATTGTTTTTATGGCCTGCAAGAGTGGTCCACATTTATTTAGCCAATTTTTAATTACATGGCAATGATAGTCAAGTTTTTAAGAGGTAGAGCCACTCTTTTCTAAATAATTTCTTATGAAGAATCCCAAAATGTAAAATAGATACAGAGCTACTGCATTCCAAGTTTGGGAGGAAGGGTTGCCCTTAGACCCTACTTTGGTCACCATAGATCGTGTCCCAAATTTCTATTGCTATTTAACTCATAGTTTTGTGGGTTGACAAGACTCAGCTGGGAAATTCTTGCTTGGGGACTATTACATGCAGTTACAGTCACAAAGTCCTCTGAAGGCTCTGCTGGGCTGGACATCCAAGATGACTCCTTTGCACCTATGTCCCCAGCTTCAGTGCTCCTTGGCTTCTTTCTGTCTCCACGTAACATCTTATCCTCTAGGGTCTTCCAGTGTGGTTTGGGATTCTCATAGGATGGTTTCTGGTAGTCACACTTACATAGCAGCTGGCTTCCAAGAGGTAGTATTTGAAACTTCCAGGCCAATTAATGGCAAAGCCCAGAACTGACACGGCATGACTTCCACTGTATTCTATTGTCAAACAATTGTGGGGTCTTCGCAGATTCAAGGGGGTAGAGAAATGGCAACCTCTTGATGGGAAGGTAGCAATGTCACATTGTAGAACATGTGGGATTGGGCATATTGTTGCAGCCATCTTTGGAAAATGCCATCTGCCTTAGTTAATAAGCACTATGGTAATAAGGATCTGAGATGATATGGAAAATCAAAATTTACAAATAATCTAAAGAACTTTTTTTAGTATAGTTGATACACAATGTTACATTAGTTTCAGGTGTACAACATGGTAATTCAACACCTTTATACCTTATGCTGTGCTCCCCACAAGTGTAGCTGCCATCTGTCACCATACAATGCTATTATGATACCATTGACTATATTTGCTATCTTCTACCTTTTATTCAATCTTAAGATCTTCTTAAAAATCCCTTCTTAGAGATTTTAATTGTGATCTTGTGCAAAATTGAAAATAGTAAATTTGGTTTTATTTCTGGATCTTCTTTACTGGCAGAGATATTAATGTTACATCCTATTGGAAAGTGCTATGAGTTGCTACTTATTTGGGAAGAGAAGTGTGGGTAATAGAAAGTAAGGATACTAAAGATGTTAGTCATAGCCAATTCTCCCCCTTGCTATTTTTCAAGTCACATAAAGTGACAATGTGGCCTTAGATCACTCAGGTTAGAAAGACATACAGAAAACCGCAGCAACACGTAGCCATTCCTGCTAATCAGTAAAGCAGGCAGTCAGCATTTTGCAGAGCATTTCGAAAGAAAACAAACCTTCAATAGAAAACACCTGGCAGAAAAAAACAAACAAAAAACAAAAAATAAAAAACACCTGCACTGTGAGAAATACAGAAGCAAAGTCTACAAACCTGACATTAGAAGTAAGGGCCCTGAAAAGAGAAGTGGAATCCCAGCCCAGGAAGCTGAGACAAGAGGATTTCTAGAGACTAGAAAAAACAAAATAGTTCTTGGGCCACACTAATTAGGAGTTTCCTCTACTTCCTTAGTCAGTAACAAAGGGGGAATAGCAGAATTCATAATAAATGATGCATTAAACACAAATATTCTTTATTATCTATGATAAGACACTTAAATATTAAAATTCTCATTTCAGAATGAAGATTCAGTTATTCTCAACAAATCCAGTGGTTGCCTTCCTAAATTCCAAAATTAACGTGCCCTTCTAGGCTTTATTTAGTACCTGAGCTGAAGTCACACTAGTTGCATATTATGGTCAAAATTCTTGTGCCCAGAATGGAAAAAATCTTTCATGAATATTCCTTCCCAATGTCTGGATGTGCCACATGTTGTATCAACCTTCCACAAAGATGGTGGAGGGGCTTTTGGGTAGCTCAGTTGGTTAAGCATCTGACTTGAGTTCAAGTCATGGTCTCATGGCTCCTGAGTTCAAGCCCTATGTTGGCTCAGGTCATGATCTTGTGGTTTGTGAGTTCGAGCCCCTCCATTGGGCTCTGTGCTAACAGCTCAGAGCCTGGAGCCTGCTTTGGATCCTGTGTCTCCTCTCTCTGTCCCTCCCCTGCTCATGCTCTGTCTCTCTCTTCTCTCTCTCTAATACAAATAAACATATAAAAAAATTTTAATGGTGGAAAAAGAGTACAGCATGGTCTGATACTTGGTTTAGGTTCTATGAATTAGAACTCCAGCTGGAGCAATTATTTTGAACCTATCTGAAGGCCAGGTATAGATTAGAAAAGCAGGTTCAATATGTTTTATTACCTAGGGAAATTATCCCCTAGAAATTGCTCAATTTATTATTGGTTAAGTCTGCTATTGCCAGGGCAGGATTTTGAGAGAATTGTTCTCAAAGAGATGAAGTCTAGTCAGTCTTAGTGAAATTACATTGTAAGTTTGGTCTGATCCTAACCTTTTTTTTTAATGTTTATTTATTTATTTGGGTGGGGTGGGGAGGAGGGACAGAGAGAGAGGGAAAGAGAGAATCCAAAGCAGGCTCCGCACTGTCAGCACAGAGCTGATATGGGGCCCTATCTCATGAACCGTGAGATTATGACCTGAGCTGAAATCAGGAGAAAGATGCTCAGCTGACTAAGCTACCCAGGCACCCCTGATTCTGACCTTTTGAAAACAATTCCAGGAGTCATGAAACATCATGTAGCTTTATGTGTGTGTGTGGAGAAGGCAGTGTTGGTGACGGTGAGGTGTTGGTGAGAAGGGTATCAGTGGTTCTCAAAAGAAGAAGGAAGAAAAGTGAAGAAGAAAATAATTTTAAAAAATTATTTTAAAAATAATCTTCATGATTTTTTTTAAGTTTTTGGTATGTAGAAGTTTTACACATAAAACTTATCTTTGAATTTGATACTAGTTTTCTACTGCTACATGAGTCTTCCCGGTCAGTCTTCTGCCCCCTTTCCAGTTTTTCTCATTAATCTCTACCTTACCAACTCCCAAGGCATCCTGCAGGTCTGTGAAATGGCACTCACTCCCTCATAGAATGTACAATCTTACACAGTTTTAGGTCTCGGTCCCTTGAGTGTCTTTTTTTTTTTTTTTTCTTGATAACCAGACAAACATTTACTACCCATCTTTTAAACTCAAATACCACCTCCCCTACAAACTCTTGGCTCACCTTCAACTTTATCCCTACTCCCAGCCAGGGACAATTGACCTTTCTTTTTATTTAAGTTATCAGTTGCCTTACTAGGAAGTAAGCACCCTGGGGGCAGCGCCATGGATCCTTTTAGAGACCAAAGAGGTCAGTGTTTTGTTAAAATTTTTAAAGAGTTATCAGCTCATTCCAGTAAATTCCACTTTTGTGCTTAAAATTAATCAAAGGAAATTTCTATTATGTATAACCACAGAGCCCTAATGGTGGCAGAAAATATACTGAAACTGAACCAACTGCCTGAGTGGAAGGGACTTAGGAAGCTTAGAGCACAGAGAAAGGAAACCCAGAGTCAGAAATTGGCAGTGTTTGTCTAGCACACTTCAGAGGAAGGTGTGCCTTCTCTGGGAACTCCCTGAAGCTGGTTATTAGAAAGACATTCTCCATTGTGGGTCAAGGATAATTCTTCAGACCTCATCATGACCTGGAGAATATTTCCCAAACCATCCTTTACTTTTTTCTCTGATTCCATGCTTACTAGCCAACCTGAAAAATCACAAATTCAATTCTCAGGGTATTATGAGATCAGGAAGGAAGTAACTTTGGTAATCAGAAAGGAATATTCCCCAAGGTAAGTGAATAACATCTCTAAGTGAATAATATTATATGACAGTGTCTTAAAAGTTTGGACAGCCCATATCAGTTGTTTCAGTCTGATGAACTACAGAGTCATAGCAAAATGGAGTTTCTCAATCTGCAAGACCAAGACAAGCCTAACGTGACCTCACCAAGGTGGTGCCACCAGTTGAGGCTTAACTGGGATTCCACTGTTTCTCTCGATTATATTCCTCCTTCCTACCATACCTCATTGCACTACAATAGTCAATAATATGCCAGTGGTGTATAAATCTCCAAGGTCCAGATTCTTTGCTATATATAGGTGTACACAGTAAAATAAAATCTAATTAAATCTAATCATTAGCTATAATTGGAAAGGTAAGTGAGCAAGTTTTAGTTTTACCTTAGTACGATAAAAGTGTTTGTTAAGAAAACTGATGATGTCAAGCCGTAGCTCTCTCCTCTCCTTTTTCTGTGACATATAAGAATGGTGTTGGCATGCACAAAACAGCCCCCCATGTGCAAATGCAGTTCCTGGCTTCATCTCTGCAACCCCAGCCTTGCTTTTCTCTCAAGAAAGCATTTTGAAATGCAAATGTATGACCATGATATGATTATGATAACCTTACATCATCTCTGGCTTCTTTTTAAAAGTCGTTCATTTGTAAGCATTCATACTTCTTCTGTGATTGGTATCAGGCTGTTTGCAACACATCAGTGTGTCCTGTTGAGACCTACTGATGTAAATACTAAAGGGAGAATGTTTAAGCTAATTATTAACTAAGTTGCTTATCTTTTTTTTTTTTTTTTTTAGTGTTTGCAGAATTAACATGTCAATTTCACTCCTTCTTGTCAGCTCCAGCAGGAGGGACAGAACCACAATTTGGTAGTATTGAGAACTTCAACTGAAGTAACCATGTACCCTGGAAACCAAGAAATCACTTCTATTCTCTAGAAGTTGTGTGTCTTGTGTCCATCTCACAAATTCATGCTGACTTTCCCAATTAGATTGAATAAACAAGATTTTACTGAGTGTTAAAAATGTTGAGAAAACTCAAGTCACCTGACACTGATGCTGATGGCTCTTTTCATTGTGAGATTGTTGATTTATACCCTTCCCATCCACAGTGCTTAATCCCTGGCTACAGGATCTTCACACCACTTGGGATTTATCTAGTACTTGACCTGCAATTTTTGCCTTTAGAATGATAAACCTATCTGTAGAACTTAGAAGCAAGTGATACTTAATGAAAGGTCATAATGAAATGTTTTTCATGTCAATGTCACACAAAACATTGAATTAGGCCCTACACTTTAGAGTCACAAGCTGTGTTGTTTATACCTTGCACTGATGTCTTGGGTACCACAGAGTCTTTTAAAAAATGCAGCCGTGAGCCTACATCCTACATGCATGGAATTGCCTAGGAACAGAGCAATGAATTAAAGATGGTACAGCTCCCTTTGCTTAACATTTCCTATTTTTCAGGGGTTTGTTTTGCAACTTTAATATTATTAATCTACACAACCTTTTTCTTTTCATTCAGAATTTATATCAGAATCAAGCTAATAAATTAAAGATGAGTTAGTTCATTGTTGGGTGGTTTAACATAGACCTAGTATGTTAATCCTGATGTGCTTGTTACTAAGGTTTTAAAATTTTTATTATTATTATTTTTCTGCCTCGTAGCTGTGGTTAGGCAGCAGCAATAAATCAGAACAAAGGAATGAAGGTATTGGGGCTTTAGGGAAAACATGTATTAGAAAAAATTGGTTTGGCACTAAGGGCTGTATTGCATTAAGATGGATTTTAGAGATATAGAGGTAAGAGAATGTAGACAAATAAATTCTATAAATAATCTGAGAAATAGCAAGTCTGTACAGACCCCAAGTAACCCTGTAAGCTACCATCAACAGGACTTCCTAATTCCTGTTCAAACAGACCAAACAGGTACACTCTACTTAAACAAATAGCCAGGAGAAATGGGCACATGGCTAATGCTAAGGAAAGTGGGAGGAACAGATAAAGCTCTTTAGAATAGCCCAAAGGATTGGAATAATAGAAGTCAGTGTAGGAGTCTGACATAGCATCTTCTGTGAATAGGGCTTTATTGCCACTCCAGGCACTGATATTGCAAACACATGCTAAGACAACCAGAAACTGGGAGCCTCACAGTGAAACTCATGCCTGAGAATGCAGTTCTCTGTAGTAGGGAATTCACGTTGGCAGCCTGAATGCGGAGGAGACAGGAAGGAGCATTTAGATAAGGCTGAGCCTATGAATAAAAGATGTAGTGTGGAAGGTGGAGTTGATAGGCACTAGATAGGGCCATTCCAGGACCCCAAAGAAGTACAAGGATGCTGGGAAGTACAGAAAGAATAGAAGGAACAAAAGGGACTTTTCCCAGAAGCCTAAATGATACCTGAACTAAGAGACCCAAATTTTTCTATTTTATTCTCAACTAAAGCATAAACGTTCTATAGACACAGCTTGTATAAAGCCTTGAATTTGCTTTTGTGACTCACATATAGCTGTGTTGTCTCTAATTCTTTCATCTAAGTTGGTCCAGGCATAAATCACCATGCAGAGAGCAGTCCTGTCCCCATTCTTATCTTTGATATTCACTAGACCCCTTTCCTATTTGTTCCCTGGCCCAGCATCCCATCCCCTGGATCCGCTTCATGCCTGGCTCCTCACTGAGCCCCTGTACTCCACCTTACCTTTCTTGATCTTATCCTTTTTTATTCATCCTCCCTCAGCTTCCCCAGTAAGGTATTTGACAGGATATTACTGTTAAACCACTATTATCTTCAAGATGATAGTAATCATAATAATAACAACCTTATTATCCCATACAACCTGACTGAGTTTTGTGCACTGTCACAAAAAATGGGTATATTTCTTTGGCTTTATTGGTTTGGAGTACCCCAATGCAGGTAGAGGTTAGCACTTTTTCAACTCCCTCCCTTCTCCTCTTTTTCAAATAAGAATAATACATGGACCTTGATTTCAAGGGACTTCCAAGCTAATATAAATGACTAAATATAAATGTTGAAAGTTCAACAACAGCAAAAAGTAAATAATTGTTGGGAAAAAGACAGTAAGGGAAAAAGTCACAAGTCAGTACATGGCTACTTGGCAAATTAATAGGTACTAATTGGTACAATAATTCAAAATCAGGAGAGAAAGACTACTTTGAGCTGGTGAGGTCAGGGGGAACTGCCAGGCTTATTTGTCAGGGAAAGTTGAAGGTTTCGACTTGAGCTCTTGTGGAATTTCCAGGGTTCTAGCTGAGGCAGGGGATAAGAAAGGCGGCATTTCATAGCTTGGGTACCAATGAGCAGCTGACAAGAAAGGACATAGACAGATAAATCTTATTCTTCATACTGAACTTGACTGCAACCTTTTATATATATTCCTGTGAAGACATACGTATCCCTGTGATCTTGGTGCACCTAAAACTTGACAATGTGTTTCTTGGAAAAGCCTGTGAAATGTGAATTGACAAGAAAATTCTATCTGCAGGTCAGCATACACACAGCCTAAGAAGTTTTTGCTCTTCCACCAGCCTACAGCTAAAACCAAGCTATTTTCACTCTTTTGGTTAAATGCTAGCTAAATTCATTTTAATATTGCACTGTCAGTATTTTATTTATTTGTCTGGATGCCACATTTCCTCTCCCAAATCTCTCTTGCATAAATGATTTACTATTTGTTCCTAAAGCTGAAGATTTTATGCCTTGTCTCTTTTTTCTGATAAGAGGATATTGCAGCAGCTTTCCTTTTATGTTGCTGATGGTTTTTATTTCGTTAATTCAAAGTTCAGCAGAGTAACTAGTTTAGTAAGGCACGGAAAACCAAGAGGTTCAGCCCTCGAAATGACTAAGACAGTAAATCTTCACTGGCCCATTATCACATAGAACCCTGTTGAATTTGCTTTCCTAAAAAGTAAGTTAGTAACGTGTGGTTCTTAAATAGGTTTTACATTTTCTTAACTCTCTAAACTAAGCATATTTAACTGCCAGACACTTAAGGTCCTTAAGATAAAGTTATGAAAAAACAGTTTTACAATGGAAACCCATAAATCTTGAAGGAAAAAAAAGGGGAGCAATTCTTTCTGGGTGTACTCTCGCTAGGTCTTCACATAGAAATGTAGAGTGCTCTACATTTAAGACAGGGATTACACAGTTTAAAAAAATTTTTTTTCCAACTTATTTTAAGGCAGCACTTGGGATGTTAATTTATAATAAGAAAGTTATATGCTATAGTCCTTTGTGGTGGTGGTCACTAGACGAAGCTAAAAGATTTAAAATAAAAACATCAACAAACAAACTCACAAAATTAATTTATCAGGTCACTACCAAACTACTGTCCAAACCCTAATTTTACAAAATGCAAGTCAAGAGAAAGACTATTTCATACTGAAAAGGCTTCAAGCAGAGACCTGACTCCCAACTTTCCTCTCTTGGAATTTGGGGACTAAATTGGTTATAAAACCCCATGCATGTGCCTCTCAGAATGCTTTACAGTTTCTTGAATTGCCTTATTCTTTCAAAGTTTCTAGCCTATAGACTGTGGAAAGCAACAAATACTCAATGTTCAGGAAAACTGATGAGAAATAAAAAAGAATCAACCTGATGGTTAGGTACCAAAGGAGTCAGCGCATTAAATGGAAGGACAGGAAGTGGCAGAAACCTGCTGGGATGTTTTTGTGATGCTATGTAAATAGATTTCTCCAGTTTTAATCAGTTACGTTTCTATTCAGGAACTGTGGTTACATATATGATTTAGGTTTGGTGCTTTTTCACTCTCAGAAAATTATAGAAAAATTCACAGTCTAAAGTAAAACCCACAGAATTCACTATATAATTATAGGCAATTATTAACTTAATTATTAATTAAAACAGGTATGTATTAGAAATTCTGATTAATAAATATTGTCTTTTAGGCACATCTGGGGGGCTCAGTGAGTTAAGCATCCGACTCTTGATTTCAGCTCAGGTCATGCTCTCATGGTTGTGAGATCAAGCCCCACATTGGGCTCTGCACTAAGTGTGGAGTCTGCTTGGAATTCTGTCCTTCCCTCTCCCTCTGACTCTCCCTTGCTTGCACACTCACTATCTCTCAAAAAAAATTTAATAAAAATTTATTTTCATTTACTATTTCATTTACTTTTCATTTACCGACGTGTGAATAAAATAAACTTAAAACAAAAAACATAAAATGCACACTTTAGTACATCTCTCTAAAAAACTGGCAAGTCAAGTCAATGAAAACACATGAGGTTATAGAGAATTAACACAGTTACAAACTAAACCTTATAGATATATAGAACTTTATACCACAGAGACAGAAAATAAATATATTTTTTCCAAATGCTATGGCACTATTACAAAAATTGATCATGTATTAGGCTACAAAAACAGTTCCCATAAAATTCTTGAAGTTGAAACCACAGATGTTACATTCTCTGACCATACTGCAATACACACACACACACACACACACTATCCCTGAATCCAACCATTTGGAAATTTTTAAATAGGCTTCTAAGTGACCCTTGGATTAACAAGAAAGAAACATGATGAGATTACAGAACTTTCGGAAATGAAGGATGATGACAATTTCACATATCAAAAGCTATGGAAGTCAGAGATGTGATATGAAAAGCTGCTGTTGAGAACTCTGAAGAAAAAGCAAGAGGCCCATGAGTCAAGAGGTGCAGTGGCCTCTAGAAACTAGGAACAACCTTTCACCTACAGCCAAAAAGCAAATGGGGACCTTAGTCCTACAAACACAAGGAACTGAATTCTGTAACAACATGAGGGAGCAGAAAACATATTCTCCCCTAGAGCCTTCACAAGAATGCAACCCTACAGATATCTTGATTTTAACCCAGTGAGACTAGTGTCAGACTTCTAACTTACAGAATTGTAAAATAATAAATTTGTGCTGTTTTGAACCAATACAGTTGTGGTGATTTGTTATGGAAACAATAGAAAATGAATATAAGTTAGATAGCTGGAAATGAGGAGCGGCTGTAACAAACACCTAACTGTATGGAAGGGGCTTTGGAACTGGGGGAACTGGAAGCTAGAAGAATATTGAGAAACAGGATAGAAATAGTCTAGATTGCATTGGATAGACTTTTGATAAAAATGTAAGTAGTCGAATTTAGTAGAAATTTAGTAGAAATATAATATACTTTAAGAAATTGTATCCTGTAGTTATTTGGAAAGCAGAACTTATGAATGATGATATTGGACATTCAGTTGAGATTTCCAAGCAAGTGTTGAAGGTACAAATGGGTTTCTTCTTGTTGCTTATGGTACAATGTTAGAGGAAATAAATAAATTGAGTAAAGGACTGTTAAGCAAACAGGATTCAGGATTTGATGATTTGCGAAGTTCTCCAACTATATAGATTAGAAAAACACTAGGGGTGCCTGACTCAGCTCAGGTCATGATCTCATGGTTCATGAGTTTGAGCCCCACATTGGCTCAGAGCCTGCTTTGGATTCTCTGTCTCCCTCTCTGTCTGTCTCTCCCCTGCTCATGCCTTCTCTTTCCGATATATATATATACATTTAATATATGTATATGTATACATATATATATATTAAAAACACTAAAATGAAGAGATTCACTGTCAGGGGAGTGTACTCTAGAGAAAAAACTGAGGGTATGGCTGGACAAACTTTTTCTGATACCTCGGAAAAATCAAAAGATCCGAGTATTCAGTCACACAAAAGGTCCTTTGAAGAGATTAGGATGTGATTCACAGATCTCCCTCAAGCAAACGAAACAGCTTCTAGGAAGCTTTAAAGACTTTGTCCCTCAGACATCTCAGCAAAATCCAAAAACAGAGATGGAATTATCTAGGAAAGATCTGTGGATGAGCCTACTCTCTAATAGAGTAAATCTCTGTGGCATACATGGGAGACCCACAAAGTTTTTGAGAATTTTCTTTCAGCAGAAATACTGGCAGCTTGGACCAAAAGAAGGAGAGAGAGCATGAAAAGAAAGGAAGATGTGAGATTTTCACTATTCCACAGGCAGGAAACAGGCTGATAAAATCACACAGCTGCAAACATGTATTTCTTTCATGAAAAAGAAAGAATGACTCATCCTATGCACCATAGAGGATTATTCCAGACCTTGAACTTAATGGAATTTCCCCAGCTGGATTTCGAAATTGCTTGGAACCAGTGACTTTTTTTTTAAAACCCCCTTCCATTTTCTTCCTTTTTGACTGGAATATGTTAAGTGTTATCCTATGCTTGTCCTACCAGTGTATTTTGGGAACAGATAACTTGTTTTCTAGTTTCACAGGTCCACAGATGGAGGGAAACTGTGCCCTAGGATGGATTATACCCTGAGTCTCACCCATACCTGATTTAGATGATGAGAAACAGAAAACTAATGCAAGATGTAAGGAAAATGTAATAAAATATACAATTAAAAATTACCTTTTTATTTAACAGGTATTCGACAGACTTTCTTGCATTCTTACTTATTCAAAGCACTGTACTTAAATATAAAGTCATTTATTTATAGGTAGTAGTTACTACTATGATTTTTAAAGATCAGTATAAATGCAAATCCAAAAATTACCATCTTTATGGAGTTTCATTTTCTTTTCAGAATAAAAATGAGGATCTCAATAATCTTTTCCCATAAAAAGATTATGCTGTAATCTCACATTTTACTAAAGTTATTCTTATCACTAATTAGCACAAAGTAATATACATATAAATTTTAGTATAGTATAGTCTCATAAGACCTTAGGGAGATAAAATGAATATGAAAATATTATCCCATTTCTTAGAAGGAAAAATAGATACTACTTGGTGGAGGGACAAAAAGCTTGCCTAAGGGAATATGTAAATTAGTGACTGACTTGGAGTAGAAAATGTTTCCTGAGTGTGAATTTTTGCCTAGTGTATCAACTACTGCCATATTTTTCTCTCATGACCTTGATTAAAGTGTGACTGGTCCTCACTCTCTGAGAATGTGTGCTAATATCTTGGAAACTTTCTCTCTACTTAGGTATTAAAACAATACAATTTTAGAGTTAAACGGTGAGAAACTAAAAGCTTTCCCTTTAAGAACAAGGAAAAGATGCTCACTCTTTCCACTTCTATTCAACATTGTACTGGAAGTGCTCTTCAGAGAAATCAGGAAGAAAAAGAAATAAAAGAATCCAAATAGAAAAAGAAGTAGTAAAACTATCTCTATTTTCAGATGACACAATCTTTTATGTAGAAGAACCTAAGATTCCACACGAAAACCTGCTAGAACTAATAAATGGATTTAACAACATTTCAGGACACAAAATCAACACACAAAACTCAGTTGTATTTCAATACATGAACAATGAACAGTCTGAAATGGAAATTAAAACAACAATTTCATTTATAATAGCATCAAAATGAATAAAATACTTAGGAATGAGTTTAACCAAAGAGGTGAAAGAGTTGTACACTGAAAATTGCAAAATATTGTGGAAAGAAATCAAAGATTAAAAAATGGAAATACATTCCATGTTTGTGGAATGGAAGACTTAGTATTCTTAAAATGTCCATATTACATACATAAAGCAGTTTACAGATTCAATGCAATCTCTATCAAAGTCTCAATACCATTTTTTTAAGAAATAGAAAAATACATGGTAAAATTCATATGTAATCTCAAAGGACCCCAAATAGCCAAAACAATCTTAAGGAAAAAAAGCTGGAGGCATCAAACTTTCTGATTTTAAAACATATTACAAAGCTGCAATAATCAAAACAGTATGGTACTGGCATAAAAACAGAGGTAGACTGATGGAACAAAGTAGAGAACCCAGAAATAAGCCCTCGTGTATAAAGTTAAATAATCTTTGATGAAAGTGAAAATGATAACACAATGGGGAAAGGATACTCTCTTCAAATTGTGTTGGAAAATCTGGACAGCCACATGCAAAAGAATGAAGCTGAGCACTTACTTTACATCATATACAAAGATTGACTCAAAACGGATTAAAGACCTAAACATCAGATGGAAACTATAAACCCCTAAACAAAAATACAGGCGAAAGCTTCATGACATGTGATTTAGCAATAATTTCATGGATATGATATGAAAAACACAAGGGGAAAAAAAGCAAAAATAGTCAAATAGAACTACATGAAGCTTAAAAACTTTGTGCAACAACAACAAAAAAAAACAGTCAACAGAGTGAAAAGACAACCTATGGAATGGGAGAAAATATTTGCAAACCATATATCTGATAAGGTTTAATATCTAGAAGATACAGAGAACTCGTACAACTCAACAACAAATCAACCCAATTCTGATGTGGTCAGAGGACTTCAGTAGACATTTCTCTGAAGAAGATACACAAATGGCCAACAAGCATATAAAAATATACTTCATATCACTAATTATCAAGGAAATGCAAATCAAAACCACAGTGAGATATTACCTCACATCCATTAGTATGGTCACCATAAAACAAAACAACAAAACAAAACAAAACAAAACAAACCAGAAAATAAAAAATGTTGGGGAAAATGTGGAGAAATTGGAACACTTATGCACTGTTGGTGGGAATACAAAATGATGCAGTTGTTATAGAAAACAGTATGAAGTTTCCTCAAAAAATTAAAAATAGAATTACCATATGATCTAGCAATTCCACTTCTATGTATATCCAATAGAATTGAAATCAGGGACTCAAAGTGATATTTGCAGACCATGTTCACTGCAGCATTATTCAGGATAGCCAAGAGATAGAAGTAACCTAAATGTCCATCAACACATGAATGGATAAAGAAAATATGATATATACACACAATGGAATATTATTCGTCCTTAAAAAAAAAAAAAGGAAATCTAGCCATATGTTATAACATGGGTGAATCTTGAAGATGCTATGCTAAGTGATATAAGCCAGTCACTAAAAGACAAATTCTGCATGATTCCACTTACATGAGGTATCTAAAATAGTCAAACTCTTAGAAACAGAAAGCAGAATAGTGATTGCCAAGAGCTTGGGAAAGTGGGCAAAGAGGAGCTGTTGATCAATGTGTACAGAGTTTCAGTTTTTCAAAATGAAGAAGTTCTGGAGATCTGTTGTATAACAATATATATATACTTAACATTCCTATACACTTAAAAACGGTTAAGACAGTAAATTTTATGTATGTGTTTTTTATCACACACAAAAAACTTCATAGTTATTATACTGAACAATATCTACAAATGGCATAATTTCAAACCAATCCTTAATCTGAAAATTCCAGAGTTCAAATGTAATTGAAATGGAATATTTAAATTAAATTGCTAGAGCACTACTTCAATAATATTGAATTCATAATTAGGAATTCAACAACATAGAAGTACTAATAAGTACATTAAAGAATGTTAAAAAAAAAAAAGTACTTCCTTTCTAAAGAATGATCATCCAAAGAATAACAGTTCATTTTGTGATATACAGAGAATGCTGTTTTAACCTAATTGAATCCAATGTATTTTTTAGAAACTAACAACATGTGGTTAATTACTATACAGGATTCGCTATATAACATTAATTATAATGAACTCATTTTTTTATAAGAAGAGGAAATAAGTTGGTTAGGGAATATAGTACTTTTGAGGTTTCATTATAAGTTAGACTTTAATAAACTTTAGAATTCTATATGAAAAACAAAAAGTTTTCTAAATAAGTTTTAAAGTTGAGTCAAAAATATCTTTTAGGGAATAATCTTTGTAGATTTGACAGCTACATAAATAAAGTCTGTTCTACATTTAAAACATATATTTGAAGCATCGTCTTTATGTAAATCACTATACTTGGCATTGTGAGAAATATAAAAATGAATCAATTCAATCCCTGGACTCAAGGTTCCTGTGTTACCAAAGTAATTTAAAGAATTTATGATTCCTTAAACTGTATTCCAATGAATTATTTAACTTCATAATTCTCCCTGATTACTCCTTCATCAAGCAGGCTAAAGGCTTTCTTCTCATATCAAGGTGGTTCTCAATTGGGTCAAAGTCTAATTACCTGACGATCTTTTAGAATCTATACATGTGAGGACCACATCCCCAGATTTCTGATGCACACAGTCTGCACTGGATCTGGACATTTATGTTTTTAATAAGTGACCAGGTACCTGGGGGTAAGGGGGACTAGGAAATGACTGCAAAAGGGTAGAAGTTTTCTTTTTAGAGTGATGGAAATACTCTAAAATTAGATTGTGATGATGATTGCACAATTCTATAAATTTACTAGAAACTATTGAATTCTGCTATTTACATGGTGAGTTTTATGGTATGTAAATTACACCTCAATAAAGTAGATAAGAAAAAAAACTCAAATGTTACTCAGAGGAGTATAATCTTTCTAGATGCATCTATTGGTGAGAAAAAGACTTGAAAATAAATGAACACCATTCAACATAAGAAATTGGAAAAGAACAAAAATCACAAAAATAGAAGGAACTAATAAAAATAAAAACAGAAATTTGATTAAAATAAAAGCTTCCACCCCCAAACTGCTTCTTTAAAAGAATAATTTAATGAACAAACTTCTACCAACTCTAATAAATAAGAGAAAAAACACAATAGTAGCACCAACAATAAAATAGGAGTATAACCATAGAATAGGAGACATTAAAAATATTAGAATAGTGTATGCAATTTTATAATAATACATTGAGCAACTAGATGAGATGGAAGAATTTCTAGGAAAATATAAATTTGCAAACCATAGGAAAAGGTAAAAAATAGATCAATATCCTTAAAATATTTTTAAATTAGTCAAAGATATTCTTCCCTCCAAAAGTTCCAGGCCTAGATGACATTGTGAATAAGTTTTCTCAAGTGTTCAACACACAGGTAACTTTTATGTCATTTAAACTGTTTTGTAAAATAGAAAGAGATGAAAATCTGTCAAACTCCTTCAATACATATAATGTTTATACCAATATCAGACAAAAATTATACAAAAGAAAGAAACAAAGAAAATATTCTAGCCTAATCTCACTTGTGACTATAGGTACTTAGAACCTAAATTAAATATTAGCAAACTAATTACAGCAGTACATGAAAAAACAACACATAATTATCAAATAGAATTTAGAAATGGAAGAATAGTTTAACATCAGAAATACAATACTTTAATCCATAACATTAATATAGTAAAGGTCATTAATTCATTTTGATATTCAGAGGAGACAATACTAATGCTTCACAAAAATTTTAGTAACCTAGGAACAGAAATACTTAATTTGATAGAGTTTCTATCAAGAAGTCAATAGCAAACTTTATATGAAATCTTAAAGCACTAGATATAGAATGCCATTGGAATTAGAAACAAGATAATTAATTGACAATTAATGTCAATGACAATTGACAATGTCTTATCAAACCAGACAAGAAACAATTAATGCTTATCATCATTAATATTGTTCAACAATGTCCTGGAAACCCTAATCAATGTAGGAAGGCACACAAACTTGTTTCATTCTCTTTCTCTGTATATAGATAGATGCACATACACATGTATACTGCACAGATAATACATAAGAGAAATATTAGACAAGATGAAACAAAATGCCATGCTTATGTATCTTAAAAGATACAAAAAATTGATTTAGAAAAAACTATCAAACATGAGATTTTAGTAAGGAAAACAGGTTTAAGGTCAAAATACACATTACTAATAGCTTTTGTGGATACCAACGGTAATTAATTAGAAATCATGAAAAAAGACCCCATTTATATTACTAACAAAACTCTCAACTACAGTGGAATAAACTTATCCAAAAATACACAAGAGATGAATGAAAGTATAAAACTTTCTAGAAAGTGTTTTAAGAGACCCAGAAAAAGTGAAAAACATGCCATGATTCAAGATAGAAGATGAAATATTGTAAAGATCTATCACCCCAAATTTAAAAGATCCAACAGGAATTTTAAATGAAAACTGGCAAGGTAATTCTAAGTTTATTTGGATGAGTAGATCAGTAAAGATCACGAAGCAAATTACAAGAACAGAAATAATGAGAAGGAACTGAATCCTTTAACAAAGCTTACGATAAAGCTATAGTGATTAATGTAGGTAGTGTAATATTGATACAGAAATAGAGCAATTGAATATAGTAATGTTCAGGAACAGATGCATATGAATTTTAAATTTAGTATATGAAAAATATATCATTTCAAACCATGTGGAAAGAATGGACTAGTCAATAGTTTGAGATCAACCAGATGCCCATTTAGGAGAAAATATTAGAGTTCTCTTCACACCACACATTTTAAAAATTAAATTCCAAAGGGATTAAATAGTGAAATGTAAAAAGTCAAAACTGTAAAAGTTCTAGAATAAAATATAGAAAATATTTAATAATACTGGGAAAGATCTTCCCAAGTAAGATATAAAACTCAGAAGCCACCAAAAAAACACAAAAAAACAAAAAACAAAGATAGAGCAATGACTGCATGAAAATATAAACCTTTGTAGAAGACATAACAGAGAAAATATTGCTATTCCTAGTATAAGAACAGTTCCTATAAATAAAGACAACACCCAATAAGAAAAGGGCAAAAAAATATGAATGAGTAGTCCACAAAAACCCAAAATGCTAATACCTAATAAACATATGAAAAGATGTTCAGTTTTGCTGGCAATTAGGAAAATGCAAATTAAAAATGAAGTCCTATTTTTGTCCATGAAATTACAAAAAGTTAAATATATGGATGAAATCCAAGTTTGCCTCGGATACAGAGAAAGAAAACTCATATATTCCTGGTGCAAGTGTGAATTGTGACAATCTATTTGGAGTGATAAATAACTGTCAAATAATAAATATCATCACAATGTGACAATAACTATCAAAATTACAAATATTCTTAACTCAGTTTTAGATTTATATTGTATAGAAATACTTGCACAAGTGTACAAGAATATATGGATAGGAATATTATTTGTAATAACTCAAACTGTGACACCTCTATATCAACAATAGAAGGATGGTTAAAATTTCGATGCTAAAATACTTGTAATGTGGAAACCTCTGTGGCCGTTTAAAAATTAGAGGTAAGTCTGAATTATTATTATGTGAAAAGATTATATAACACTATGTAAAGTATGATTTCATTTTGTAAAAACAGTGTGTATGCCTGAATATTCTTCCCAAAAGGCTGGAAGGATAACAAAAGCTTGACTGTGTTTGCTTCTTGGAGATGGGTGTGGAAAGAGGTGGGGAATATTCTAAGTGGTTAGAGATTTTTACTTTCTACATTATAACTTATTTATATATGTGTATGTGATCTATATATAATTTTGTACTCATTGATTTACTTTGCAATAAAAATAATAAAAATAAAATGAACATATGCAAAAGGATATGAGAAGAGGATCAATTGTACAAAATATATTCCACTGAAATTACAATGTAAAGCTGGGTAGAATGGAAATAAACCGGAACTCCCCTAAATCCTACACAAGAAGGAATTTGAACCCCAACTCCATTTTCTATGCATTTGTATGAGTTGCAAAACTATTGCAAAATTTAGGGACTTAACTGGCACCAGACCCAAACCTGTATATTTTCTAGAACAACAATAGTTGAGCATTCAAATATTCATGCATTTTGTTTTGGATCTAGGCCCACCCATGCAAGTGAACACCACCATAGACATTAGTGCCTTGCCTCTGGAGTTCATCTAGATTTTCACTTACCTTTTCATTCCAGGAAAGCTATTCTTCACTCTGAGCTTAGTTGCAGGAGTAAAAGGAGAAGAATAAGAAGGGGAAGAAGGAAAAAATGGAGGAGGAGGACGAGGAGGAGGAAGGGGAGGAGGAGAAGAATGAGGAAGAAAAGAGCTTTGACTTATAATACAAATATGGTTCTAAAACTGAATAACTACTTATTCCAAAGCACACAGGTATAACTCTATAGATCTAGCCTAAAACTGTAAGTATATCTGGTCTCAATTTGGACTCCAGATCAACATTAAATAAGGTGGCTTTTGTTTTCATTTTGATGCTGAGAGGCTGGGTCGAGGACCCGGAGGGGGTCCCACAGGACAACCCAAGAGAGTCCTTGGCTTAATGCAGGGTGGAAATCAAATGTGAGCCAGCATGAGGTGAAAGCAGAGTTAATTGAAGACATAGTGCAGATAACAGACTGAGTATCTGGGAGATCAGAAAGGAAAAGAGCTAGTCTCTCCTATATTCGGGATCTGGGGTTTTTACTGGAGCTGGTGGTCTTGTGCATGTGTCCTTTCAGGCATCCAAGAATCAGTAAACAAAGGTAAGGGTGAAGGTGTCATTCCTTGGAGCCAGGGGGTCTTGGTGTTGAGATGTCTAGCTCCCAGCGGTTTGGAATTTGCAAATGATGGCTTCCTTGGGTGGTTCTCACTTAGTCCTTCTTTAGAAGTTTTGTATCCTAGAGAACCAGTAACTCCTTGTCTCTTACAAGGAGATTATTTACAACCCATGTGTTAAGTGGGGTGGGGGTGCAGGTCCTAGCATGAATAGACGTAGGAAAAGGAGTAAAAAGCAATTTTCTTTGGAGTCCTTCAGTTTCCCGGTCTCAATTTCAGTAGTTCGTTCGTTCGTTCATTCATTCATTTGTTCCTTCCTTCCTTCCTTCCTTCCATCCTTCCTTCCTTCCTTCCTTCCTCCCTTCCTTCCTTCCTTCTCCGAGAGAGAGAGAGAGACAGACAGACAGACAGACAGACCAACCGACCGACCTGGGGAGGGGCAGAGAGAAGGAGAGAGAGACAATCCCAAGCAGGCTCCACACTGCCAGTATGGGGCCCGATGTGGGACTCCAACTCATGAACTGTGAAATCATGATGTGAGCTGAAATCCAGAGTCGGATGCTTAAACAACTGAGTGAGCCATCCAGGTGCCCCTCAGTAGTTTCTTTAAAAAGCTATCTTTTTTACAAGTAGCTAGATCCAAACAAAGGCCAGAATTGACTAGATAGCCATAAAATTTAGTATAATGACAGGATTAATGTACTCGTCTCTAAGTATCAGATTTGGCATTGCTTTCAGTTCAATGAGCTTTTCTTAAACCTGAGTAACTTGGCCAGAGAAGATTTATTAATTCAGTTTGTCACCTAAGGGCCGTTGAAGAAACTTACAACATGGGTAATGTTCATCAACATTTATGAATCCCTTTTGTGATTGTGATATTACTTCTACTGAATAGTCAGGTAATGATTCAAAATCCGATTTCACTGAGCCAAAGGCAGTTCTTCAATGTGAAATAAATGAGGACTTCAGGTAACATCTCCAAAATCAACATGGTCAGTTTAAGTCTCAATACCTGTACCTCCTTGAACAAATAAATGCATTTGTTTTTCCTTTCTCAGATTTAAGTTCCAGTTACTCACTTTCTGGCCACATCAGTAAGAAAATACAATCTTGTGGGCCACAATAGAGATTCTCAAATTGTATCTTCAAGGCAGTTAGTTCCTAAAGACCAAGGGCCAAGAAAACTTTGAGTTAAAAAAAAAAGTCAACTCAGTTTCCTAGATTTAGAGCTTCAACTGCTTTAAAATAAACAAGTGTTGTTTCAAGTTCTTTCAAATATCCCATACCTTGGTAACAATGAAAGGCATTAAGATGAAGAAAAAGAAAATGCACATCCTCCAACACATGCTAAAATGTTTCACTTGAAAAGTTAAAAGCATGAATATCCAGAGATTGAAATAAAAGAAAGAATAAACTGATGGACTCTTTTTCTTTGTCTTACAGGTGTCCTATCTGTGCCAAATGAGCTCATCTTTCTCTGGAGTAACATGTAGAACTAAGATGAAGTAAAGGGAGATGGAAAGAAAATATAATAACTCAAGAGAATATCCTGTAAAGTAATAGGTTGCATACATGCCAATGGCTGACCATCTCTGCAGGCAATTACAAAGGAGGATTTCTAAAATATTTTATCTGCAATGGCCCAAAACTTTCACATAAGTAGTCAAATTTCCAAGATGACTACTTTAAAAGATAATACTCCTTTTGGATAAAATTGTTTTTAAAATAGCATCATTATCTTATCTTTGCCTGATAAATCTAATTCTTTAATATCCTTTAAAATAGCTGACAAAAGAAGAAAATCAGAGCAATAGTAATCATTATAATTTACTTTTTAAAAGTTTTTATTTTGGGGTGACTGGGTGACTCAGTCAGTTAAGCAGCCAACTCTTGATTTTGGCTCAGGTTATGATCTCACGGTTTTTGAGGCTCACAGCATGGAGCCTGCTTGGGATTCTGTCTCTCTCTCTCTCTCTCTCTCTCTCTCTGTCTCTCTCTCTTTGCCCCTCTATCCTCCCCTCTCAAAAATAAATAAATGTCAACAATTTTTTTTAAAAATAGTTTTTATTTTGAAATAATTATAGATTCCCAGGAAATTGCAACTGTAGTATAAAGAGTCCCATGTACCCTTCATGGTGTCCTCTTATGTAGCTATAGTATAATACCCAAACCAGGAAATTGACATTGGTACATGACTGCTGATGCAACAATCACAGGTGGTATGTTACTCAGCTGCCACCATTTTTTTTAACCTGCTTTCATTTGTGTGTGTGTGTATGGGGGGGGTACTTTATACAATTTAATCTCATGTATAGATTTGTGTAAACACTATTATGTCAAAATTCAGCTAAATAATTCCCTGGTGCTACCTCTTTGTATTAGTGCTCCCCCACCTCATCCCCTCTGTGTCATCTGGCTACCATTGACCTCTTCTCAATCTCTATAGTTTTGTTATTTCAGAAACATAATATAAATAGAATCTTACTCCTTTTAACCTTTTGAGATTGAGTTTTTTCACTCAGCATACTGCCTTTAAGGTCCATTCAGGTTGTTTTCATGTATCAATAGTTCGTCCCTTTGTATTGCTAAGTAACATTCCACTGCATGTCACACAGTTTGTTCAACCATTCACCCACAAAAAAGCTTTTTGGCTGTTCCCAGTATTTTGCTAGTCAGAATAAAGCTGCAATGAACATCATTGTATGGCTTGTATGTGAATATAAGTTTTCGTTTTTCTGAGATACATGTCCAAGAGTGTGATTGCTGAATTGTTGTTTTGTAAGAAAATACCAAATTGTTTTCCAGAGGGGCTGTACCATTTCAAATTCATACCTTTAATATATGACAGATTCAGTTTCTCTACATCCTGACCAGTGGTATGTTCACTTTTTAAAAATCTTAGTCATTCTGTGACGTATGTAGTGACACCTCATTGTGGTTTTAACTTGCATTTTCCTAATGGCTAATGATGTTGAACATCTCTCCATGTCATTATTTGCCATCCCTACATCCTCTTCTGTGAAATCCTTTCATGTCTTTTGCCCATTTTATAATTGGATTTTTTTTATTGTAGAGTTTTGAGAGTTTAAATCCACACACACACACACACACACACACACACACACATTAGATGTAAGGCTTTTATCAGCTATGTGGTTTGCAAATATTTTCTCCCACAAATTCATTTTTATAAGACAAAAATCAAAACTGGGCCATGGGTAGAAGGACATTTCACTTTGTAGATATAGGATTACATTCAAGGCTATATGACTTTGTTGTTAAATCTCCCCAAAGAGAGACAGGCACTCCCCACATACAGCTGGTGGGAGTATACACTGGTTCAACCTTTTTGAAGGGCAATTGGGCAAAATGGATCTCAAAGTATGTGCTATAGATTCTCTTTTTAAAAATGTATGCATAGAGGAAAATCTGGAAGTGTATGTTAAAAACAATAGTTCTTTCTAGGTAATGATTTAAACATCCTCCTTTTCTATAATGAGTATTTCTTACAATTTTTTTTTCAAAAGTCTATGTCTAAAATAAGGAAACCGGGTACCACTTTTTTTTTCTTTTTGTTTCAAGTAAACTCTATACCCAACATGGGGCTCAAACTCAGGACCCCAAGATCAAGAATCATGTGCTCTACCAAATGACCAGCCAAGTGCCCTCCAGCTACCACTTACTGAGTTCTGATATGCACTAGGTGCTTTACAGACATTACATAATTTAATTTTTAAAATGACCTTATGAGGTAGGTGCTATTATTCTTACTTTACAAATGAAGAAGTTGAAGCCCAGATATGTTAAAAAAAAAAAAACTTTTAAAATGTCATGGCCAGAAAGTGGTACTAAAATGTAAACTCCATGAGAGTGAGGGTGTTGCCTGTTTTGCCTACTGTACTATCCCCAGGAACTAGAACTCACTAAATTTTTTTTAATGTTTATTTATTTTTTGAGAGAGAAACAGAGCACAAGTGGGGGAGGGGCAGAGAGAGAGGGAGATACAGAATTTGAAGCAGGCTCCAGGTTCTGAACTGTCAGTACACAGCCCGACGTGGGGCTCAAACCCACGAACCACAAGATCATGACCTGAGCCAAAGTCAGACACTTAACTGACTGAGCCACCCAGGGGCCCTCACTAAATATTTTTAAGTTTATTTATTTATTTTGAGAGCAAGAACATGATAAAATGGGGTAGAGAAAAGGGGGGAGAGAGAGAGAATCCCAAGCAGGCTCCACACTGTCAGTGCAGAGCCTGATGTGGCGCTTGATCTCACGAACCATGAGATCATGACCTGACCCAACATCAAGAGTTGGCTGCTTAAGAGACTGAGCCACCCAGGCACCCCTAGAACTCACTAAATATTTTTAAATGAATGATAAGCAGAACCAGGCTTTGTACCAAATATGCCATACTCCAAAACCTCTGTCCAAACCCTTGCTCTAAATTAAAACTCCAAAGAAGCCCTCCTGTAGCTTATGACCTTTATAAATATGTTCCTTCACATTTAATTTACTTCATTTAAAATACGAAGAAGTAACCAAGAAAATGAGAAATATATACAGAACATGATGATGCTCTAGGGAATATGAAGTCAAAGACTGGGTAACTGTAGTTGTCCAAGTCAATAAATAAGTTTATAGATAAGCTTAATAAACTTTATATTATAAAGCATTTATATTTTATTTAAAATGGTATTGGTAGCCATTGCTAGGAAATTTTGGATATTTGACCCTTAGTTATGAATTCAGTTCTGAATTTATTACACTGTTATTTCTATGGAAAAACTCAGCTTATCTCATATAATTTTGACTTCTAGTAGTTTTTCTAGAATCATAGCACATTGAAATATTGAATATTTTTGATATTGTTATTCAAACTCATAATTTATTTCTTAGTAGCTACTACCTTTTAAATCAGCATGAAATACTATTTTTGGAAGAAACCTGATATTCAAACTATAATTTTCTGATAGGTGTAGCAATGTCAATATGAATTAGAATAAAGCTTCAACTTAGGACATATTATTTCCAGTTCCTAATTAACTTTTACTAATAGAACCACAATATCATAATTACTAGATCTTGGCCAAAAGACCAAGAAGTATAAGTTAGTGAGTTATTAAATTTATAAAAGGCTGTTTTTCATGTAGTTTTTCATGAAGCTTAGTTCCAAAATTTTCTGCCATTGCTGTTGCCCAACCTGTTGCTGACTAGGTTAAGACATGAAGAGAGGTATTTAAGATGTTATTACTAGAGAAGTACGTTCTTTCATCACTTTGACTTAATGTTGTTTTGGGAGTTCAGGCCAGTGTAAGAAGAGAGATAAAACAAATAAAAAAGAGAGAAATCATAGAAGAAACAAAACATCACTATCTGAAGACAATTGATTATATAATCTGACAAAATGCCCAAGGAATCAGCTAAAATATTTAGACTAAATAGAATGATAAGTGGACAGACAAAATATATAGAAAGTCATTAAGATTCTTAAATACCCATACAAACTATAAAAGCCTAATTTACAAAAGAGATCCAGTTTACAATAGCAATAAAATATAAAGAGGAATAGACTTAATAAGAAGTGTTTATTAAAATAATAAAGCTTTTTGGGCAGTAACAATTAGAAAGAATAAAATATTATAAAGACATTGATTTCTCACATTATTTTTAAATCTAGTGCAATCCCAATCAAAATAAAAATGGACTTCTCTTTAGAATTTACATTTAAAGAATATTATAGGGCAGGGCGGCGGCGGCGGCGGCGGCGGCGGCAGCGGCTCCGCGAAAAGGGCGGCGCAAGCGGGGCCTGGAGGCCGGCCATCAGTGGGAACGCATCTCATCCCTGGTGACGGTGTTGAATGGTACAGACTGGGATTTGGAAGCGAGGCGGAGCTTGGAGAATACAGTTTGGCTCGCCCGCGGCACAGGGAGATTGGACTCAGAACGGCGGTTGCAACGCTTGGTTCCGGCAAAGCTTTGAGGCGGCGCCATACTTCTCCCCGCAACCACCAAGGCGGGGCCTCAGAGAGAGCAGCCCCCCCCCCGAGACCTGACCTGACGCCAGACCACGCCCATCCGCACAGGGAGTTGTCTTTTTTTTTTTCTCTTTTTTTCTTTCCTTTTTTCTTTGCTTCTCCTTCTTTTCTGCTGCCATCCAGATATATATCCCGTAGCATATTCTTATCTCTCCTCTTGGCTAGTTATATGCTTTTAGACTGCCCACAGACTTTTGCTGTCTCTGTCCCCACCTTGTTGTTGTTTTTTTCTTTTTGTTTTTGTTTCTTTTTCCTTTCTCTTTTCTTCTCTTCTTTCTTTTCTTTCCTTTCCTTTCC
>CM053576.1:75450182-75584156 GCA_028646485.1 Cryptoprocta ferox | reverse complement strand
GGGGGTGATGGTCTTGGTGGAGGTCACTTGTGGGGAAGAGCACTGGGTTTTATATGGAAACCAACCTGACAATAAACTATAAAGTTTAAAAAAAAAATAAAGTGAGAATCAAAAAAGAAAAAAAAAGAATATTATAATATTCAGTTAGAAAAGTAAAGAGGTCAGGATAACAAAAATATTCTAACAATAAAAAAGGAAATGAATGAACAAAACAGAAATAGAAGTCAGTGAAACAGAAGCCTCAGAAATAAGCTTAATTGTATATAAGGATTGAGAAATGACTGAGAGCAATATAAAACAATAGAGATGATTTTTAAGTACACATTTGTGGAAATCATTAGAAATTTGAATTATTGTAGATATAGTATTTCATAACACCCCCAAAATATATTCCAGAAGTCTTAAGAAACTAAATACCTTTAAACTCATAAATAAGCAAATAAACAAGAGTGAGCAAATGTTGATCAGATCTCAAGAGATATGATAATTTTGTGACTTTGAAGCCATAGAAGAAATTACAAAGGAAGGGATAATGGTCTCATACATAATTTAAAAAACATTTATTCAACTTAAAAATAGGAAACCTAGGTATAAATTAGAGAATTATGTTAAATTTTTAAGTTACTGGAACTTGCATGGCCAGCTATGTATTATTCTCTGCACCTTGCACAGTGTCAGGCACGTAGTAAATGTTCAATAGATATTTGTTGAACAAATAGTGCAATAATTAACTAAGTAGAATTTGATTAATTATATAAGACAAGGAAGTGACCCTAGAGTCCAATTAGCCAGCTGCAACTAGGAATGATGAGTGCAAATTAATTTCTTGGCCCAGATGCATAAGAACCATGGACAGGAGGCTGCCTAATCAGCTGTGGAATGGGCAAGTGATGGGAACAACAGGTGGGCTGTGGAGTGCTATCAGGCCAAATCATGTCACACTGTGAGCATTAGCTGTTGGTGGGTGATAGCAGCCAACAGGCCACACTGGTCCTGGGCAATCAGCAAATGAATGGCTTGACTCAATCATGAAATCTTGTTCAACTTGGGAGGCCCAGAGACCAGGGTGCTGAATGACAGGACTTAGAAACAGCAGTCTCAGCTGCTAAACAAAGGGTGTGATTGTGTTTGGAGAGAAAAGAGAGAGGACCACATACTTCCTGTCAGTGTCTCTTTTAGGATAATTATTCAATGGAGTGAAACATCCTTAAGCACTTAGACTTGATGGTTGCTGCATTTTCCATCTGAGGCAGTCAGAGGGATTTTAACATGAGTATATGATTGTTCCCAACGTATATATAGTAAAGGAAACATTAATTCAAAATCATTTAGTAGTAGGGGAGTCTGTGCAGTAAGTTGTTCCGCATTATTTTCAGTCTACTTTGTGCTGATGGCTCACAGCATTCAATACATTTTTGCTGAATCAGTAATTGAATCGCACATCATTTGGATAAGGCTAAAAAATGATCAGCATGGTTTTGTCAAGATCTGGCTTTCTACTTTGACGTTGGAAAGTGGTGTTGGAAACACAGAGAACTGCTTTATTGTTTGTATGGCATGAATCTATGTGTTTCCACACATTGTTTTCCCAGGGTGATGAAAATAAACACATTGACAGAAATTAGGAGCACAGAACTGTCCATCTTCGCGGCATGTCTGGATCCAGTGTTTCTCTGCTATAATGATGCCCCCACAGGCCTATCCAGAACAAGTGCCCATCTGTCACCTAGATTGAAGGAGAGTCCTTCAAGATGAGTAGAAACTTTTTTTTATATTATTACTTGACAAGCAGACAGGGTACTTGATGGAATGGGCCAAATAAGTTGGCAAGTCATTCGTTTCCTAGGTATTCCTATACAACTTCCTGAGTACAAGGAGAGGACAGCAGGTTTTTAAAAAACTATTTGTGAAATAGCTGGTAATAACAGGACCAGGGTTAAGCACATGTAAAATAGATATTTCTACATAGTGTCAGGATGAGAGAAACTGTTATGTCAAATACTTCATGATCAGATTGGAATAATATCAAAAGTGACTGTAATCTGAGGCAGTAGAATTCAATTTTCCTTGCATTATGGAGATTTCTCTGACAGACCCAGGTTAAATGATTGCTCTGAGGTTGATGACACACTGATTCCTAGTGCCAACAATGACTTCAGCCTGATGGCAACCTTTACAAATTGCTTCCTGTAAATTCTTTGTGAGAATAACAAGCAATTCATTTTGCTTGAGAGTGACTTTTCGCTACGGGACTCCACCCAACATTCTGGATTTAATAAAACAAAATACACTTTGGTATTACAAATATCTTTGTTGAGATGTAAGTTCCCCACGTAAGTTTTTGTAAAAATATAGCATTTTCATTTTCTACTCAGTGTGAGCCAGATGGATCCTTATGCATAGCCAGCCAACTATTACTTAATTTATCTGATCAGTTGGTGGGCAAGAGTGGTAGGGGAAGAAAGGCCACTGAGGAGCCACGTGTGTGTGTGTGTTCATATAAGATACTCAAGTTAATATTTACAAAAGTCTTTAAAGCCACAACCAGAACAATGGCTGTTCAATCAACCACTTATTCCTTCACTTATTCAGCACATAGTATTTACTGAGCAACTGTTGTAAGCACTAGAGGGTACCATAGTTGAACAAAATATACAATATACAATATTGTATTGTGGAACTTATATTCTAGTGGGGGAAGACAGAAAATAAACCAAAAATTACTCAAAGAAAAAAGATTTAAAGATAACTGCATGTATTTAACGGACAAGGTAGAGGAATTATTTGTTTACAGGAGAGTAGGTATTAGGAGAATGTATGTCTTTGTGACTAGAAGTAGACAAAATCACATTAGTAAATATTTAAGCTAGGATTGTTCAGACACTGTGTATATAATTTATGGCCTTGTTCCTGAACTCAGAGAGTTTACAGTTCTAACTTGCAAGGTGTTCCTGCATATCACGTAGGCAAAGAAGAAAAGAAGAACCATCAGATATTTTATATACCATGTGAATCAGAACTACATTGCCTTCATGGGTCACGGTAAGTGTGAAGTAGGTTTAGAATCCTTGGGCCTTTTGGCACTTAAATAAGAATAGTAATTCTTTGGCATGCTGTGTTTTTTCCTACTTGGTAAAAAACAAAAAACAAACAAAACAAAAGAACAACCACAGTCTCATCATTGGCATGACAGGGAAACTGGGCGTTTTTGTGTGTGAAAAAACGTCCATTCCACTTTGCTCATTCTACTGAACTATGGTTAAAGGCTTTTCAAAAAGCTTTTATTTAGGGGTACTGGGTGGCCCAATTGGTTGAGCATCAAATTCTTGGTTTCAGTTCAGATCATGATCCCACAGTTCATGAGATTAAGCCTTGCATTGGGCTCTGCACTCACAGTGTGGAGACTGCTTGGGATTCTCTTTCTCCCTCTCTCCCTGCCACTCTTCTGCTCGTTCTCACTCTCTCTCTTTCTCTCAAAATAAATAAGTAAACATAATTTTTAAAGTTTTCTTTAAATTCCAGTTGGTTAACATACAGTGTACTATTACTTTCAGGTGTACAATATAGTGATTCAACAATTCCATACATCATCTGGTGTTGATCACAATAAAGGCTTTTTTTTAAATGTTTATCTTTGAGAGAGAGGAGAGCATGTGCATGTAGGGCTGCTCATGAGTGGGGGAAGGGCAGAGAGAGAGGGAGACAAAGGATCCAAAGGGGGCAACCGGCTGGCAGCAGAGAGCCTGCTGCGGGGCTTGAACTCACAAACCATGAGATCATGACCTGAGCCAAAGTTGGATGCTCAGCTGACTGAGCCACCCAGGTGCCCCCCCCCTTTTTTTAACAACCGTAAAAAGAAGGGCCTTGGCCTATATGAGGTAAAGACCATAAGATTTCATTAGCATAACACCTCTGAAATTTCTTTTCTAACTTCTATTCCTACTTACTCTTTCTTCAACTTTCCTCTTTTCAGTGTTCTTTGCCAGCTGCAATCATAAATCAAGGGTATGGTTGTTTTCATCATCTCCAGATATATTGGCCTCATGGCTCACGAAATCAAAATCACCTTATGCTTCTGCTGTCCTTCTGGAGTCCATCAGAACTACAACACTCACCTCCTCAATCTGGCAGAAGAAATCATGTTCTTTAACTTTTTTAACATTTATTATTTTTGAGGGAGAGTGAGCAAGCATGTGGGGGAGGGGTGGGGTGGAGGGTACAGAGGATCTGCAGCAGGCTCTGCACTAACTGCAAGCTCGACAAGCTCGATGCGGGGCTCAAGCTCACAAACTGTGAGATCATGACCTGAGCTGGTCAGACACTCAAATGACTAAGTCACCCAGGTGCCCCATAGAAATAGTTCTTAAAGGCAACCATTCTAATGTCCCCAATCACAGTTGCTTATTGTTCAAAATTATGCCTCCAAGTCTTTTGTCCTCATAAGAACACTTATTTATTCAACAAACACAGGTGGCATTACATGGGGCAACTGGGGCCTACAAACATGGTGAAGGTATGTGGTTCCTATCATTATAAAGCTTATGGTTGAGAAAAGGGCCATCTACACAGATTGCTATAATACAAGGGCAAGCTCGGTAAGAAAGAGACAAATGGGGGTGCCTGGGTGGCTTAATCAGTTAAGCATCTGACTTCAGCTCGGGTTATGATCTTGTGGTTTGTGAGTTCGAGCCCTGAGTTGGGCTCTGTGCTTACAGCTCGGAGCCTGGAGGCTCTCTCTCTGCCTCTCCCCTGCTTGTGCTTTCTCTCTCTCTCTCTCTCTCTCTCTCTCAAAAAAAAAAAAAATTAAAAAAATTTTTTTAAAAGAGAGAGACAAATGAAGGGCCTTGTTTGCACAGAGGAAGCTTCTGGTTAGGGCCTCAGGGACAGGTAGGATTGCACCAGATCAGGGACAAGAAAGCAGATGTGAGTTTACCTTTTTATTTAAACTTTTTTTTCTCTTTTGAGTACATTATGCAGTCCTCATTTTTACTTATATTCTTCAAATGAGGCTTTCCTAATAAAAAAATCTTTTTAATCTCATAAACTTCTCTTTTTAATTTCTTCCATGTATATTATTTTAAATCTTTAATAAGTTTGCTTTTAATTGGGTATTTAATCAACTTTACAATGAAAATTAAATAGGAATATCTAAGTACCAATAGCAACATGAGCTTTAAAAAATCTCCTCAAATTTCCATGTTTTCATAAGCCCTGAAGACTTTTTCCTTTCTACTGCTTGCATAAAAATGATTGTGCATAATTGTTAGGAACTAGTGTTTAGCTTTCTGAATTACACATTTTTTTCTCCTCTGCTATTGTTTTCTATAGTCCTTAATTCATTTTTTCAAATTTATTTATGTATTAATTTTTAATTATAGTTCTTAACTCATTTTTTATGTTTCTCATATTTATCATTCCAGCAATATAATGTCTTATTGTGTCAATATATCACATCTGATTTGCTGCCTTCTTATTTCCCTTTAGATATGTGTTGGGGGAGGCACTTTTTCTAGTTTTTAGATGTACTAATGAGTACTTCTACACACATCCATATTCCTTTTCTTTCCTTTGAATTACCTCCTCAGTCTATGATACATTTTCCAAAGTTAAATAAGATAACATATAATATATGGTAAAGGTGTGAGTGCTGAGAGACTGGCTGTGTTTGAATCCTATCATTTGCCAGATGTGAGAACTTGAGCAAATTACTCACCCTCCCTGAGACACAGTTTCCTCATCTAAAAAATAGGAATAATAGTAGTTCCCACCCCACTTGATTAATGTGAGAATTAAATGAGATATTATATATATGAAAATCCTTAGGACTGTGCTTAACACATCAAAAATGTTCAATAACGGCAGTTATCATTATATATGGTTCTTGGCTTACTGTTTGGTGCATTCTAAAACTCAATGTCAACTTCCTTGTTTTCATCAAATTACAATTTGGACAAAGTATTGATCATTTCTATTAATCATGAAACCACAAGCTCAGGGTTGTGAAGAACTTTAAATATTTAGTCTCTGATTCATGTCAGATGTGTCAAGATGCTTTCCAGAAAAAGAATGTTAGCTTACCGAATCATCAGATGCCTCCAAACTTTCATCTTTGTATATTGTTGTTCTTATTTTATTGGTACAAGGATCCTACCCTACCTTTATTATACTTGTAGTTTTCCATTGTAATAGGTGGAAGCGTTGGTTTCAAGGAAAAAACCTCCACCTTTCACAAGCAGGAAAAGCAGGAATACAACTGGGTGCTTGTTTCCTCCCTCTGTCTCTGGCGTCTTCTCTTCTCTGTGCATTGGTTTCATTTTTCAACCTGGCTTCTCCCAACCTAGTAGAAAACCTGGCCACTGGGAGCTCCCAGGCTTCCTTTGACAGTGACTGTGTGTTTTTATCAACTGCACATTCCCAGAAAAGGAGTCTTCGAGGCCTCACTTGGGTCAGTTGCTCACTCCTAAACCAGTCCACTGTGGCCAGGGAGCTGGCCGTTGTAACTGGTGATCCCATGTGGACATTTATCTGGAGTGGAAGGAAAAGCATTAACCCAAAGACCGGGTGCGAAACAGAAGGGCTCTGGCCAGACCAATTGATAGATTGCACCAACTCAAGTGATTAGAGGGGCTTGATGTGTGTCACATCTGTTTACTGTTATTGTGTGAATCTCATCCTCTTATGTGAAATGTTCATATATTTGACCATTTGTCATCAAGATATATTTTTCCCTTACAAAGTTATGTCATTTCCCTAATGATTTTGGGAATGCAACTGTGCAACTACCAAAAAAAAAATTTAGACTGCATCAAGATTATTGAAGAACTACTATGTTTAAGGAGTTTTTCATGCTATGAAAAGTTCAGAGAGCTGCATTTTACTATAGAGAATTCAGTTTCTAATGGGGTTGAATATAAATAAAAAATGAAATAAAAAAGCTGTATACTGTTGCTCCTCAGCTATGGAGACCATGTTCTTAAGAACTCTGAGGCAGAGGCACCTTGTTGGCTCAGTTGGGTTGAGTGTTGAGCATCTGACTCTTGATTTCAGCTCAAGTCATGATCCTAGGGTCATGGGATTGAGCCTGGTGTCAGGCTCCACACTGAGCATGGAGCCTGATTAGGATTCTGTCTCTCTCTCTCTCTCTCTCTCTCTGTCCCCTCCCCTTCTCACACTCTCTTTTTCTCAAATAAAATAAAATGAAAAAAAAAAAAAAAAGAAAAGAACTCTGAGGCAGAAGGACTGTGGTTCAAGAACTTAAATCCCTATGATAGAAATCATGTTAGGGGAAATGACATTTGGAGTAAACCTCTGAAAGCCATTAGAATTATATTCTCTTGGGGGCACCTGGGTGGCTCAGTCGGTTAAGCCTCCGACTGTGGCTCAGGGCATGATCTCACAGTTTGTGAGTTTGAGCCCCGCATTGGGCTGTGTGCTGACAGCTCTGAGCTTGGAGCCTGCCTCAGGTTCTCTGTCTCCCTCGCTCTCTGCCCCTCCCCCACTCACACTCTGTCTCTGTCTCTCTCTCTCAAAAATAAGTAAACATTAAAAATTTTTTAATAAAAAAAGAATTATATTCTCTTGTACTAAAATAAATATGACTTTTATACATCTTAACTCAGTAATCATGACTACTACATGGATATTCAACCCTTTACCATTTCATATTCACTAGCAAGATAACTTTCAGGATCTTTTTTCTATAGTTTCATTGAGATATTTATAAATCATTCTGTAGGATTGCTAAACATATCCACAGTGAGAAGAATTCTTTCTGGGTTTCGTCCTTCTCTGAATGTTCAAGGTCTTATTTTATAACTTGGTGGTTTCTATCAGAAATGCTATTGTCCTGTCTATAAGTATCTATGACTTTGCCTGAGGGCTTCTTCCAGCTGCACGAGCAGACTTGGTCAGAGGCAGGCTAGAAGTGCTGGAGATGTAACACCTCCAGGAGCAAAAGAGAGTTGGTAGAAAAATGCTCGTGTTCTCACCTCTCAGGTGGGATGACTCAAGGTGGGGGCTATATAGTGTCCCGGAGGTGTCTAGAGGGATTAGGCCCTAGTTGACCACAGTAGTAATATGTTCATTAACACTTTGTATTGAACTCATAGGATAACATCTAAACAAAGAGCTTGCCTTAAAATCCTTGTTTCAGGTTTCTGCTCTGGGGGGGGGGGGCAATAAACCCAGGAGGAAGTTGACTCCCATGTCCTGGTCTCTGCCTTCTACATATCTGGGTTCTCAAGAAATGTTGGAGGCTTGAGAAAAACCTTTGAGAATCAATCCTCCCTACCAATACCCAGAGTTTTGCAGCCCTGCATCTGCCCATTTCAACTTCATGTCAGGTACATGCATTTCTCTCCTTACTCTCCTCACTGAAACCACAGGAAGTACTTCCAAAGCCCTGGAATATTACTGCTTGTCTTCCTTGGTACTGCCTAATCTTTCATTTCAAAAATCTCTACGTTGTCTCTGCTTTAGTTCTTCTCTATTTTCAACCTCCATTTCTGTCTTTCCACCGCTACCCATGGAAGGAATGATCTGCAATTTACAAATTCCAGGACTGAAATTCTACAGTTGCTGATAAAATATAAACCTGTATGTATTAAATAAGAATCATGCCTAAGAGAATGTCATGGTTAGGGAGCTTAAAATGGTGTATCAAAAAGGAAGTAAAGGTGCACCTGGGTGGCTCAGTCAGTTGAGCATCTGACTTTGGCTCAAGTCATGATCTCACAGTTCATGGGTTTGAACTGTGCTGACAGCTTGCTCAGAGCCTGGAGCCGGCTTTGGATTCTGTGTCTCCCCCTTTCTCGGCCCCTCCCCCACTCGCCCTCTGTCTCTGAAAAATAAAGAAATATAAAAAAAATTTTTTTTTAAATAAAGGAAGTAGAAATACAACCTGAGCAATTATAGAAGGCTTCATAGAGAAGTTTGGGTCTACTGATCTAGTCCTATCACTGATTTTACAGTTAGGGGAACTGAGATCCATGAGGATAAATGACTGATTCAGAGTCCCACAGCTTACAATTGGTGACTGACCCCCCACTTCTCACCCCTCAGTCCCTTCTGTGTTCTACCGCATGCTGCCCACTCACCATTTGTCCAGAGGCAGCCTTGCCTCTGCCTTCATCTTTTGTTGGCCTTGAAGTTTGCCATGAGGACAAAGCCTAGAAAAGGATGAGAACAAATAGCACATTCTCCTAAGCACTCTCTACAGTGCACAATATCAGTTGTCCTGAGAGGGTTTTGATATGGGTTGAAAATATTGTTTGGTTTTAAATCTTGGAAAAAATTCTGGTTTCATGGAATTTTTTTCTCCAGAATTAATCATGGATAGCATACTCTTTATCCTTGTTCTTTGACGAACCAAAAAACAAAATAGCCATTGTAGGGCCCCTTTGTTTACACCCAGGGGTTAATGACGGCTGTGCACCCCTCCCACTGAGCAACTCTCAGATATTTGTCTCTCCGCAGAGTGCTGAGTGCCCAGGGTGCTGAGTAAGCCCTCCCCAACTTCAACTTTTTCCAAGGAGACAATTCCTCTGCTGTTTGTTCTTGAGCTTAGTCGTATCAAATATCCTCAACAAGTTCTTCCAATTTCTGTTTTTAAATAAAAATAAAAAGACCAGCACATTCCTTTTATGTTTGTGCAAATGAAGCAGGGGCAAGAAGCTGGGGAAACTAGCAAAAGCCTTTTGATACGTAACTTGAGCGATTGCCTACTGAAGTCCTCAAGTATAAATTAAAATATATTTACTTTGTTTCAGCTTTCAAGATTGTATTTTTGGTACTTCTATAGACCGTGGAATCAATATTCTAAGAATGGGTCTGTCTTTATTAACCTCCAGTAATACCGACTCAGGCATAATTGGGGATCCATTAAAATACAACTTTCTTTTCCCACACCATGCATTGTTTTGAAGGGGAGGCATCATTAGCTCACTTAGTGTTCACTATAGTCTAATGCTATTGACCATGAAGTTATTTCAGGCCAACCCAATGTCAGCTGAGGGATACACTGACACTAATATCATGCACACTCTACAGCACTTATCTTTGGCATTGATTCATGTTTGACTTCGATATAATCAGGCACGTCTCACTACAGAAAACACTCTTTTTCTGCAAATATTTTTAGGACCTGGAGTGTGCCCCACTGGAAGGCATGGATGTAGGATACCGCATAAGTCCTCAGCCTGCCTTGTATGTAGTATGTGTGTCACCAACTAGAAAATGAACAAAACCTCTATTCCATTCCTCCTTCCTTAAGATCGCTCCCCCACTAGGGTCCCTGCTTTCCTGCAAGGGAATCATTGTAGAAAAAAAAAAAATAGAGCCTCTAGAAAATCAGGAGTACTTAAGAGAAAAGACAGAAGAAATTATAGGAAGCAGGAACAGCTTGGGGGAGTTGTTTGTAGGAGCTAACTAACATTCAGCCAGGGATGGGCCTTCTTTTTGGTAAGCATCCCCATGAAAACAAACGTGACAAATATAGAAAGAGAGAGAGAAGGAAAAAACTTCTAGGAAAACACTGTGGTCATCTGTTATTCTCATCTTAATATGCTTTGGTTCAACCAGATTGCTTTCCTTCTTACAACAAGCTGCACCAAGAAGATGGAATTTTGTTTGCTAGGGAAAGAAAATTAGATAATTCTAGAGCATGGTGCCCCTCTGGAAGAGGGGCAGTGGTGTGTGTGTGTGCATGTGTGTATGTGTGTGTGTGTGTATGTGGGCAAGGACACCCTAGGAAAGGTGTAAAAAGGAAGCAGAAAAACACCCAAACTAAACATCATTAATTCAATGTGCCCTAAGAAAAGTGTTAATTTTCTGCCCTATGTTCCTTTTTCATCTCTTTCTTCTCCTATGCTCTCCTTTCTCCTCCCATGTGAGTTTTGAGCCTGTGGCCCTTGTTCCCCAAAATTTAAACCAATGTTATTAGTATCAGGATTTAGCAGCATTATTCATTAAATTGGCTTTTCTGGAAGTATAAACCTAATTGCCATAGTAACTCATAATCATATCACTAATGACTGATAATTAACAATTAAAATCCTCTTCTGCCTCCTCCTCCTCCGCATCATCTAAGCTTCTCTGGGGAATTTTGTGTCAAGTTCCAAATTTTTATACACTGCAGCTCCCAGTCTGGACAATGAAAGAATTCAAGGAGAGTGGGAAAACAGGCAAGGTGCTGGGTTTGGATGGGCAGATTGGGTCCTATACCTTGGGGTCAGGCAAAGAGGGTGAGTGGTCAGATCCAGTCTGTGCTCTGCTGTCCATGCTGAATATCTTGGCTGATAGAGCCTCTGCAAGGATGCACAGAGGCTTTTCTCATTTGCACAGAGGTTGTGGGTTGGCCATGCCCTGAGCCTGAGAGTCAATAACAGCACACACAGGAGATGCTACACCTTTCTGGAGGAGTTCCAAAACTAACAATTGGGAGTGTTGAAGCCAAGTTGAAGAATAAGCATTTTGGGGAATGGAAGGGAGGAGATACGCAATCAAATGTTTAGGTTTAGGACTATGACTCCAGCTAAGGGGCTCCTTTCTCGTTGCTCTCAGGGAGTATTCATTACATTACCATTACCTCTGGTGTTTTTAAGGTACTCTGGCCTGTGCCGTTAATATTTTAGCTAAGATTTTTAGAAACTCAGTTTGGTCAAATTCTGGGTCCTACCTGTATTGGAGGAACTCTTAGAATTTCCTCTTTATCTCCATATATCTCTTTAATTCTCTTATCTCTAATGACTAAAGTAAAATTTGGTCCTTGAACAAATAATCAGATTTGCCTAATTCTTGATTTGACCTGAGAACAGCTTTAAGCAAAGCTTGTTAGAAAGTGAGTTAAAGTGTGGCTCGTTAGTATGGAGCCTATAAAGGATGTTACAGCTGCCACAGTGAGACAAGCAGGCTTTGTTTGTATTGAACCACAGCAGTGTCTCATGCTCTTCCTTGCTCTCTGTTTAGCACTTCATCTTTATCTAATCTTTAACAAAGCATTGTCTGTGCAGGCAGTCTGTGGTAAGCATAGTGAATCAGCCTGTCCTTCTGGAATGTGGCAGCAGTGAACAATGCCTAAATATTTATTTCAGATATCTATCCTGTGGTCCTCTACATCCCAAGATTTTCCAGTTTGAAATATCCTATAATTCATGTGGCTTTTGCAATAAGAGGCCATGAAAGTGGACTCGAGCATCGCAATCACTGCCAATCTGGCAGAAACCACACAGCTGGCCCTCCTAGGGATAGCATAGAGAAGGAAGAGGACTCTGATTTGAGCAGGACTGCCTAAGAAGATTGTGCATATTGCTGGGAGGTCCACTGTGGTATGGATGACTATGAATGGACATGTAGGAGACAGAATGCACTAAGTTGTTTACAGTAACAAATAGTTCTGAAGTCTCAGTGGCTCAACACACCAAAAGTTGATTGTTGACTCATACTAACTGTCCAGCACGGGTAGGCAGGGGGACCCAGTCTGAACTACTCCATCTCAACAGAGGTTTTTATAATTTCCTCAGCACAGAGAAAAAAATACAGTGAATTGTGCACTGGTTCTTAAATCGCAAGTGACACATGTCACTTCTGTTTCCATTTCATTGGCCAAAGCAAGTCACATGTCCACATCTAATTATAAAAAAGGCAAGGCAGTACACTCTTACCACATATCCTGAAGAAGAAAATGGGAATATTTGGAACAACCCTAAGAACTCCTGTGAGGGGTCCATTTGGAAGGACTCCAGTCTTACTTACCTTTGTGTTCTAGGAGTTCTCAACTAGATCAGGAAGAACTATTTCCATATTTATATGTCTGGTAGCCACTCTTACAACTCAAGTGTCTTATTTCCATAGGTAGATCTTGTAGGCAATTACCTAGAGAGACAAGCAATAATTCCTTATTCTTCCACGCAGGTTCACTATAATTTTCATCTTTAAAATAAAGAATTCTGGGGCACCTGGGTGGCTCAGTCAGTTAAGTGTCCAACTCTTGATTTTGGCTCAGGTCATGATCTCAGATTCTGAGATCAATGCCCGCATCTGGCTCTGTGCTGAGCATGGAGCCTGCTTAAGATTCTCTCTCTCTCTCTCTCTCTCTCTCTCTCTCTCTCTCTCTCTCCCTCTCTCTCTCTCCCTCTCTCTAAAAAATAAGTGCCTAAAATTAATTCAAAACAAAATTAAATTAAGTTAAAGAATTCCATAAAACACAGACATCATTATTGAGAAATAGCATAGGGAAGAAACTAATTCTCAGAAGCTTCAGAATAAAACATCCCTCCAGGTAGTAGACACTATTTGAAGAAGATACTCTTTCTAAGTATTGTCCTTCTTTTCCACATTTGAATCACATAGTGAAAGTGGTGGGAATCTGGCAACCATTATGTTCAACATGAACGATTCTCCAAGTCAACATATTGGATCAGAGTGGACATTTGACCAACGCTGGGCCAGAGTTTCTTTCCTAGGAATTTGGAGTTTGGACTAACAGAAACTATCAGTAAACAAGAAGTTTGACTAATTGGTCTCAGTTGTCTGTTGACAGGAGATGTAACTTGATACTGTGAGTGCTTGCTTACTATCCATTTCTCCTCTCCACTTCTCAGTTTCCCTTGCAGTTAGAGTGGAGACATGTGCCTAAGTTCTGGCCACTGGGAGATGGACAGAAATGATATAAGCCATGTTTAGACCTGGCTGTGGAAAATATCCCTTATATCCCTCCACTTTGTTTCCCCACCACAGTGACCTTGGAGGCTACAGACTCAGATAGCATAGCTAGAAGATGGAGAGGGGCCACCCATCTCATAGAAAATTGTGACATGAATGAGGAAAAAAAATTATGGATTAGAATTTAGTTTTTGCTTCAACAAATCCGAGACTATTCTGACCAACATAGAACCAAGAAAGGAGTGACTTCGTTCAGCCAAGAATCTAAGAAAAGCTGATTTGCAAAGAGGGAGAAAAATGATGTACATGTGCAGAGAGGGGCAGAATTGAAAAACAAGAGTGCCTACGTCCTAATTCCTGGTTCCAATCCCTTCTCAAGGGTAAATCACGTTTCTGTCCTTGGCTTCTGTGATGCTCTTGTATCCTTACTATAGTAAATTTCCTGTTTTTTTTAATTAAGCTTGTATCAGAGTTTCTGTCTTCTGCAACCAAAAAAGAAAAGTTATAACCTTTATAACTTTTAATACCTCTCATATCAGGGCACCTGAGTGGTTCAGTAGGTTAAGCGTCTGACTTTGGTTCAGGTCATAATCTTGCATTTTGTGAGTTTGAGCCTGTGTTGGGCTCTGTGCTGACAGCTCAGGGCCTGGAGCCTCCTATAGATTCTGTCCCCCTCTCTCTCTGCCCCTACCTCACTCATGCTCTGTCTGTCTCCCTCCCTCTCTCTCTCTCTCTCTCTCTCTCTGTCAAAAATAAACAAAAAATGTTTTAATACCTCTCATATCTCAGTGCTTCAGTTCATGCTTTACTCATTATACCATGAAAACAACTAATGAGTTAATAGATATGATGCTGACTTAGATTTTTAATTCCTTCGTACTAGGAATGCCAAGAACTACAGCAAAATCTTGTCCAGATATAATTCCATAGTACAGTCAACCCTTAAGACACAATTTCAGAGTCACAAATCTTGTTTACTTATCCAAAATTCAAATAAAGGTGGATAATCTTTTCAGTTTTATTGGTTACAAATGACCAGCTGACAAGTTACTCAACTTCTGCAATTGTAAGAAAATTCTAGAACTATCAAGAAAAGGCTGCTTGTTCAAGAAGAACAGCTAAGGAATTCATTGGGTCTTCAGAACCTATGCCAACTTCCTTTCTGCGGGAGGGCTTAATGGTGGATACCTTTTATAGAAAGAAAGCCATCATCCTATGAAGAACAACTCTTTCTCTGCCATGAACAAGCTGAATGCAATCACAGAAACTGCAGACAAAAGAGCTTTTGATGACTGATATTGCTGATGCCTGGTGCCTTCAAAGGCATTCCAGAAAAGGTGAAGGAATAATTATGACTAACAATAATTCATGCTTCTTCCAGGATGTTACTCATTGGACCAATGGATCACTTGAGAAATATGACAGTGAGTCAGTTCATGCTCAGTTTGGCAAAAATGTCCCAGGTCCCTAAGCTGTTTGCATTGAACTGAGTAAATCCCAAATGGATACATTCTCTGGGACAAGTAAAGGCAGGAGAGCTTTGACAGTAAAAAACATTTTGCTCCTTTAGTATCCCCAGCTACCACCCTACCCCATATATCTGAGCAAAATGAAATTATCAAGACCAATGAAGAAAATCTTGAGCACACCCTTCAAAAAGATAAAGGACCCCAGGGGAAGGAGAAAGGCAGAAACATCAGTAGAAAGTCTAATAACTCACCAAGCATTTAAAACAACATGAATGTAAAGCTGATATTGCAACTTATATGATATGAGGATATATTAAAGGCCAGTTAAAATATAATGGTTACAAACAAAAAGGAGGTTGGACCAGATGGTCTAAGCTCTTTTATTTGAAATTCTATGATGAAATGACTATGTGGATTGGTGTAGGTCAAGGGCCAAACATGGCCACTGATTATCATTACCCTGTGATAATGGTATTGACATTCATTACTGTATTTTATTTTTTTACTGTATCACATAATCATGAGTGGGTTTATTAAAATATATGGGTTAAAGAAGAATGAAACCCAATATCCATGTACTTACCATCCAGTCCAGTTTAAGAATATAATCTTAATACTTCTTAAGCCCTCTGAGCCTACCACAGTTTCATCCTTCTCTGCTTTCTCTCTCTCAGTGGACACTTAAGGGTTACTACTAGTTCACACTCTTATGTTAATTGTTCCTCACTTTCTTTAAGGCTTTACCACCTAGGACTATATGTCCATACAACATATTGTTTAGTTTGGATAATTTGGTAGTTGCATAAAAATCAGAGCTACACTATTAAATGAAAACTCAGGGATAAATGCAACATTATCCCTTGGTGTCAGCTCCCCTGAAAGTTTACAAGAGCCCTTTCTGGGGAATCAGTGAGCAAAGCTGGAAGCTAGTCCTAGCAAACAAAAGCCTCTGCATGGTCAGGGAATGTGGCAAGGCTGCCAGGTGATCCTGGTACTGGCATCAGGCAGAAATATGGTCAGAGGGCATGGTATGCTCTCTATTTTCTACCTTACCTCCAGTTCTCAGACATAAGGTGAAGAGAAAGATTGGTGAGATGAAATGAGTGTCCTTAGGTGATCCAGGTGGACGGGGATGGAAAAGAGAGCAAGAACTTTATCAACAAATGGCTAAATCATAGATTAGAATCTAGGCAAGGCTCATTCAAGCATTCTGTCTTCAGGTTGAAGAGGAGGGTAAAATAACAGTGGAAACTTGGCTATGACAGCCACCAACATGTCTGTCTCTTGAGTCTCATGTTTCTCTCTGGGATAGATGTTCTCCATGTCTACTGATAGCGGTCTGGGAATCCTTTCACTCTCCTCATGAGGATTCCCTTTGCCTTCCTCCTGAGGTAGATCGCCTGTTTCTTGTATCCTGGACTGGAATATGTAATTTATGGGGACAGGTTAAAAGTTAAAATGCAGAATCCTTTGTTAAAAAAATTACTAAGAATTTCAAGATGGTGACAGCAGAGAATCAAACAAGTATGGGACCCTTCTATGTGTGGGACCAGTGCAACAGCATGGGTTGATGCCAGCTAAGCCAGCTCTGTCTATATGCCATATCTTCCTCTTTCCTAATTTACTCTCTTATTCTAGTAGAGCACATTCTCCAGTAGTCTTTTTCAAAAAGAGTGTATGGTAAATAAGGTTTTGAGACTTGAATGTCTGAAAATGTCTTTGCTCTCTCCTCATACTCAATTGTAAGCCACTTTATTGTACAACATTGTATTCTGAACGTTCTTCCCTGGTGTTGTGTAATACAGTAGCCCTGCTTGATTGACGGTTTGGCTGGGTATAAAATTATAGATTGGAAACAATTTTCCTTCAGAACGTTAAAGATATTACTCCTGGGGCACCTGGGTGGCTCAGTCGGTTAAGCAGCCAACTTTGGCTCAGGTCATGATCTCACAATTCATGACTTCAAGCCCCATCTCAAGCTGTCTGCTGTCAGCACAGAGCCTGCTTCAGATCCTCTGTCTCCTTCTGTCTCTCTGCCCCTCTCCAGCACTTTCTCTCAAAAATAAATAAACATTAACAAAAAAAATTTTTAAAGCTATCACTCCACTTTCTTATTTATAGTGTCACTGTGGAGAGGTCCAAAGTTATTTGGGTCCTTAATTCCCCTTTATGTGTCCTGTTTATTCCTCTCTAAAATCTTATATAAATTTTCTTTTCCCCAGAGTTCTGAAATTTCACAACGTGCCATTGTGGGGGTCTATTTTCATTCATTGTGCTTAACTCTATAGGCCTTTTTGATCTGTCAACTCATGTTTTTCAGTTGGGAGAAATTTTCTTAAATTATTTCATTGGTGATTTTCTCTGCTCCATTTATGTTGTTCTCTCTTTCTGGAGCTTTTATTATTTGGATGGTGTGCCTTCAGGAACAGACTTCTCTCTTACTTTCTTACTCTTTCCTCTTTGTTTACTCTGCTTGCTCTACTCTCTGAGAAAATCCTTACTCTTACATTCTAGCCATTCCAGTTTTTTTCATGATTATATCTTTAATTTCTAAGAGCTCTTTTTTGTTCTCTAAATATTCCTTTCTTATAATGTCCTTTCTTGTTTCATATGTGCAATGCTCTCTATTATCTGTGGGTATAGGAATTTTTGTTTGTCTCCTCCCTACATAGTTGCTGCTGCTCCGTGTTGCCTTTTTTTTTTTTTTTTTTTTTTAATCTCTATCTTTTTTGCTGGGGACTGTCTTCAGATATCTCGTAATCCTTATTTTTCAGCTTTTGGTTAATGCTGGGGAACGAAAAAACTGCTGAAAATCACCAAGCAAGTAGATGGGCTTGCTGACCTTGAACTATATTCTAAGGTGGACCTGGGGGGCTATTTCAGTATTCAATATTGAAGTCAGTTGGGGCGCCTGGGTGGCTCAGTCGATTAAGCAGCCGACTTTAGCCCAGGTCATGATTTCGCAGTTCATGAGTTTGAGCCTCACATCGAGTTCTGTGCTGACAGCTCAGAACCTAGAGCCTGCTTCAGATTCTATGTCTTCCTCTCTCTCTGTCCTTCCCCTACTTATGCTCTGTCTCTCTGTCTCTCAAAAATAAATAAATGTTAAAAAAATTTTTTTAATATTGAAGTTAGTATCCTTACGTTTTCTTCTTATGCTGGTCAGATTCCTAGGGGAAAATATTCCAGTCTCCTGCCTGGTGGATGAGAGTCTGGCTGAGAAACAAGTAAGCAAAGACGTCTGGAAAGTCAGAATATATGAGCTCATTTCCCCCCAGTAAGAAGTCCTGCTCTCAACTGTGCCTGGCATCCCTCAGCCTCAGACCATCTATATTACCCTCTATAGAGATAAAACCTCCAGATTTCTGTCAGATGAGAGAAGGACAGTCAGCTGATACCAGAAACAGGGAAAAGGAAGTTAGACATGCTATTGCTCTTCAAGTAGCTTTTTTTTCCCTCTTGTTTGAGCTCTACCTGTTACCCCAGTCCTAGGCACAACTGCTGAGCCTTCTGAGGATTCTGCAGTTTGAAGCCAGGTTTCTTGGGTCTGTTGTTTAACCAGTTACTACTTGACCATGTGCTTTCCAGCTTCCAAAATTTCATTGTTCTTACTATCTCTCCTAGTTTCCCTGTACATATATGTTTATGTCTTTGGTAAAGAATCTGTTTGGGGTACCTGGGTGGTTCAGCTGGTTAAGCGTCCAACTTTGGCTCAGGTCATGACCTCACAGTTCATGAGCTTGAGCCCATGTCGGGCCCTATGCTGACAGCTCAGAGCCTGGAGCCTGCTTTGGATTCTGTGTCCCCCTCTCTCTGCCCCACCCCTGTATGTGCGCTCTGTCTTTCAAAAATGAATAAACATTTAAAAAATTAAGAATCTCTTCAATGTAGCTATAGGGTATTTCAGGAAGAAGTAAAATTAGATGCATGTGTTTGGTTCACCATTTAAACTTAGAACTCCACTATCTTTTTTTTTTTTCTTTCACTTTTTCTTTTTTTTAAGTAAGCTCTAAGGCTCAACACAGGACTTGAACTCATGACCCTGAGATCAAGAGTTGCATGGTCTACTGGTTGCAGGTATCCCATAATCCCACTTTCTTTAAACAGTCTTTTTAGAACTTACTATACCTTGTTTTTACTTACTGAAATTTATTGATGATAAAGCTAGTACATTGGCATGGCAGTGACAGCTAACCTCCAGATCCCAGGCATGGATTTGGCTAGTGGCTAAATGTGGGAAACACTGACATAATTACCTGTCCTTCTTTTCTCCAAGAGCTCCCCAGTTTGGCCACTCAGGAGCTGACAGGTTCTTACATGATCTCACATGTCGGTTAGAGTTGATTAGCTTAGGGCAATCCATTACCTAATCTAGACCAATAATCCACTTCTCTGGGATTCTCAGGTATCAGCCAGAGAAACAATCCTTGGTGCAAAACTGTAAAACGTAAATGCCTTCCCTCCTGCCACCCAAATTTTGTTGCTGGATTAAGTTCACCTCATTCTTTCTTCAAGATGTGTTATCTCTTAAGAGAGTCAAATTGCTTTGCCTTATACCACTGTAATCTAAAGCCCCTTCCTCCAGCCCACCTTAAGTCCCATACTTCCAGGATGGAATTAGAGCATGAAGAGAGGGAACTTCAGAAGAGCCCAGACTAGTTGGGGGCAATTGGGAGTTTAGATCTTTCATCTTCTATAATGCTGGTGATTTAGGAGATAGTACACTTTTTTCCCCCAAAGGGAGTGGGATTTAAAAGTGTTTTATTATAAGGGCAACTGAGTGGGTCAGTCAGTTAAGCGTCTGACTTTGGCTCTGGTCAAGATCTTACAGTTCATGAGTTTGAGCCCCGCATCAGGCTCTGTGCTGACGGCTCAGAACCTAGAGCCTGCTTCAGATTCTGGGTCTCCCTCTCTCTCTCTCTCTGCCCCTCCCTTTCTCTCTCTCTCTCTCTCTCTCTCTCTCAAAAATAAACATTAAAAAATTTTAAGTGTTTTAGCATTAAAATGCAACTTTCACCAGTGATTAAAATTTTCCTCAGGAAACTCTCAGTGGAGTAGAAAAGGTATTGACTTTGGATACAAAGAATTTTGAGATCTATTTGATATATATACAGATCATTCAAATGCTGTGACTTTAGGCAAGTTATCTGATCTCTTTTACTTCAGTGTCTTCATATGTGAAATGGCATAAAAATCACAGGGATTTAAAAAGACACAGTTTAAGAGGTGTTGGGCATGTGGTTAAGCTCTATAAATGTACAGTCTTCACCATTTTCCTCATCTGTTAGCAAAATACTAAGATAATAGAGCTTGTTCTGGAGAGCAAATATCCCCAAGAGTTTTAAAGGAGGACATATCAGCAAAAGCAAAAATGATCTACCCAAGGCCTGGGGGACCTTTAAGAAGGCTATTCCTTATAGATATTTGAAAAGGGAAAAGTAACTGAGGAGTGCCTGGCTGGCTCAGTTGGCACTGATGCAATCTTGATCTCAAGGATTATAAATTCGAGCCCCACGTTGGGTGTAGAGATTGCTTAAAAGTAAAATCTTAAGGTGTCTGGGTGACTCAGTCAGTTAAGCATCTAACTCGGTTTTTGTTTTCATTTTTAAATTTTTTTTAAGTTTATTTATTATTTTGAGAGACAGAGACAGTGCAAGTGAGGGAAAGGTAGAGGGAGAGGGAGACAGAATCCCAAGCAGGCTCTGTGCTGCCAGCACATGACCTGAGCCAAAACCAGCAGTCAGAGGCTTAACTAACTGAGCCACCCAGGCACCCCCTAACTCTTGGTTTTGGCTCAGGTTATGATCTCACGGTTCATGAGTTCAAGCCCCACATCAGGCTCTGTGCTGACACTTGCAGAGCCTGCTTGGGATTCTCTCTCTCTTTCTCTCTCTCTCTCTCCCTGTCTTTCTCCCTCTCCTCCTCTCTCTGCCCCTCCCCCTCTATTCTTCTCTCTCTCAAAATAAATAAATAAACTTAAAAATATATTTTTCAAAAAGTAACTGAGAACCCCTATATTTTTCAGGCATGGTGGAGGGATGTTTACCTTGGACTTTTTTTTTTTTACTTCCTTATTTATTTTAACCATGAAGTCCCTGATCCAAATGCATTTGAAATATAACACACACATGATGGCAGTATTAGTTTGGTAAGATTTTTTGAGTCACTGATCCCTCTGACACTTTCCCCAGAAAAACACATGTGTGTATTTGTACTAACACAACTACACTTTGCAGGTGTTTGCCCATCTCCTAAAGCCAAGGACATCCCATTAGTAAACTCAGACCTACAAAAGCACTTTGATTGCACTGCAGACCTTCTCTGCACCCCCACACCACCTGCTGCCAAGCCAGGAGACTGGCAAGCCCCACTGGACTCTGGAAATGCTGGCTGTTAGCCAGACACCTAGGGATGAAGTTGCAGTACGGCTGGAGATGGGAGTGGGAACGGGGTGGAGGTGTCAGGGCAGTGCGCCCTCCAGCTGTTCTGATGTCCCTGCAGAGCTGAGTAGCAGTGCAAGTGAGTCAGAGTGAGTCATGCAGCAGTAGCGCAGGACAAGCAGTGCTTGGGGACACAGGGTGTGGGGAGTGCCCTGGAGCGTGGAGGCCCCCACTGCCCAGCATCCTGGCCAAAGGGGAGGGGAAAAGAGAGAGAGCAAGATAAACAGTGGAGGAAACCCCACCCTTCAGGAGAACTGCCAAAGGACAGAAGCCTCACCTCCCTGTCGCTTGGGACAAGATTTTTCACTAGAACCTGGATGATTTTCCCCCTCCTCTGTGAGAAGCATAGTGCCATGTCAAGCCAAGTGGCTTCTAGGGCTGGGCAGGGACAGAAAAATAGCTGAGTATTTGTCAGGCATGGTGGAAGGAGTGGACTTTATTTTAAACTGCAAAATCCTGATCATATTTGAAATAGAACCCACACATCACACCAGTATTAAGTAACATTTTTTGAGTCATTGATTTCTTCAACACCTGGGCCATGGTGGGCAAGACCAAAGAGCCAGCAGACCTTGAGCAGTGGATGGAACCAGCCTCACCAAGCACTGGAATTACCTCCAAAGATTCCCAGGGAGCAACAAGTCTGGGTGGGTTTGGGGGCTCAGCTCAGCAACTCCGAAGCCTTTAGGAGTATGTTTGAGGTCCAGACTCCTGCCAGAGTCAGGGCTGACCTGGCTTCCTGGGGGTGGGAGTGAGGACGGGCATGTTCCACCACCTGCGGGCTGGGGGTCAAGGGGCAAGTGGTTATCACCCCCTGCAGGACCCTCATCCCCAGATCTAAAGGGAGAATGCAGGCCAGCTATTAATTCCACAAACTATTCAACGTACAAATGCCTAAAACAGACACCTCAGGCTACCTGCACTAATAAATAACAATTTCATCCCTAACTCTTTTGGGGGGCAAAACATAGAATATTTTAAAAGATAAAGGATAAAAGTCATACCTGGTTCTTAGAATTAACTTACCTTCCCTCTCTTTACCCTCCCACCCACAGAAATGGGTGTTTTTACCTCCCCTTTTATAAATGAAGAAACTGGCTCTCAGGTTGCTAAAGGTCCCACAGTTAATGAGTGACAGAATCAAGGTCCGAGCTAGGTGCGACCCCAAACTGGCATCCTTAGTACTGCATTCCCATCTCCAAGGTAAGGTGGATGCGTCTTCATCAGGCTTAGCAAAAAGAAGCCCCTCTGTAAATAGATAAAGATGCCACTGCCAAAGGACCTGGGAAAACTGTTGCCTTCCCTTCTTTTCTGACCACAAGGCTCTTTGCTTTTAACTGTTTATACACTTCTCCCCTCTTTTGAAGACCGCAGCTTATAAAGTTAAACTTTTTTCTTTCTTTTTTGAGTCTAACTGGGCCTATGATATTCCTAATTGGCCCATGTTCAGCCCAAGTGACCCAACCAGACATAACTGACAACTGACAAAGGGTACACAGACCATTCCAATAAACACATACTTTTAAACTGACTTTAACTATCAATTATCTGATCTCTCTACAGGTATTTAATGAGTAGCTCTGCCTTCTCCATGCTAACTTTTCTCCTCTGCCAATTATTTTTTTTCAAACATGGTTAAGATCCAGTTACTCTTTTGCTTAAAAACCCTCAGTGATTTCCCACCCATCAACAAGGATAAAGGCAAGACGTCACAAGAGGCTCCTTCCAGTCCTTATAGCTCTTAAATTTGGAGACAAAGTGAAATTCCAAAGTAGAGTCAAATGTTTTATGTACCTGCAAGAGTACTGATTCTCATCCTCAGATCCTATGTGAGAATCATCAGAGTATAAAGTATAAATAGTAAATAAAATCCTTCATTCAGCCCACACCAACCTTACAGAGTTTGGTAGCTCACAGAGAAATGTGGGTTACTCAGAGTTAGGGGTTCAGAGTTTTCTTTCTTTATAACCTACTCCTATCTCTTTTGGAAAATAAACCTGGGAAGCTTTAGAAAAAAAAGTTAGCTAACTAAAATTTGAAAGCAGGATCAAAGGAAAAGGAAAATGTAAATATTCTAGGTCTTTAGGGCTTTATGCTTCAGAATTGACTCTGGATCTCCTGATAGGGCAAAAAACAGAACCAGGGTATATTATTTGAATTTTCTTGATAGGAAAAAAAAAGGAAACCTCCCATTTCTTGAAAAAAAGCAAAATATTTTATGTTACTGTTTTTATCGTTCATTGATTTTTAATTTATAAACTTAGTGCATGTCTTTTATAAAAAACTCAAGTAACACAAATGTTTACACAATAAAAGGCATATGCCCCCTTACATATACCTCCATTCTCCTTCTCCAGAAGTGAGACTAATCATTTATTTCTAGAGGACTTTTTGTTTTCGGTTTTCGATTTTTGGTTTTGTCTCGTTTTGGCCATTAGAAGTACTTACATAATTTTCAGAGAATGTGGGTTTTGCTTGACTGCTTTAAAAAATAACATGAAATATAGGATGCCTGGGTGGCTCAGTCACTTAAGCATCCAACTCCTGATTTTGGCTCAGGTCATGATCTCCCAGTTTCATGAGTTCTAGCTCCATGTCTAGCTCTCTTCCTCCCTCTCTCTCTCTGCTCCTCCCCCACTCACACTGTCTCTGTCTCAAAATAAATAAATTTTTAAAAATAACATAAAATCGCTTACATACAACACACAGTGCTCATAAAATAAAATAAAATAAAATAAAATAAAATAAATCAAATTAACTATGTTCCTTTGTAACTTGAATTTTCACTTCACAGTGTACCAGGGCCATCCTTCTATATCTGTATCTATCTATCCATATATCCAACTCTTTCATTTTAATGAGTATAATATTCCATTATTATGTGGAGTAGCATAATTTAACTACTCCCTTATTTAAATTATTTCTGATGTTATAGTCTTATAATGGGCAACCTTGTACATACACTTTTGTACAGATACAGGAGTATTTCCATAGGAAATATTTCTAAAAGTGGAACTGAGGGATCACATGGATCATACATTTAAAAACGTAATAAGGGGCACCTGGGTGGCTCAGTCGGTTGAGTGTGTGACTTCGGCTCACCATCTGTGAGTTCGAGCCCCACGTCAGGCTCTGTGCTGACAGCTCAGAGCCTGGAGCCTGCTTTGGATTCTGTGTCTCCCTGTCTCTCTGCCGTTTCCCCACTCATACTCTGTATCTCTATCTCTCTCTCTCTCAAAAACAAATAAACATTAAAAAAATTTTTTTAAATAAAATGCGATGAACTGAACTGTCTTTAAGAAGACAGCACCAATTTATAGTCTTACCAACAGTATTTGAATGTGCCCGTTTCCCCATTCACTTGCCAACACTAGATTTTATCAACCTTTTTAATTTTCTGGCATGAACTTCTGAATGGAATTTCTCCTGGCAAGACCAGTATAGTTTAATCTAGAAAGGAGACCAAGTAGACTATCTCATTTCTCTTGTTCTAGGGTGGTGGTTTTCAGGCTGTGCCCGTGGGAGCCCCACGAATTGTCAGGTATTGGCATGGCGGGGTGGTGCAAAAGGACAAAGCTTCTACCCTCTTAACCAGGGCCACTGAGGCTTTATCTGTTTTACATTTTGTACTTTGGATGAGATTTTATTTGAAGACAAGATTGTGTTGCTGAAAATGAGTTTGCAAACCACAGACCTGGGTCTTGTTTCTTACTTAACCATTAATAAGCTTGAAGAGAAATTTGAAAACATATTCCTTCAGGGCAAAGAAGGGATGTCAAACAGTGAATCTCCAGATGTAGCCAAAATATGCTCGTTTACACATTATGTGTGTGCGCGCATGCCTGTCTGCTAATGGCCTTGTTTATACTCGGCCTCACCCTATAATACCCTATTGCTATCTTGCAACCAATCCTAAACCACCATTTCTTTCAAGTTTTAGATAAAAATTCCCCTTCTTTAACTAGCCACACCCCTTGAAAAACACCCACACCCACACCCCCCCCCCACACACACACAAATAGGAACAACGAACTACTCCACCACACAAAGAATTCCTGAGAGGAGTCCAATTTACTATTGATAGCATGCTGGGAAAGTCAAAGAAAGAAAAATCTGAGTCACAAGGATACAAACAATTTCAGATATGGCATGGTGAGCATCTTGTGGCCTTTCATGGCCTACTACCAGCTCTTCTTATCTCACTGGCTTCTCTCTTCACTCTTTCCATTCTTTTCTTTCAGCCACTATCCCATGGAAAATATTTTCTTGTATCCAGTACCGCAATCGAACTCTTTCCAGCTTTTGGCCTCCACCTCACATGGCCAACCTCTTCATAGTGCTCATCTTTCTAAAGGGGCTTTCCATTTTGTAGAACTGATCCTCTCACAGAGGGAGTTTTCTTAAAAAAAAAAAAAAAGTAATAGGGATTCTCTCTCTCCTTCTCTTTCTGCCCCTCCCCAGCTTGTGCAAGTGCATTCACAAGCATGCATGCTTTCTCTTGCTCTCTCTCTCGCAACATCTCTCTCTCTCTCTCTCTCTCTCTCTCTCAAAATAAATAAATAAACTTTAAAAAAGTGCAGTCTCTGGCATATGCCTCACAAATGTGAAGAAAGCAAGCACTAATATACAATTAAAAGAAGAGTAAATGATAAATGAATATAAGAACTCAGATATTTTGTAAGATATGGTAGATTCTCCTTTTAAAAGCTGTAAAATCAGCAGTTCTTAGAAGTTCAGTTCAAACATTCAGACATATTTTCAACTTACATTTATCTTTTAGGACATCCATAAATGAAAGGTTATCCTACTCAAAATATTCACTACTTTATATTTCGTTTTGATGTTGGCCTTTACTCTTGTAAAGTTTCATTCCTACTTCTCCTATGAGCTAGATATTATTTTTGTTTATTCCCTTCCCACCTGGCCAGATAGGAAGGAAGCAGAGATGATTATCAATACAATATCTCCTCTTGCTGGGATCCTAAGAATAAAGAATACTATATAAAGTAGCATGCTATGTAAACCAAGGCTTAACACATCCTTTAGTGAACCATTGTAAAATATCACTTGAAATTCCTACAGGATCTTCTGCTTGCTATGTTTAATTCCTAAATCTCATGTTATTAAAAGAAGTCTGTTTGCTCTTTTACCTACACTCACATTATACAATTTTTTTTTTCATCAAAACTGGCTTAGTTTGGAGTGAGGAAGCAGAAACATATGACAAGTTAGAATTTCTGATATTTGACCCTGTGCTATAAATTTAAGCCCATGAATAACTCAAAGCTCAGAAGCCAGACCCAATTCCCTCATGTGTGTGTGTGTGTGTGTGTGTGTGTGTGTATAATAAATACATCCTGTCATACAAACAATAAAACAGAGTCTATGCTTTCTGTGGAAAATAAATTTTATTGGATAATAAAATTAGATAACCTACAAGGAATGTTCCTAGAAACATACAACCTACCAAGACTCAATAAATAAGGATACTGAATACATAATCAAATTTTATTTTTCACAGAAAGCATAGACTCTATTTTACTTTGTTTGTCTGCATGACAGATTTTTGGCCAAAACATTCAAATGAAAAATTTCTCCCAGCTATATGCTGCCTACAAGAGATTCACTTCAGATTTAAGGACACATATAGGCTCAAAGTGAAGGAATGGAAAAGATATTCTGTGTAAGTGGATAGCAAATGAAAGCAGGATGAAGTATACTTATATCAGACAAGAAAGACTTTAAGCCAAAAATGGTAACTAGAGACAAAGAAGATCATTATGTCATGATAGAGGGGTCAATTCATCAAGAAGAAATAACAATTATAAATGTATACACATCCAATATTGGAATACCTAAATATATATTAAGCAAGTAATAACAGATCTGAAGGGAGAAACTGACAACACAGTAATAGTAGAGGACCTCAATCCCCCACTTTCAGCAATGGACAGATCATCCAGATAAAAGCAACAAGGAAACATTGGACTGGAACCATATGTTAGACCAAATGGACCTAACAGACACTTAACTGAACATTCCATCTGAAAGCAGCAGAGGACACATTCTTCTCAAGGGCATATGGAACATTCTCCAGGATAAATTATACGTTAGGCCACAAAAACAAGTCTTAGCAAATTTAAGAAGATTGAAACCATACCAAGTATCTTTTCCAACCACAATGGTATGAAACTAGAAATAAACAACAAAAAGAAAGCTGGAACATTTACAAACATGAGGAAACTAAACAACACCCTCCTGAACAACCAATAGGTCAAAGAAGAAATCAAAATAGAAATTTTTAAAATCTCCAAACAAATAAAAATGGAAAGACAACACATGAAAACCTATGAATGCTGCAAAAGCATTCCTAAGAGGGGATTTTATAGTGATAAATGCATGTATTAAGAAAATAAAAAGATCTCAAATAAAAACCTAACTTTATACCTCAAGGAACTAGAGAAAGAAGAAACAAACTAAGCCCAAAGTTAGCAGGAGGAAGAAAATGATAAACATGAGAGCAGAAATAAATGAAATAGAAACCAGAAAAACAATAGAAAAGATCAATAAAATTAAGAGGTGTTTTTTTTTGGAAAGATAAACAAAACTGACAAACTTTTAGCTAGATTAAAAAAAGAAAGAGAGAAATTTCAAGTAAATAAAATTAGAAATTATAGAGAAGACATTACAACTAATACCACAGAAATACATAGGATCATAAGAGACTACTATGAACAATTATAGGACAATATAATTGAATAATAATATTGAATAACCTACAAGAAGTGATACATTCCTAGAAACATACAAGCTATTGAGACTGAGTCAGGAAAAAACAGCAAATCTGAAAAAACCAATAGTGAGAAGGGATATTGAATACATAATCAAAAACCTCCCAACAGAGAAAAGCCCAGGACCAGATGGCTTCACTGGTAAATTCTACCCAACATTTAAAGAAGAATTAACACCAATGCTTCTCAAATTCTTCCAAAAATTTTGAAGAGGAGGGAACACTTCCAAACTCATTTTACAAGGCCAGCATTACTATGACACCAAAACCAGACAAGGACACTACAGGAAAACTATAGACTAAAATCTCCGATGAATATAGATGTAAAAATTCTCAACAAAATATTAGCAAACTGTTAACAACATATTAAAAGGATCATATACCATTATCAAGTGGGATTTATCCCTCAGAAGTAAAAATGGTTCAATACACACAAATCACTACATGTAATACACTACATTAATAGTTTAATGTATAAAAGTCATGATCATCTCAACAGATGCACAAAAAGCATCTGATAAACAACATAATATTGGCCATAAACCTATAGTTAACATCATATTCAACAGTGAAAAATTGAAAGCTTTTCCTCTAAGAACAGACAGAAAACAAGGGTGCCCACTCTCACCAGTTTTATTCAACATAATATTGGAGATCCTAGCCAGAGCAATTAGGCAAGACAAAGAAATGAAAAGCATCTAAATCAGAAATGCAGAAGTAAAATTGCCATTATTTTTAGATTATATGATCTTATATAAAGAAAACCCTAAACACTCAACCAAAAAAAACTGTTGGAAATAGTCAATGAATTCAGTCAAGTTGCAGGATATCAAATCAACATACATAAATCAGTTGCATTTCTATATACTAACAACAAAATATCTGAAAAAGAAATAATGAAAACTATCCCATTCGCAGTAGCTTCAAAACCAAGAAAACATTTGCAAATTTAACCAAAGAAGTGAAAGAGCTATACAATGAAAATTACATGACTTTGATGAAGGAAATTGAAGAAGATACAAACAATGGAAAGACCCCTTGTTCATGGATCAGAACAATTAATATTATTAAAATGTCCATGCTACACAAAGCCATCTATAGATTCAATGCAATCTATAATAAAATTCAAATAGCATATTTCATAGAAATAGAAAAAACAATCCTAAAATTTCTGTCGAACCACATGAGACCCCAAATAGTCAAAGCAATACTGAGAAAGAACCAAACTGAAGACACCACACTTCCTGATTTCAAACTATACCACAAAGATGCAATAATTAAAACAATATGGTACTGGCTTTAAATAGACACATAGACTGATGGGACAGAATTAGAGAGCTCAGAAACAACTCCCTATACATAGGGTCAACTAATATTTGACAAGAGAGCCTAGAATACTCAATGGGGAAAGAGTAGTCTCTTCAACAAATAGTGTTACAAAAACTAGATACTCACATGCAGAAAAATGAAATTGGGTCTTCATTTTACACCACTAACAAAAATTAACTTGATATGGATTAAAGACTTAACCATAAAACCTGATACCATAAAACTCCTAGAAGGAAACAGGGAAGAAGCTCCCTGACATTGGTCTTAGCAATGAATTTTTGGATATGACACCAAAAGATCAGGCAATAAAAGCAAAAACCGACAAGTGAGACTATATCAAACTAAAAAGCTTCTGCACGACAAAAGCAACAATCAACAAAATGAAAAGGCAACTTACTGAATGGAAGAAAATATTCGAAAAGCACATATCAAATAAGGGGTTAATATCCAACATACATAAACAACTCGTATAACTCAAACGACAACAACAACCGAGCAATCTGATAAAAATGGACAGAGGGAAAAAAATGGGTAGAGGACCTGACTAGACATTTTTCCAAAGAAGACATGCAAATGGCCAACAGGTACACATAAGGATGCTCGACACCACTAATCATTAGGGAAATACAAATCAAAACCACAATGAGATATCACCTCATTCCTGTTAAAACAGCTTTACCAAGAAATCAAGAGATAATAAGTGTTGGCATTGATGTAGAGAAAAAGGAACCCTTGTGTACTGTTGGTAGAAGTGTCATTCAGTATATCCACTATGGAAAACAGCAAGGAGATTCCTCAAAATATTAAAAATAGATCTATCACATGATCCAGAAACTCCATTTCTGGGTATATAGCCAAAGGAAATGAAAGCAAGTTATTGAAAAGATATCTGCATGTTTATTGCAGCATTATTCATAATAGCCAGGATAAGTAACCATCTAAGTGTCCATCAACAGATGCGTGGATAAAGAAGATGTACACACACACACACACACATGCACACAAGGAATATTATTCAGCCATGAGAAAGAAGGAAATCTTCTCCATTATGGACCTTAAGGGTATCAATGCTAAGTGAGATGAGTCAGACAGAGAAAGGCAAATACTGTATGATATCACTTATATTTGGAATCTAAGAAAAGCTGACCTCATAAAAATAGAGTAGAATGGTTGTTACCAAGGGCTCAGGGTGGGGGAATTGGGGAGATGTTGTTTAATGGTACAAGTTTGCAACTCGTAGATAAATAAGTTCTGGGGATCTAATATACAACATAGTGATTATAAGCAACAGTACTATATTATAAATTTCGCATTTGCTAAGAGAATGGATCTCAGTTGTTCTTACCACAAAAAAAAGAAATTATAATTATGTGAAGTGATAGAGGTGTTAACTAATGCTATGGTAATACTCACATTGTAATATATACAGTATCAAATCAACAGGTTGTATACCTTAAGCCTATACAATGTTATATGTCAATTATATCATCTCAATTTTAAAAATAAAGTTCCTATAATTTAGCAAACTTATTTGGTATCATGTAAGAAAATGATCATAACCCGATGTTTCACAGCTAAAATATCATCCAGTCACTTCTAAGTCTAGTGAAAAAGGTTGACCTGCTTACTTGATGACATTCAGCTCTTATCTGCTATCATTTCAGCTGTCCAGTCAAGTCAATTACGGTACAAAAACAAGTTTTATAAACCAAAAGCAACACACAGAAGAACAAAAAGGTGTGTTCATAAACAAGATGTGCTGACAAAATGAATTATTTCATTTTAAGCCCTCGTGGTTTTTGTAGTTCTCACAATAAATATGATCAATATAAAGACTAAAGATGTAAGCAGAGTATTTTAAGATGTGGCTTAAGATTTGCCCCCACCTGGGTTTGAATTCTGATTCTAGCACTAAGCAACTGTGACCATGGGAAAGTTGCTTAACTCCCTTAGGTCTGCTTGCTCAGCGCTCAGTTGGCGGTAATACCTTTCTTGTATTGCTACTGTGAGGACAAAATGCAAAATATGTGCTTAATAAGTGGTAGCTGTTTTATTGTAATTATTGTCACAGAAATTTGCTATGTTGCACTTTGCCATCCTAAATTAATTTCTGCATTTGTGTTTCTCTTTGAGCTTCTTCAAAATACTTTTTTAAAAATATTTATTTATTTTTCAGAGAGAAAGAGAGTGCAAGCAGGGGTGAAGCAGAGAATCCAAAGCAGGCTCTGTGCTGACAGCAGAGAGCTCAATGCAGGGCTAGAACTCACAAACTGCAAGATCATGACCTGAGCCAAAGTCAGACACTCAACCAACTGAGCCACCTAGGTGTCCCCAAAATACTTTTATATGCATCATTTTATTTCAATCTCATAACAACTTGTGAGACAGAAAAGACATAATTAACCTCATTAGAAAACCAAGATAAATCCTTTGCCTCAGTCATCCAACATCTGATAAAGTTGGGACAAGAATCCACATCTTATCCTTATCTTAAGAGCAATCTTCCAGTCTGGTCTCACAGCAACTGGAGGGAGCTCTTAAAAGCACCACTTGATCATATGACCCTCTGCCTTCTTATCCCCTTCCCGTCTCCTTCTTCTCTCCTTCTCTTCTTTTCTCTCTCTTCTTTGAAGTTTTTAGTTTGGATGGGGCACCTGGGTGACTCAGTCAGTTAACTGTCTGGCTCTTGATTTCAGCTCAGGTCACGATAATCTCACAGTACATGAGATCAAGTCCTGCGCGTCAGGCTCTGCATCTCTCTCTCAAAATAAATAAATATACATTAAAAAAATAAAACAATAAAAATAAAAAATAAAGTTTTTAAATTTATTTTTAAAGTCAGAAAGTCCTGACTTTAGCTCAACTGGGTCAGTCTTCACTTAGGAAAGAAAACCTAATGTCCTGTGACCTCAGTCCAGAGAAACACCAGAAACAAGGAAAGAACAGGTGACCAGCAACCTAACTAAACTACAAGTGAATACTTAGCAGCTTTCCCTGGCCTCCTTCCTTCTACTTAACTCTCATTCTGCTCTGAAAAGGTCAGAGGGCCCTCCACTTAACATGCCTCTGCTGGAAAACAGAAAGCAAAATAGCAGGAGGAAATTCTTTGGGCAAAAAACATTTATACTCATTTTCTTCTCAAAAATGTTGTGGCTGAAAGAATGAGAAGAAAATACAGAACTACATGAGGCACTGCAATATGCACCTCATATCCTAATATAAATTTGGTGTAGGTCAATGACTTCTCAACATTTTCAGAGTTGGAACATTATCTTGTAAGAGTTTCATACTGTTTTAAAAATTAAATTCAATTAAGTCAATTTGAATAACACTGACTCCTCTTTAACTGATGTTATAAGACAATTGCTGCTTTATACTGAAATGTAAAAACTTGTGGGTTTCAAAGATGACCATAACTGTTATTGAGATATTCTGAGAATAGCATTTATCAGGTCACTTTTATCCACAGAGGAAGCAGGTAGACATCTGTACTATGTGACGCACTTCTATATTGAAGGGGGAATTTTCTCTCAAAACCCATTTCTCTCTCTCTCCTCCTAACTCTGTCACTAATGCCTTAAATTTCATTATTAAAGGTCTTTTTTTTTAGGGAAGCAATACTGTTTAGTACCACATTTATCAAAACAAAGATAAAAACAACTGTAAGATGTACCACTATTTTATGTGCCACTGAGAAAGAAAAACCAATGCCACTTATAATAAAATACATCAATTGTAAGAAGCATCCCAATTTCAGAAACACTAGAATATGAAAAATGTGTGAATAGGGGTGCCTGGGTGGCTTAGTCAGTTAAGTGTCTAATTTCGGATCAGGTCATGATCTCGCGGTTTTTGAGTTTGAGCCCCATCAGGCTCTGTGCTGACAGCTCGGACCCTGGAGCCTGCTTCAGATTCTGTGTCTCCCCCTCTGCCCCTCCCCCTCTCTCTGTAAATAAACATTTTAAAAAAATTTTTTAAAGAATACACTCACACCCGCCCCCCAAAAGAATATACTCATATCCTTATAAACAACATGTTAAGTGAAAGGAGCCAGTCATAACTACATGTCATACAATTCCATTAATTTTTTTAAAAGTTTATTCATTTATTTTGAGAAAGAAAGAGAGGAGGGGCAAAGAGAGGGAGAGAGAGAGAATCCCAAGCGGGCTCCACACTGTCAGTGCAGAGCCTGATGTGGGGCTCAATCCCACAAACCATGAGATCATGACGTGTGACAAAACCAAGAGTCAGAGGCTTAACCAACTGAGCCCCGCAGGTACCCCTATATGATTCCATGCATATTAAATGTCCAAAATAGACAAATCCATAGAGACAGAAAGTAAAATAGTGGTTGCCAGTGACTGAGGGGAGAGGGAATAGGACATGGCAGCTAAAGAGTATGGGCTTTTTTAGGGTAATAAAATTAGAATGTAATAATGGTTTTACAACTCAGTGAATATACTAAAAACCACTGAATTGTACCCTTTAAATGGGTGGGTTTTATGGTACATAACCTATACTTCAATAAAGATTTAAAAAAATACATTTCCTTGTTGAAAATCTAGAACTAAGCTTTTTAAAAATTCACTTGGCTTTTTAAAATAATAAAAACAACCAAACACATTTAGAATAATCAATGTATCAACTTTACCTTAAATTATACTTAAGTCGCTAAAACTCACAAAGCTCTCTTAAGGTTTTCACTTTATTTGCATCCGCTACATATAAAAATGTCCAATTCAAACACGGTCTTCAATTTTCTGAACGTCAGAAGATTTAGCCACAGGGGTAATGATTTGGCCTCTGTCATGAGCCAACAAGCATTGTGTGGTGGAGATGCAGATGAACTTATATCCTGGATGAGGTCAGGCACTGAGTAAACAGAATGGATGCCAGCTAGAGGCCCCCTTCCCTTAGCTGCTGGAATTCAGGGGAGTTTGAGGACCCAGGAGGAAGGGCCAGGTAAACTGAAAGGTGTGGGATTGGGGAATGAGGGTACTTGGAAGCTCCAGCAGGGGTGTTTTTAATAAGAGATACAGAAGATTTCAGTACTTTAGAAACTGGTTAAAGCTGTTCCCGGGCACATCTCTACCTTATCTTTGGTATGTCAACGGAATCCTCACTTGGCTCTCCAAATACGAGCACGATAGATGCTCAAGAAGTAAAAACTTAAAGTGTAGAAATGAGGTCTTCCACTCTTGACATTTTACAGATAAGAAAACCAAGGTTTAGGAAAGGCAAGTGGGTTGCCCACAATACATGAGCAGTAACAGAGACAGAGCAAGAATCCATGTCTCCAAAATCTCAGTCCAGGTCAGATGTGGTAGAGAAAAATGGGCCAAACATCCTCACATTCAGTTAACTTTTCCATTCATAATTTTTAAACTATTTCCAAAGCAAAGTTGCAATTTATTTTCTAACTGTGTGTGCAGAAAAAGCATATATATTCATTATGAAAGTAAAAGATCTTGAACATGGAAAACAAAGGAGCAGTGGGTCCAGACTTCTGGGTAATTATTTTCAAATTATGTTAATAGGAAGCGTCATGATATACATATAGCATCTCTCAGCAGAATCCGTGCATCATTGCCAGAGCAAATTTGAAGAGAATAAATCAAAGGCATTTAAAATAAAATGCACAACTTTTGTCTTCCTAGGTATTAGAAAGACAAGACCAGAAAAGAAATAAGAAATGATAGAAAAAATGATCCGATTCACCTTAAGTCTGAGTTAGAGAATTGCCAATAGAATGCTACAGGATGACTTTTTGGATGCTTAGAGTTTTGTGTTTATTGAGGGAGAGATGAGTGTATTCATTCATTCATATTTTAATAATAACTACTGATATTTGAATGGCCCTTTACAGTTTTAAAAGTGCTTTCCATAAACAAACAAACAAGCTTTCCTAAACCTATAGCAGAAGACTACTGACGTGGGAAATATTTTGCAATATTTAGCTAAGTGGAAATGCAGGCAACAATAAAGTTTGCACAGTTAAAATGCTATTTTTGTGTAAAAGAAAGTATGTGCTGTGCTTATGTGTATATGCATGCATAGAAAAAAGATTGAATATATATTGTAGTATACTCTGTTCTCCCTGGTTGGTATGGGTACTTGTTTGGTGTTTTCCTTTGTCTTTCTTTTCTCCATCTCAGTTCTCCCCATTTTGGACATGTATACTTTTGTAATTAAGAAAACATTTTAGGGGTACCTGGGTGGCTCAGTTGATTAAGCATCCGACTTTGGCTCAGGTCATGATCTCACGTTTTGTGGGTTCGAGCTCCACATCAGGCTCTGTGCTAACAGCTCAGAGCATGGAGCCTGTTCCAGATTCTGTGTCTCCTTCTCTCTCTCTGTCCCTCCTCCACTCACGCTCGCTCTCTCTTTCTTAAAAATAAATAAACATTACAAAAAATTTAAAAAAAGAAAAAATTTTAGAAGTACTTCCATGCATATTTTAGTTTTATCATTTATTATTTTTTAAAAGTTTATTTATTTAGTTTGAGAGAAAGAGAGAGAAAGAGAGGTGCCTGAGTGGGGCAGGGGCAGAAAGAGGGAGAGAGAATCCCAAGCAGGTTCCATGCTGTCAGCACAGAGCTGGACATGGGGCTCCATCTCACAAACCATGAGATCATGACCTGAGCCAAAATCAAGAATCAGATGCTTAACTGACTGAGCCACCCAGGCACCCCGTCCATTTGTATTTTATAGTCACTGAGCCTCATAACAGTCATGTGATGTATAACACCTCATTTTATATAAGAGGATATTGAATCTCAGAAGAACCAAGTGACCTACTAGTAGACAGGTAGATAGTACTTGAGCTTGGGTTTTCATCTCGGCCATTTGGCTCTAAATTTTATGCTCTTTCCTCTACATCATAATGCTCCATTTTTAGAGTTGGCCTATGTGATGACTCATTGTGGTACATTCCAGGCTATCTTTATGTTATCCCTGCAGTAGAGCACCATCCACTCATTTATACCTGTTAGTCATCCTACAGAAAGCAGTTCTCTAATTAAAATAGTAGCTGTTTTAGAAGTGGCACCAAAGGCTTGAAGCAATTAATTTCCCACAACAAATTCCTGCAGCTTTATTCATTTGAGTGCCCATTATTTCAAAGCACCACACTACATGCAGCTCTCAGATCTTAAAAGCTTCCTGGACTCTCTCCTAGACCCTGTCTTCCTTATCTATATCCAATTTCCACTCCTATCAGTTTTTCAAGGTATGTTTTTTTTCTGTGATCTTTTCCTTAAAAGGCACTTCTTGCTTCTTAATAGGCCCTGTTGCACTGTGAAAAAGCAAGGACGACTGTGGGAAAAGGAGAGCCGTGAAGTGAAATGTGACACAAGCTCTGCTCGACATCCTGATGATCTAGCCCATTACACCATGGCCACAGTGAGCTCAGAAGGCTGCTGCTGATTTTCTGGGCAGGGAAAGAGTTCCAGATCAATCAGAAGTCTTGGCCTTAGGATTTCCTGAATACTCTTTTACTCTTTGACTTTTCACACAAATTTTGCAGCATCAGGTAAATGTTCTGAACAAGGAAGATTTGGAGTGGCCATTCTATAACCCTTTGCGAGATGCATAGGGATGTTATGGATTAAGCCGAAATATTCTGCATTTTGTGTACCTTGCCAGATTAAACTCTATTTTCATCCTTCAGAGCTGAGCTGTGTTGTTCTGGGCCCAATGGTGACGGTTCCCAGGTGTTTGTTTCTTTATTCTGCTTTTTAAAAACAATGCATATCTTCAGCCAGAGGAGAAGTTGCTGATATCTAAGCAATGTGGCCCTGGGCTCACAGACACAGCACTTCTAGACTCAACAAGAACAAATTTAACTGCCCAAGACATTAACAAGAAGCATAGGTTTTACTGTAGATTTCATGGAATGATACATGAAAGCGTTATAATCAAGTCCCACATGACAAACTTTAATAGATATTCCCATTAAACATCTCAGTTCTCCCCATAAAGTCCCCCTTGGCTACCTCTTCACCCTTTAATCTTATCCTGACTTGGCTCCAAGTTTTCCCTGGTTCTGGATTTCACAGCATTGTCCCTTGTCCTTCCCTTTCCCCTCTACTTTCTGCAAAAAATAATAAAAATTTTCTAATGCAGAACAATTTAGTGAACTCTCAGTCTCGCATCCTCACATCTATCACTTTGTTCAGCAAACAACTTCCTTTGGAATCAGCTGGGTATTTATACTTGCAACTTATACTTGCAATTTTTTGTGACTGAGAATTCGACAACTTTCCCTTGTCACAATAGTGTTGGTCTTCACTACTTATTAAGGAAATGCAACTCAAAACCACAATATTACCTCACACTCATAAGGCTATCATCAAAAAGACAAGAAATAACAGATGCTGGTGAAGCTATGGAGAAAACAGAAGCTTTGTGTACTGTTAGTGGGAATATAATTTGGTACAGCCATTATGGAAAACACTATAGAGGTTCCACAAAAAAATAAAAAATTGGGGTGGGGAGAAGATGTTAAGGAAGATGAGTGAAATAAGTGAAGGGGATTAAGAGGTACAAATTTCCAGTTATAAAATAAATAAGTTATAGAGATGAAAAGCACAACATAGGAAATATAGTCAATAATACTGTAATAATGTTGCATGGTGACAGATGGTAACTATACTTACCATGGTGAGCACAGCTTAATGTGTATAGAATTGTTGAATCACTATGTTGTGCACCTGAAATTAATATAATGTGATATATAAACAATAATTCAATAATACAAATTTTTCTTAAAAATAAAAATGGGGGGTGCCTGGGTGGCTCAATGAGTTAAGCGTCCAGCTTTGGCTCCGGTCATGATCTCACTCTTCATGAGTTCGATCCCATGTCAGGCTCCATGCTGACAACTCAGAGCCTGGAGCCTGCTTCAGATTCTGTGTCTCCTTCTCTTTCTGCCCCTTCTCTGTTCACACTCTGTCTCTCTCTCTCAGGAAATGAATAAACATTTTTTAAAAAGTTTTTTTTTAATTAAAAATGAAACCACCAAATGGCCCAGCAATTCTACTTCTGAGTATATATCCAAAGGAAATGAAATCAGTATCTCAAAAAAATATCATGTTCACTACAGCATTATTGACAATAGCCAAGATATGGAAACAACCTAAGTGCCCATCAATAGATGAATGCTTTAAAAAATTATAGTATTTATACACAATAGAATACTATTGTGCTATTTAAAAAGAGAAGAAAATCTCATCATTTGTAACAATATGGAAGAAACTTGAGGGCACTATGCCTAGTGAAATGTTAGAAAAAGGCAAATACTGTGTGATCTCACATATATACCCCCTAAATTCCCTGTCTCTATGAATGGCTCCACTATCCACTCAGTTGCCTGAGCCAGAAAACTGAATAGCATCCTTGATAGCACTCCCTCTTCCATACCCAGCACCTAACCCATCAACCATCAGGCCCAAAAGAAACTAACCCTGCATTATCTCTGGAACCTTCCCACATCTCAGTACAAGCACTTCGGCTTGCTTAACCCAGGGGACCCCCATCTCTCACTTGGAACATTCTAATAGACTTCTCCTCTGGTTCCCCACTCTGCTCCTCTTTATTCCATTCTCCACCCGACAGCCAGAGTGGGCTTTTAAAAATGGAACTAGAGTGTATCATGCTAAGCAAAATAAGTCAGTCAGAGAAAGACAAATATATGATTTCACTCATATGTGGAATTTAAGATACAAAACAGATGAACATAGGGGAAGAGAAGCAAAAATAAGATAAAAACAGAAAGGGAGGCACACCATAAGAGACTGTTAAATACAGAGAACAAAACTGACAGTTGATGGGGGGAGTGTGTGTTTGGGGATGGGCTAAATGGGTGATGGGTATTAGGAGGGCATTTGTTGGGATGAACACTGGGTGTTATATGTAAGTGATGAATCACTAAATTCTACTCCTGAAATCATTATTACACTATATGTTAACTAACTTGGATTTAAATTTTTTAAAAAAGATTTAAATAAAAAATAAAGAAAATAAAAACTGATTGGTTTGCCCTGCTGTTTCCCATAGTTCTTAAGTTAAAGACTATATTCCTTAAGACAGCTTACAAGGTTTCTCTAACTTACACTCCACACTACAGAGTTAATACATTTTTTTCCCAATTCTTCAAGAGACCCATGGTCTCTCTCATTCACAGTCTTTTATATATTCAAGTACCACTTCCTGAACACTCCTACTTCCTTACTTTGCTTTGCTAACATTCAGAAGTCTTTTGTGACTCCCTTCATCCAACACACACACACCTAGTTATCACAACACAAGCTAATTACTTGTTGCGCATCTTTCCACTGGACTACACAGTCCATGAGACAGGTACACACCTATTTTTACAGTTGTTTCCAGCACCTAGCACACTGCTTTACCTATAGAAGTTCCACCGATATTTGTAGTATAATGAATAAAAACACAAGTGTGTCACTTCTTTGCACTAGCAGCAATATCAGTATCTTAAGCCTATTTTATTTGCATGCAGTGTAAGCTAATATTGAATCCAGAGATAGTATTCTAGTTCTGTTTTCTTTTTGTAAACCTACCTTTAGGCAGTGGAACTCTTTTTTCAAAAAAAATATGTGTTAGAGCCCAATTTATATAAAATGGACAAAAACAGATATGTTCATATTGAAACTGGGGTTTCCTTCTACTTAGCCCTCTTGATCCTGCGGAACATCCAAGTAAGCCATTAGGACACTCAGAACTTAGTTTGAGAACCACCCATCCCACCAATAGCACTGCAACTAGGCAGAAACGTTCATATCACCTGAGACTTTGTTTTTAAAATGTTCTGAGAAGTATCCATTAGCGGGAGGAGGGGCTTATCTACAGAAATAAGGAACCTGACAAGAGACCTCAAGTAACTCTATTTCAGCTTTCCTGATAATGCTTTTCTAACCTGGAATGAAAGAGTAAAATACTCTTTCAAAGATTTAGAAGTTCAAAGTACTTCAGGGCACAGATTGAACACATTTTACCATGAACCTTGACATCGGGGGCTGGTTCAAAGTGAGTTAAAGCATAAGAGGATTTACCCTGATGCCATCTTTGCTTTGGTTGGAGCCTGAAGTCAATGACACATATAGAGGTCTAATCCTTGTGCACTTGTGCTTTTCCTTATGTTGCTGATACTCAGCACTGGTGTCTAGGGTTCTTTTCATTAGAATTTCTTTCTCATGAATAGTGTTTTCTGCCAAAGGGAACAAACTTGCTCCAGACAGAGCAGCATTTAGAAAAGCACAAGAAAGACATTTGTCAATAGGAAATCATACAATGAATGTCTCTTGAGCAGATAGGCCACAGTTTGAAGAGCTGAGAGGAAAGTCTAGTCAAGGCCCACACAGTACACTGGGTAAGGCCTGGCACACATTACTATCAAAGGGCCACAAACACTTAATGTACCAGTAGAAGCCTTGGCCTTAAAACCAGAGAGAATTTCCTCTAGATTTCTTGGGGGGAAAATGGGAACAACTTTAATGCTTGTAAATACTATTTATTTTGACAGTAGGCAAAACTTGAAGTATGAATAAAATTCTGAGTATTCTAATGAGCATATGATTGGGAAGCACAGAACAAGCTCTGTTAGACAAAAGTATGATAAAAATTTTATTACTTTTTTCACTGACTATAATGGCAAGAAGGAATCAAGAAAAATTATCTATGTAATAGTGATTAAATTTAGGAGCTAGTGCCATTGGAAAGAGGCTACACCTAACTTTGCTTATGTTTAGCACATTGCTGGCCATAAACTCAACATAATTGTACTATAAAGATTTATTCTTTGCTGAGGCAGATGAGGCAAATAGGTCATTTTCTTAATAGTACAGTCAAAGCATAAGTACTTAAGGGATGCAAGTCAGTTCCTACCTCAAGAGCTGCAATCTAGCTTTAGTCTCAGAAACAGGCAAGTAAATGAAGAATTGTAGAGTGTATGGTGGGTGTTGTAATAGCAGTTAAGGACAGCACAGAAGAGGAACACCTAACCCAGGAAGGGTCTCAGGGGAGGCTTCTAGAGGAGGTGAATCCTGGGTTGAGTCTTGAAGGATAAGTAAGATAGAAGGGAGAGGAAAGGAGAAATGGAATAGGGTAGGAGTTCTAGATGAAGAAACCAGCATGTTCCAAGAAAAGAAAGCATTGCTTGTTTAGTAGTGTTACGTGGTTAGAACACAGAGTGTTTGTGGGGGGTGGGGGGGTGGCAAGAGATGGACTAGAAAAAAGTAGACAGGACCAAGGCCATGAAGGACAAGAAAGTCTCAAGCTAAGGAGTGTGAATATCAGTCCTTAAGGTTACAAGGGAGCCATTAAGGTAAATAAGCAGACAAATAACATGATCGGATAAGCCAATTTGGAAATAATTTATCAGTAGCAGCATGGTGTCAAAGCATAATTTTTAAAAAGTTAAAAAAACATGAGTCTTACATTAAGTAATAAAACATGAGTCTCACATTGGTCAAAGATTTTAACTAATTAAATAATAAGGGAACCAGTAATTTAGTTAAGCTCGTTCCGAGACACTTGGGGAATGGGAATTTATATAGGGCATCAGGAGAGAAATCAAAGTTAGCTTTTTATTCTTTTAAGTTAAAGACAGATCTGCTTAGCATTAGAGCAATAAAATCTTGGTATTATCTCTTCTATGAGACAGAAATGTTTGCATCTCTACCAGGCAAAAATCTGTGAGTTAACATGTAACTGCACAGAGTGTGAGCCCTTAATTTATGAATTCCAATAATAATAAAATACTACAATGGTGATACATTCCCCAATGAAATAATTACTGAGTAGACCTATTGAACAACATTTCACCCTCACATCGAAAGGACCTACTGGACGTTCTTAAGTCTAGTCTGGAGAGTGTCAATATGAAGGGATAAGCAACCTGTAAAGGGATCTCCAGCATGTGGGCCTTGTCACAGAAGACCACACTGGAGATTCAGCCAGCGCGTTATTTGCATATAGGGAGTAGAGTGCATGTGAACATTGCATTTAACACAAATCCAACTATTCACCTTTGGGAAAACAAAAGTGATAAATCAATAATTAAAATGACAGAAAGACTTTTCCCACCATTCCTCTCATAGAGCATATGCTCCAAAACAAACATGGTAAGAGAGGCAGTACTCTTAGTAGGTTTCAGGTTCCTGGGCTGAACATTCTCCCATGCTGAGTGTTGGTCTCTTATTTAAAGATATACTATCCCCTTTTTTTAAAAAACTAATCTCTACACCCAACATAGGGCTCAAACTCATGATCAAGAGTCAGATGCTTACCAACTGAGCCAGTCAGGTGCTCCATACTCATTTTTTTTTTTTTACAGCTATAGTCCTAAACCCAAGTCAAGTACTCAGCTGAAATTCAATAATCTCTTCCAATTCTGGAAGAAAAACTCTGGACTTACAGAAGATGGTGCTGTATTGTGTTCATGGGCTATTCAAAAGATTTCAATTATATTATACATTAGTTTGACTTTAGAATCTTCCTCTCCATCCCCTCCCTGAAACTCCCTGTATCAAAATGTGACCCCACCATAGGAAAAACCAACCATTTCAAATGTCACCCAAGCAAACTGGAAAAGGTGAGGGGATGGAGATTCTAGGATGTGACCCCAGAGAACGCTGACATCTAAGCAGAGTCCAGGGATTGAAGTTCTTGAAGGAAGCTAAGGAGTACTGGCCAGCAAATAAGAGGAAGGTATATCAGAAAAGGATGAAAGTTAAAGAAGGAATTTCAAGAAAGGAATGGTATATAACTTCAAATATCCATTGGGTAAAACAAAGGGGAAAAAAGTCCATTTGATTTGGCAATAAGAAACCATTGGCTTGGGGCACCTGGTAGCTCAGTTGGTTAAGTGTCTAACTTGATTTTGGCTCAAGTCATGATCTCATGGTTGGCATTGGGATTTGTGCTGAGCCTGGAGCCTGCTTCAGATTCTCACTCTCTCCCTCTGCTCCTCCCCTGCTTGCGCTCACTCTCTCTCTTTCTCTCAAAAAATAAAATAAAATAAAACAAAACAAAACAAAATAAAATAAAATAAAATAAAAATTTTTAATGTTAAAAACAAAAAGGAAACCATTGGCCTTAGCACCAAACATTACAAAGAGGTAGTAAGGGCAGAAGTCAGATTGCAGACTGTTAAAAGGTGAATAGAAAACAAAGAAGAAATAGCAAATATAGCTTTTCTCTTTTTTCCACGAAGAGTGACCATAAGGGAAGGAGAGAATTTGAAGAGAGCCATTCTTTGTGGTTGCTCAGGCTGTGTAGTGGTCAGTCCTAGGAGACCTTTCTCACCTTGTTGATTCTGTGAATTGTGCCAGGGACATGCAGTTCACAGTAGGATAAGAGAGCCTGGTTTTGAGAGCAACACTGAGTTTGAGGAAGAGTTGTTTGCTTGTTCATTTGTTTAGTGTTAACAATTTTTAACTTATTTTGGGGGAGAGGAAAGAGTATTCAGAGAGGAGGAAGTTGTAGAAGGGTGTTTGTATCAGAGAAAGAAGGAGAGGAGGGAGGGTGATTAAAAGCATGAGGTTTCTGATGAGGCAGGAGGAGATTTAATCAGAACACATCAGAGTATTTAATCATGGACAGGTGAAGAACACTACTTATGGTGAAACGGAAACAAAGGGTAGGAAAAGATAATTTGATGGTGGTAAGAATTTGGGGCTTATCATAAAGTTGGGGTGTCTGTGTGAGAAAGGAGAAAAAATCATTTATTATAAATAGGGGAAGGGAATAACTTTCAGTGAAAAGATGAGGAAAAGAGCTTGAAGTTTGAAATAGCTACTGAAGATAATGAGAGTGGGGGGAAGGGATTACTCAGGACCCAAAAAGATAAAGTGGTTTTGAGAGTCTGGCTGATATAGGAGACCTTGACTTTGTGGTGTAAATAACCCTTGACAGAGTCTGAAGACAAATCCCAAACCAGTAACAAATAGTAAATGATGGAAAGTTTCCATTTAAGCCTATTTAGTGTGTGTGTGTGTGTGTGTGTGTGTGTGTGTGTGTGTGTGAGAGAGAGAGAGAGAGAGAGAGAGAGAGAGAGAGAGAGAGAGAGAAATGAGTGGGGTTTGTAATCTACTGAGAGGCAAAATAGTATAGAAAAAATATGACAGTCATTCATTATGTCCATAAGTGGACTATTTAAGTCAACCATAAAAGTGAAAGAGTCAATGTTACATAGACATCGAGTACCCAGGGCTACCCCTAGGGTATGTGGAGCTACAGTCAAAAAAATGTTTCTTTTGGCCAGGTCCTCTCTACATACAAAACTTGATTTTAAAATTGCATTACAAAATTTATGGATCAATCTGAGGAATAATCTTTTATAGATGAAGATTTAAAATAACTGACAGAAAAAGCATTAAGTATTTGTGTATTGTCCAATTAGTACAAATGAAGATTCCTCATAGAGTTCAGATACCATTTCTCCATGTTCTTTATTGCCAAATGAGTTGTTTCTGGTTAATTTCATATGTCCCACAGGGGAAAAGGTAGCAACACTATTATTACTCACAATAGCATGGCTCTTTGGAAATTGCCAGTATTTTTTTTTAATATTTGTTTATTTATTGAGAGAGAGAAAAAAGAAAAAAGATTGGTGGTTGCTAGAAGCAGGGGTAGAAGGTGGGCAAATTGGGTGAAGAGACTCAAAAGGCACAAACTACTAGTTATAAATAAGTCATGGGGTGTAATGTACAACATGGTAACCACAGTTAATAATATTCTATTGGATATTTGAAAGTTGCTAAGAAAGTTAAGCAAAAGTCCTCATCACAAGAAAAAAATAAATTCTATAACTATGTATGGTGGCAGATGTTAACAGATTTACTGTGGTTATCATATCGCAGTATATGCAAATATAGAAGCATTCTATTGTGAACACCTGAAATTAATATAAATTAACATAATGATGTCTGTCAGTTATACCTCAATTTAAAAAGAACTGTTATCAAGAATGTATGCTGAATTTTACATTTTTTTGCACCTATTGAGATGCTCATGTGATTTTCTACCTTTAATATATTAATTTATTTCATTAGTTGGTTATCTAATGTTATTCCAACTTAGCATTTCTGTAGTAAATCTACTCTGGTCATGATTTTTTAAATTTTTCTATATACTTGAGGATTTGATTTGCTAATATTTTATCTATATGTTTTACATCAGTGTTCGTGAGATGGCCTCCGGTATCAAAGTTATGCTAACTTCATAAAATGAACCAGGGAGTATTTCCTCTTTTTTGTCTTTGGAATAGTTCGTGAAAGACTGGAACTGTCTCCTGAGTATTTGTTAGAACTCACCAGGAAAACTATTTGGTCTTGAGGAACTATTGCAGACTGCAGGAGACTCTGATTGGATCTTGGATAAGAAAAAGAACATGAGGGGCACCTGGGTGGTTCAGTCAGTTAAGCATCCAACTCGTGATCTCAACATACACACACACAAAAATAATCCAGTGAAGAAAAGGGCAAAAGACATGAATAGACACTTCTCCAAACAAGACCTCCAGATGGCCAACTGACACATGAAAACATACTCAACATCACTCATCACCAGGGAAGTACAAATCAAAACCACAATGAGATATCACTTCACATGCACCCCAATATGCAGCACTATCAACAATAGCCAAAGAGATTAAAGAACAAGAGATTGTTGTTCTTTTTAGCCAATATTTACAATTAACCACATATTTTGCATTTTTATGATCCTCGTTCCTTTTTTTAAGTATGTTTACTCTTTTATTTTTTATTTACTTTTTTTAAGCATTTAAACCTTTTTCTTTTTTTAAATAATTTATTTATTTTTTAATTTACTTTCCAGTTAGTTAGCATATAGTACAACAATGATTTCAGGAGTATATTCCTTAAGCCCCTTACCCATTTAGCCCATCCCCCACTCCCACAACCCCTGCAGCAATCCTCTATTTGTTCTTCATATTTAGAAGTCTCTTATGTTTTTGTCCCTCTCCCTGTTTTTATATTATTTTTGCTTCCCTTCCCTTATGTTCATCTGTTTTGTATCTTAAATTCCTCATATGAGTGAAGTAATATGATATTTGTCTTTCTCAGACTAATTTTGCTTAGCATAATACCCTCTGGTTCCATCCAAGTGGTTGCAAATGGCAAGATTTCATTCTTTTTTATTGCTGAGTAATAGTCCATTGTATATATACCACATCTTCTTGATCCATTCATCCATCGATGGACATTTGTGCATATCATGACCTGAACCTAAACCAAGAGTCGGATGCTTAACAACTGAGTTAGCCAGGTGCCCCTTGATCCTCATTTCTTTATTCATCTCTGACCCTCCCTTTGTGCTCACTTTCTTTCTGCCTTTAGGATTTCCTTTAGTGAAGGTCTTTTCGTGGCAAACTCAGCTTTTTTTTGCTTATTTGAGAATGCCTCCTTTTTTCCATTGTTCTTGAAAGATAATATACAAGTTTAGGTTGACAGTAATTTTCTTTCAGCACACTGAAAATTTGTAAACTTTTTCTGGCTTCCATAGTTGTTAAGAAGTCTAACTGTTGTCCTGTTGAAAGTAATCTTTTTTCTTCCCCTCTGGCTGCTTTTATATTTTTTCTCTTTGTTTATGGTATTCTGAAATTCTGCTAGGATGTGTCTAAGTGTAAATTTCCTTTTATTTATCCTTACTAGTATTGACGGGCTTTTTGAATCTGTGTTTTGTCATTTCTTAGAAATTCTCAGCTATTATCCCTTCAATTATTGATTATTGATTATTTATCCCTTCCATCAACTGCTTGCCTGGAATTCCACTTAAATGATTGTTTTATTTCTTATATATGTCTCCATGATTTATAATTTCTTTCATATTTTTTATCTCTTTTGACTACATTATGTAAAATTTTTTGGATCTATCTTTCCTAATCCATTCTCCAGCTATGGTTATTCTGGTATTAAATCCATCCATTGTGTTTTTTATTTCAAATATTATAGGGGCAAATGTTTTATTGCACTTATTGACTTTGCAGACACTGTGTTTTTTACAAGCTGAAGGTGTGTGGCAATCCTCTGTTGAGTAAATCTATTGGTGCCATTTTTCCAACAGCATTTGCTCTCTTCATGTGTCTGTATCACATTTTGGTAATTCTCAGAATATTTCAAACTTTTTTATTATTATTGCATTTGTCATGGTGATCTGTGATCAGTGATCTTTGATGTTACTTTGTAATTGCTTTGGGGCACCATGAACCACTGTGTGTATTCTGATTGACCTACTGAACAGCCAGTCATTTCCCCATCTCTCTCCCCTTCCTTGGGCTTCCCTATTCCCTGTGATGATACAATACTGAAATTAGGCCAACTAATAACCCTACAATGGCATCTAAGACATAGTCATATGTCTCTCTTTAAATCAAAAGCTAGAAAGGACTAAACTTAGTGAGGAAGGCATGTCAAGGGCTGAGGTAGCCAAAAGCTAGGCCTCTTGTGCCAGTTAGCCAGGTTGTGGATGCCAAGAAAAAGTTCTTGAAGGAAATGAAAAGTACTACTCTGGTGAGCACACAAATGATAAGAAAACAAAACTGCCTTATTGCTGATATGGAGAAAGTCTCAGGGGTCTGGATAATAGATCAAATTAGTCACAACATTCTCTTAAGCCCAAACCTAATCCAGAGCAAGGCCTTAACTTCTTGGATTCTATGAAGACTCAGAGAGGTGAGGAAGCTGCAGAAGAAAAGTTTGAAGTTAGCATAGGTTGGTTCATGAGGTTTAAGAAGCCATCTCCACAACATACGAGTGCAAGGTGAAGGGCAAGTACTGATGTAGAAGCAGCAGCAAGTTATCCAGAAGATCTAGCTAAGCTCATTAATGAAGGTGGCTACAGGAAACAACAGATTGTCAATGGAGACAACGTAGCCCTCTATCAGAAGAAGATGCCATCCAGGATTTTCAAAGCCAGAGAAAAATCAATGCCTGGCTTCCAAGCTTCAAAGGACAGGCTGACTCTCTTGTTAGGGGCTAATGCAGCTGGTGACTTTAAGCTGAAGTAATACTCATTTGTCAACCCAAAAATCCTATGGCCCTTAAGAGTTTTGATAATTCTCCACTAACTGTGTTCTATAAACAGAACAACACAGCCTGTTTGACAGTAGGTTTACAACATGGTTTACTGAATATTTTCAGTCCACTGTTGAGATCTACTGCTCAGAAAAAAAGATTTCTTTCAAAATATTACTACTCATTGACAATATACCTGTTCACCCAAGAACTCTGAGGGATGCCTGGCTGGCTCAGTGAGTAGAACATGTGGCTTGATCTCAGGATTCTAAGTTCAAGTCCCACATTAGGTATGGAGCTAACTTAAAAACAAAACAAAAACAAACAAAACAAAAACACCTCTGACTGAGATGTACAATGATCTCAACAATGTATGTGTTGTTTTCATGTGTACTAACACATCGTCCATTCTGCAGCCCATAGATCAAGGAGTAACTTCAGCTTTCAAGTCTTCTTACCAAAGAAATACATTTTTAAGGAGAGTTCTTCCATTTTGTCATTTTGGCTAGCTTTCTGTCTCTTGTCAGTTTTAAAAGCTTGTTATGCACTCGGGGTGCCTGGGTGACTCAGTCAGTTAAGTGTCGACTTTGACTCAGGTCATGATCTCATGGTTCATGGGTTCGAGTCCCACGTTGTAAATAAATGTTTAAAAAAATTATTTTAATAAAAAAAGTAAAAGCTTGTCATGCACTCTGCACCTGCAAGTCCTGCTATATTAAAGGAGGCTCATAGACTGTCCAGGGCCTGTCCATTCAGGAAGTGTTCTTTTAATGGTGTCCCTTGGTCTCTCTTGTTGTGACTTTGGTTATTTTATTTCCCTACTTGTAGTGATATTTGGGACTCGCCACCATGTGTACTTTGGTTTGTTCCTTGAGGTAGCCATATGGGGCTGTCTTCTTAGTGGAACTCCATCTCTTTTCCTCCTAGACTCTTGCAGTTCAGAGTCCTTTGGCTTCAGCCCTTCTTTGTTTGAGAGATGCAGGTGGGAAGTACGGAACCCTCTACTTCTCCGCCATCTTGCCTGCCAAAGAAATACATTCTGAAAGGCTACAGCTGCTATAGATAGTGATTCCTATGATGGATCTGAGCAAAACAAATTGAAACCTTATGGAAAGTATTCACCATTCTAGATGCCATTAAGAACATTCATGATTCGTGTAAAGAGGTCAAAATATCAGCATGAAGAGAAGTTTGGAAGAAGTTGATTCCAACCCTCGTGGATGACTTGGAGGGATTCAAGATATCAGTGGAGGAAGTAACTGCCAATGTGGTGCAATCATCAAGAGAACTAGCACGAGAAGTGGAGCCTAAAGACGGGACAGAATTGTTGCAATCTCATGATAAAATTGGAATGGATGAGGAGTTGTTTCTTACAGATGAGCAAAGGAAGTGACTTCTTGAGATGGAAACTACTCCTGGTGAAGATTCTATAGAGATTGTTAAAATGAAAATGAAGGATTTAGAACACTACATAAACTTAGTCAATAAAGCAGTGTCAGTGTTTGAGAAGATTGACTTCAATTTTTAAAGAAGTTCTACTGTGGGTAAAATGCTATCAAACAGAATCGCACAGTAGAAAGAAATTATGAAAGGAAGAGTCCAATGATGTGGCAAATTTCTTTGTTGTCTTATTTTAAGAAAATTGCCACACCTACCCCAACCCTAAGTGACCACCACCCTGATCAGTGAGCAGCCATCAACATCAAGGCAAGACCCTCCACCAGAAAAAAGATTACAACTCATTGAAAGTTTAGATGATGGTTAGCATTTTTTAGTAATAAAGTATTTTTAAATTAAGGAATGTACACTGATTTCTTTATACATAATGCTACTGTGAATGTAATAGACTATAGTACAGTGTAAACATAACTTTTATATGCACTGGGAAACCAAAATATTCATTTGACTTGCTTTATTGCAATATTGGCTTATTGAGTTAGTCTGGAACCAAACTCACCATATCTCTGAGGTATGTCTATATTTTAAACTTCTAGAAGTTCTTTTCAGTCTTTTTCAAATCTGCTGGGTCATACCTTATGTACATTTTCAACTCCTTCTCTTATTTCTTTAAATATATATGTAACATATATTCTGTGCCTGGTAACTCCAATAGCTAACGCTTTGTAGTCTGACTGCTGTTTCCGCTGGACTTTGCTCATGGTATATTATTTCCTTTTGTATTTTGTAATTTTGACCATGAACATATATTTCTTTAGAATTTACTGATGGGAACTCTTTGAAGGCTTTTTTGAAGTTGGGTACCTTTAGAACAGATTTGCATCTGTTTCTGCTAGGTGTCTAGGAATTACACATTAAAGTTTACTTTAAATCTAATTCCTGACTTCAGTTTTTTTGGACTCCCAAGTATAGTGTGAATTTGGGCTACAAGCCTGTGTGAGTTCTGGCTATGTTACAAAGTCTCAGTTTTTTCTCTCCCTTCATTTAGAGTCAACTCTCGAGGCAGGTAATTCTCCTTGCAATTTGCTGGGGAGTGTGGGGGGATGGAGGATTCTTTGTAGTTCATCCTTACACAAAAAGAGTAATCTTTTGGGGACCTACCTTTAACCAGAGGTGGAGGGATCTACAGTCAGACTTCTCACTTTGTGTACACCTTAACCTTTGCATTCACTCATTTGGCAAATGCCCTCAAAGCAAAAGCCTCTCCAGGTTTTTGCTTATTTCCTGGGTCCTCATTTGCATTTAGTTCTTGGCCTCTGAGTATTCCTTACTTTGCTGCCAGCATAAAATGTATTTCAAAAGATTAAAAAAATACTTTGTCAACTATTTTTAGTTGCCTTCAGCAAGAAGATTACTCAGGATATCAAGTCTGTCCATATTGCAGAATAGGAATATTGGGAAGTCTCTCTGCCTCTGTTGGAGGCTCATAGTTGATCTCCAGGGTCCCTTCTTGGGTCCCCCTATTTCCTTATCCTACATGTGCTCTCTCTCTAGACAATTTTATTCATTTCTACTACTTGGATGCTTCTTGCCAATTATTCCCTGAACTCTACTTCTATATTAGTCTTCTGTAACTGCTGAGACCACTTTACCACAAATTTGATGGTTTATTTTTTTAATGTTTTTATTTATTTTTGAGAGAGAGAGAGAGAGAGAGAGAGAGAGAGCATGAGCAGGGGAGGGTCAGAGAGAGAGGGAGACACAGAATCCGAAGACAGTCTCCAGGCTCTGAGCTAGCTGTCAGCACAGAGCCTGATGCGGGGCTCGAACGCACGAACCGTGAGACCATGACCTGAGCCGAAGTTGGAGGCTTAACCGACTGAGCCACCCAGGCGCCCCAAATTTGATGGTTTAAAACAAGACACATTTGGGCACCTGAGTGGCTCAGTACTGACAGCTCAGAGCCTGGAATCTGCTTCAGATTCTGTGTCTCCCTCTCTCTCTCTCTCTCTGACCCTTCCCTCTCATACTCATACTCCTACTCATACTCTGTCTCTCTCTCTCTCAAAAATAAACATTAAAAAAATTAAACAACACACATTTATTTTCTTATAGTTCTGGAGCAAAAGTCTGAAACCAGTTTCACTGAGATAAAGTCAAGGTGTTGGCAAGGCTGATTTCTCCTGGAGGCTGTAGGGAAGAGGTCCTTCCTTGCTTTTTCCAGCTTACGGAGGCTTCTTGCATTCGTTGGATTATGACCTCTTCCTTGTATTGCAAAATCTTGCTTCCTGTTCCCTCTTCTGTAGTCAAATCCCGTCTGCCTCACTCTCATAAATATACTTGTGATTACATTTAAGGTCCACCTGGATCTCAAGATCCCTAACTTAATGGCATCTGCAAAGTCTCTTTTGCCATATAGGGTAACATTCACAGATTCCAGGGTTTAAAATCTAGATATCTTTAGGGGCCATTATTTAGCTTCCCACAACTTCCAATCCTGATCTCCAGACTCAAATCACCAGTTTGCTTCTCCTACTGGTTGTCTCCCAGGCATTTTAAGCTCATTTTATCTAAAACTGAACTATATTTACCAGCTCAGTTAGTGACATCCTCCTCCTCTCTAGCATTTCAAAGTTGGTATATACTGCTTCTCCTTCACTTTTTACATCCACTTGGTCACTGAGTTCCTGTCCAGTCTACTCATAACAGGTTTCTCAAATCCAGTCCTTTTCTTTGTCCAAACTGCTACTTCCAGACTGTAATTGTGACCTAAGTGAACTCCTTATTCTGTTTTTCTCCCACCTAAAACTACCCTATTGTCATTAGTTATCTTTCTACAACCCAAAGGAGTACACTACTCTCCTGATAAAATCTCCCCAATGGTTACACCTTTTCCTATTAAAATCCAAAATCATTCAAGGTTCTTTGCAATCTGGCCACAATATGTGAGAACAGCCTCACTGTTGCCATGCCCTACCAAGTACCATGTGTGTTAGCCACTCAAACTATATGTTTCCTGAACAAGCCATGCTGCTCCAGTCTCAGGACCTTTACACATTCTATTCCCTCTGCCTTGTGAAAGGATTTAAATCTAAAATGGAACCAGAGAATATGATATGGAGAACCTCACTCATGCGTCCTCAGGAGAACAAAACTTAAGGACTGAGAGACTGATTTCCCATAAATGCCTGTTATATACAAAACTGATCTCTTGACCAATGAACATCCACCAAGTCCTCCTCCCCACCCTCCAGCCAATAACCTTGTTACTTGGACTCTAGCTAAACTCTCACTTCTTTGCACTCCTTTCCCATAAATATAGCCTGCCCCAAACCCACAATAGACTCACCTGCAGATTGCTAGTTTGAGTGCCCCAAGTTGCAATTCCTGAATAAACTCAACTTGCAGTAATTTGAGCTTGCCTCAGTTTAGCTCTTTTACATAAATTGATAGTTTGGAAAAGTCTTTCCTTATCACCAACCTAGAAAAGTCTTTCCAACCATTCAAGAACCAGCTGAATCCTTAATCTTTCTGAGAAGTATTATAGGACTCTATCACACAGTTAGGATTAAGGCTCTGTTAACAGATATTGATTCAACTATTCACAATATTTATTGAGAGCCATATATGTAAAGTACACTATGGAAAGCATTGGGTATAAAATGGTGAATAAGGTGTAAATAGATTGTTCTCTCACAGGATTCACAGTCTGTAGGGGAACACAGATGAGTAAACTGGCAGTTACAATATCACATAAGTGCTCTCAAAGAAAAAGTATCGGATGATGTAGAAAAAGACAGAAGGGGAAACAATATCTGTATATTGAGGATCATCAAGAGGTGACAGCTAATCTGAAAGCAAACCATAAGTAAGAATTAATGAAGGAAAGGGATTGGAGAGACAAAGTATTCTGCTGGGAAGACATGCACTGTGGTCTAAATGTTTGTGCCCCACCGCCATTCATATGTTGGTTTTAGTAGGCAGGGCCTTTCAGAAATGATTCAGTCATGAGGGTACAGCCCTCATGAATAGCACTGGTCCTTTTATAAAAGATATCCCACAAAGCTCCCTAGTCTCTTCCATCATGTGAGAATAAAGGGAGAAGTCTGCAACCCAGAAGAGGGCCCTTGCCCAATCATGCTGGCTCACGGACCTTGGATTCCTCCCTCCAGAACTGTGAGCAATGAATTTCTGTTGTTTACAAGCCACCCAGTGTATGGTATTTTCTTATAGCAGCCCAAATAGACTAAGACACAACACGTAGAAAAACCTAGATATTAAAGAAAACATGGTACACCCACAGACTTGAAAAAAAGATCTGTAAGGCCGGAAGGCAGACAGTGGGGTAGAGAATGTCAAAAGATGAGGGTGGGGTATGTGCCGGAGTCAAATCATGCAGGGCCCTGAAGGCCATATTCGAAGTTGGGTCTTTATTCTAACAGTAAAGGAAAGCCACTGAAGAGCTTTAAGCATGTGATTAACATAATCCAATGAAAGTTTTAAAAGATTATTCTGGTTGCAGCAAGGGTAATGATGTAAATAGGACAAGAATATCAATTAGGAGGTTATTGCAGAAAGCCAATTAAGAGCTCTCAGATAGAGGTGCCTGGATGGTTCAGTCTGTTAAGTATCTGACTCCGGATCTCAGCCCAGGCCATGATCTCATAGTTCATGAGATCGAGCCCCACATCAGGCTCTGCACTGACAGTGCAGAGGCTGCTTGGGATTCTTTCCCTCCCTCTCTCTTTGCCCCTTCCCTGCACACACATGCATGCTCTGTCTCTCTCTCCCTCTCTCTCAAAATATTTTTTTAAAGAGCTTACAGATAGCTAAGCAAGGCAGTGCTAGTGTAGATCAACAAAAATCAGATGGATTTGAAAAATGTATAGGACATTTTGAAGAAGACAGAGTCAAAGATGCTGCTCAGGTGACTGGTTTGGGCTGCTGAGGGGATGACAGAGCCAGTTCCTGAGAAAGGGAGATAGAAAGAGGGTGAGCCTTGGGTAGTCAGTTCAGTTTTAGCATCTTGTGGAGCAATGATTTCTGTGCCCTGCTCTCTATCTCCTTGTCTCACCTTTGATTTCCATGCAGCTTGTGGGAAGCAGGTGCCTGCACTCTGACAGAATCCCACCTCTTCTTTTCTGCCTCACAGCTTTCCCCAGAGCTGGGGAAGTCCATTCAACTGGCAAAGGTAGAACCCAGAAGAACCTCAAGTTACCATTTCCTGGGAGCAATCTTCAACTGATGGGTGCTGGGAGCTGGTGGATAATGCCCCAGCCTCCCCTCCTACAGAGTGACAATTCTGAGTCACAGGGACAGTGATTACTAGTCTATGTTCACAATGATTACCAGTCAGTAATGTCTTTTATCAGCTTCTCCTCCTTCTCTTACTATTCCTTCTCCCTCACTCCTTCTTCCTGGAATTGTCTTACTAAATAAACTTCATTCATCTAAACCCTTGTCCTAGGCCCTAGTTGAGGGAAGAGGAGCCAAACTAAGTGAAGATCCAAGTTAGACCTTCAGGAGAAAAGATGGGGTAGAAGCATAAATGTTTGTTTTCTTCCCAACGGAGGCTGAAAATATAGCAGTAGATGAAATCATCCAGTGAAAAGAGAAATGAGTCTATGAGGGAAATGTGAGGAACAGTAATGTTTCACGCTCAGGCAGAAAAGACAAGGAGACTGCCATAGAGAAAGAAGAAGAACCAACAAGGTTTACAGATGTGGAAGCCCAGGAAGAGAAAGATTCAAGATAAAGGGAGTGGTCACTCATGTTAAATGCTATTGAGAAGTAAGAAGAAAAAAAGTATAGAGAAGTAACCATCAGATTTATCAAATAGAGGTCATTTGTAACTTGGTGAGAAAGCAACTCTAAAGCTTGATGAGGCTTAAACTAGGCTACAACATGCTGAGTGTTTGTGGGGAAGTGAGAATATGAAGAGTGAATATGGAGAACTCTTTTAGGATGTTTGGTTTTAAGAGGAAGAAGAAATTTGAGGAGATAGCTGGTTGAATGAGGTAAGGGTGTATGTGTGTTAAGATGGGAGAAACTTGAGCCTGTCCAACTGTTTAAGCTCATAAGAAGTTAGGCAGAAAAAAAAAAAAAGAAGAAGAAGCAGCAGCTAGACAGAGAGAGACTGAAGGTGGGGGAGAACGAGGAACAATGAAGATAATGAGTTTCTGAAAAAGAAAGTCTAGGATGAATTCCAGGTAGATACATTAGATTCTGTCTGAAGGAAGGACTTGCCTTCCATTGAAATGGTATCGTGGTTATTTGCCTATTTCAGAGATAATATAGAGAATTCCAAAGCCTGGCTACACACTCCTTTAGCACTACATTATCTTTATCTAATGAACCTTAATTTAATTTAACCTTTGATAATACTTGATAACAAATACTTATGCATATATATGCCCATCAACTAATTTACTGGATACTGATATGAAATGAAGACTGGAGTCCCTCAGATGTTACATAGGTATTTGCTTGACGTCTGTGAAAAACCCGTGTTTTTCAGGCGAGGGAGAGAAAGAGAAGCATCATTAAATTTCATTCTAGCAATTTGGCATCATAGGACTTCATCTGCCTTTTTTTAGGGGAAGTCAACAAGTCATGTACTGCTTTGTGGTCAGTTCCTCATAAACTGAGATGAGTATAATAGGTATTTATGATACAAATTATTCCTGGATATTGGTTACAAGTTGAGCTTCCTTAAGTTAAACCTTTATTACCTATAAGGTTATAAATGAAGATAGTGTTCCTGAAGACCCAGTTTATACTATAAAATACCAAAATCAATCATGATAAGACAACTATAACGACGATGATTTTTTAAGTTTGTAAAGAAAAAGTCTGTAAGTGATAAATCACTGGGTTCTACTCCTGAAATCAATATTACACTGTATGTTAACTAATTTGAATTTAAATAATTTACTCTAAAAAAAAACTTCACAAATTAAAAAAAAGGTCAAAGTTTTAAATGATCCTCTTGGAGGATTCTTCTTTATCAACCGGCTGAGGCTTCTTAAAATACAAATCCAAAAAATTCTAACTAACGGTATTTTATTTTTCTGATAAATCTCCCTGAAGCAAATAAATGCTTCAGTGCTCGAAGACCTTCAAACTGTGATCAAAATTAGAGCCATCTGTCTAAAAGCTATCACTGCAGATTCCGTGGATAGAAATTTCTTTGAACGTTAACATTGCCTCTATTGCAGTTTTCCTTTTTTTCTCCTTCTGTACCTCCTCATTCTCTTCCCATCTCTGCTCCTGATTTTATCATCAATAAATACCCATAGCACACAGCAGCCTTCATCTTTGGTGGACTTTGTGGGCAAATTATTTGATGCTACTCTACTGCTTCTTTTGGCTTCTCCTCTGAACAGTTAATGTCTTGCCAACTATCCTCTGAAAGTGATTCAAACTGCTTTAACTTGCCATAAAAACTTCTTCCTTTGAAGAAGGTCTCAAGGTAGCTCTTTTCAATATAAATGAACAATGCCTTTGCAAGAACATTGGCTAATTCGGATGTGCAGGGATTTGCTTCATCTACACTTGGCACCATAAAATCAAAAGTTTTTGTACGTCTAGCACCAATCAACATAAAAGCAGTTTCAGTTTTCTTGTTACCTGTGGCGGGAGCCACAGGCAGTCGCATGGCAAGATTTGGCCAATACTGGTAGAGTAATATTTATCATAATAAAGGTCATAGAAGCAAAGGTCAAAAGTGAAGCAATTTTGAGTCAGGAGCCATCTGTACCCTTCATTCATGTTGATGGTGAGGATTAAGAACATAAAGTGGTTTAAAGACTGCAAAACCTTACACAAATGGGAGGAATTATTGTAATCTAAACCTGTGTAATATATACAAAAAAACACAAACCAAACAGCACTAATGCATGGCTCATACAGGTCTGTGTAGTTACAATTTGAAGCATTTCTTTCCTGTAAAAATCACAGGCTGCTTCTCGTTGCGTTAAAGAAGCATTTTGGTCACCAGAGAAGAGTAACCCAAGTGAACAATGTACCTATGACTAGGAAAGGGGCCCTCCTCCTCCAACCTCCTCCCTTGCCTCCCTCCATCCCTATGAATCAACCACTGTCTGTCTCCCTGGCCTTTTGCAGAGCTCACTGTCTGCAGCTCGGGAATGACATCTCTCGCCTCGGAGTTTTGGGGCTTGAAAAATTCTGACAGACACCCATGAAAGCACAAATAGCACTGTACCATTCAAATCTGACCCAGTCTTCTACCTCAGTGACAGACTGTTAAATAAAAAGTTTGCCCCTCCCAAAAGCTTTTAAAGGATCAGTGTTCCTTTTATTTAAGTACAAAAGAAGGAAAGAAAACCCGAACTAACTTGCTATAAACAAAGCAATTTGGAATTCTAGTCACATTCTGAAAAAAGTCAAGAGATCACTTTTCCACAGGAACCCCCTATTAATGCCGTGTGTGACTTTCAGGAAGGCTTCAGGCAGTAGAATGCATCAGAAATTCAATCTGGGTCTTGCTGTCCCACCTACTCCTGTAGAGCTGAAGTGCCAGACTGGCTCTGAGAAAGGAGGCCTCAGAGCAAGTGCCAAGCCATGTCTCCCTTAAATTTCCAAAAATTAACATAACATGGAGATGTTGGATCCACTCATATGCATTAATTCAGGAATGTTTATTAAGTCCCAACCACACCTACGTATATTGTCCCCTGCTCTTAGCTGCCTCTGATTTGCTTCTCGTGTTTCTTACATCACCGAACAACAACTACAATAACAACCACAGGAATTTTCATTAGAATAAACATGATCAGAAGCCCTTAAAATTCTCCATGGAAGCTTAAAACAGAAAAACATGAACTATGCTTCCCTCGAGTCCTACCATGATTCATTTCCATGCTTATTTCCATCATAGTTACTTGAAAGGCAGTTTATATATTTTCTGAGTTCCCATCAAAGACTAAACTATAAGAAATAGTCTCTTGGAACTGACTTTGGTATGATGCTTCCTAGTTTACAGAGCACCTTTGTGTTCTTGATTTCCTTTCATCTACACAATAAGAACTGTTGGGGAGGTATTATTGTAGATGAAGAAATTGAATCTCAGAGAATTCAACAGTCATAGCTAGGAAATAACAACACTCAAAACCAGACCATCTGATGCTTTCCCCCACTCCATATCTCCTTAGGTAGATGAATATAAGGATAATAAGACATAAGGAATGATAATATGTGAAATGGTCAACTATAAAAACTATAGAAAGATAAAAAAAGAGACGATAGGAAAAAACACATTGAAAAGACAATCCTGATTTTTACATACACACACATCACTGTTTATAATTTTTTAAATTATAACCTAGTTTTCTTCTAACAGCTCTGATGGTGTTAATGCATTGAAAAAAATAAACAAAAACCATTTTAACTAATGTGTGTTTCTATTGACTTATTTGTGGTGGTGTTAACACTGGAGCTGCTTGTGGGCTATCTTCTCACACATAATAATTATTATTTACTGATGGCAGAGCTCTGGATGCAACCAAAGTGTCAATGACATAAAGAAAAGCCTGTTTAAATGATCTACAGAGCAGGGCCACAGCTGTATCTTTGCCCTGGCAGAGCCTGTCAAGTAAATAGCATGATCTTTTCAAACACAGCCATATTATTTTCTTCCTGGCATTTGTAATTTGCTAAAACTCTCAGTGTGCATGCCTTTCTTCCTAATAACAATGGCAAATGGCCAATCTCTGTACTTATCTCTTGCACACACATTACTTCTATGTATATTTGATCTAGTTTCTATGTTTGAAGGAGATACACACACACACACACACACACACACACACACACACCTAGCTGCAAGTTTTATATAGCATTCTGTGACTGGTATCATATAACCTATAACTCAGTGATGTAACACTCAAAAATTCCAAATAAAACAATTTCATTTGAGATGCTATAAAAGTAGCCCAAGATCAACTGCTGGATCTGCCTAGAAAGAAAAAAAAAAAAAAAAACCATGATGTTTCAAAACTGCTGATATTTGATTTTGTAAGACATACTCCATCTGATATTTATAGGCTTAATTTTATTGCCAGAGCCCCAAGAGCGTCTGTCTGGGATCCCAGCCATTGTCTACCAACTTATTTGTACCTTGGTAGATATGTGAATATCCAACAGCTTTCTAATTTAGAAATGATGGGTGGATTTTCAGTAACTTTTATTTTATTTATAACTTAGAGATTAGATACTAAAACAGGAGCCACCTAACATCACTGCCAAAAAAAATGATCTTTAATATAAATCCCTTTAAGCATGACTTTTTTTCCACATACAATTATACAATCTCAGGATTTGACAAAATCTTAAAGGTTATTGAAGCCAACCATTCTTTCCAGCCAATTCAGTACATTGGTTAAGAGTTCAGGTTCTGGAAACAGATTGCCCAGGCCTGTTACACTTACCATCTATGGGATACCAGGCAAGTCTTCAGACTCTCTAAGCTTCTGTTTCGTTTGTTAAATGGGGTTAAAATAGAACGTCTCTCCTTGGGTTGCCATAATTAAATGAGACAACACATGGCTTAGTACATGCACACAGTGGGTGTTCAAGAAATGTGGGCTTTTTAGTTCTTATGATATGAGGGAATCCTAAGTTATCTTACCACATGATCACTTCAGCCTTTGGTTAAAAACCTTCAGTGACAAAGAATTTTCCACCTCCTAAGGCATAACTCTCCCAATTTTGAATCACTCGGACCTTCAAAAGTTCTGCCAGAGCTTATATTTCTCTTCCTCTTGCCTCTTACTAACCCTGATTACACTTCCTTGGGCCTTTCAGGAAAAAAATACTAATTTCTGTTCTGCATAACAATTTTTCCTTTAAGTAGCTCAAGACAAGGTAATTTGGCTCTTTTTTCCTCCTATGAGACTTTTCCCCAGGTGAAATATTCCCACAAGTTCCATCCTCATCACTACTCTGATTATTACCATGTAAATCTCCTTTGGCTTATGTCCATACGATGTTCTTGGAAGGTGACACACGCAGGTAATGAAACAGCCAGGTAAGGACTAAGTTAAAGGCATAGGAAATGCTGACCCTGAAGAGTGATAATTTTATTTCTTCATTTCAAATCCTTATAGCTTCTCTTTCTTTTTACTTCCTTGCCTGGTTCAGTGCTGAATAAAATTGGCGGGGGTGGGGGGGAGCAGTTTTCAGGCAATAGTAAGTATTCTTGTCTTTTTAATTTACTTACTTATTTGTTTATTTAAAGTAAGCTCTACACCCAACCTGGGGCTCCAAGTCACAGCCCTGAGATCAAGAGTCACATGTTCTACTAACTGAGCCAGCCAGGCCCCCCTGTTTTTTTAATTTTTATTTTAAAGGGAATACTTGTATCAGCAAGCCCTACTATGTCAAGCACGTGTTGGCAAAACTTGTGCTAGGCCTATTTGGAAATGGAGGTGGAAATACCAGAGGCAGAGAGATTTTATGAAAAATGTATAATGCCTGTGATGTTTTTATCAGACAACCTCAAAGAAAACCAAACTGTTAAAGCTATATTTTTATACTTTATTTCACTATGAAAATTGTCTGTCTTATCTTGAGGATGAGGATGTATTTTTGATTATAGATTTCACAACAATTGTTGAAATATTCACCTGTAAAATAAACAATCTCAAGCACATCTAAATCAAACATATACTGACGCTTGATTCTTCTGACAGTGTTGTAGGACTATAGCTTTCCTGGTTCTGCACCCTAAGCTTTATTCACAAAGCCTAAGACCCCAATAGTGTTTTTGGCAGCCATAGCACACTGACGCTAGCAACCTCTAATCTCCTTCGTTCAGAAATTATGTAACTGTTATTCAGAACCCAAGAGCTTGTCTGTAATCTATTCATATTAAATATTATATGATGGAAGATATAGGTAAGTAGTTATATAATTGGAGGGTATTTTTGTAAGCAGGACATGAAAGGCAAAAACAATAAAACAATTGATAGGTTTAACTTAAAAATTAAAATCTTCGTGTCAAAAAAATAAAGTTCATAAAATACAGATGACAGACTTGGAAGAAATATTTGCAACATGTTAACATATAAAAACTCTTAAGGGGTGTGTTAGATAGCTCCATTGGTTAAGCGTCTGACTCATGATCTCGGCTCAGGTCATGATCTGATGATTCGTGAGATCGAGTCCCTCATCTGGCTCTGTGTTGACAGTGCAGAGCCTGCCTGGGATTCTCTCTCTCTCTCTCTCTCTCTCTCTCTCTGTCTCTGTCTCTCTGTCTCTCTCTCTCTCTCTCAAAATAAGTAAATAAACTTTAAGAAAAACCTTGTAAGAAACAAGATATATACTCTAGTTGAAAAATTAACAAAAGACATAAATATAAATGCCCCCAAATGATAAATACAAATGGTCAATAAAGATAATGAAAAAATGTTCAGCTTTACTAGTATTCAAATAAAATAATAATAAAGCAAGACTCTAATTTGTGGTTATAAAATTGGCAGGAACTTTGAAAATCATAATATCTGATGGAGAAGCAACAGGGAAATGGGTCAAGATTCTTACACACTGCTGGGGGCTATCAAAAAGAAATAACTATGATGTTTTTTCTAAAAATAATGTTGCAAGAATACTTATGGTAATCTTAAAGACAAAAAGTATGGTGGTGAGGGAAGCATTCTAATTGCCTAATAGCATACTGATTAAATAATAATGGTACATTCATCCAATTGAGAGAATAATGTTTAATGATTTGAAAAAAATGTTTAGAATTTTTAAGCAAAAAAAAAATTTTGAAAACAGTATTAAGCATTATCCCAAGAGGAGACTGGGTAAATAAATGATGGTATAGTAAAACAATATTATAAAACAATATTTAATGACTTGGAGATGTTTATGATTTCTAAGTGATACTGTTATAAAATAGTGTTAATTTATTATCCTTATTACAGTTATCACACAAAAAAATAGTCTGTAAAAAAGAATAATTTTCTCAATATTTGGCAATGAGCATGTATTATTTTTGTAATAAAAATGTTTTTTAATGTTATCTTGTTAGACTTAGCCATTGTTCCAATTTGTAGGATCCTGCTAAACAATGTGTTTTTCCTCAGTGAATGTGATAAACATGCTTTCAACAAAGATGGTGATAAAAATGTTAAATGGAACAAGGTCAAGAGGAGAACTTTGTATTAAAAACAAAAGCAAAAGCAAAAACAAAAACAAAATCAATCTCCCTCAAGGCTGGAGCAATTCATTAATTAGTGTCCTTTGGGTATATTCACTTAATAAACTTCTAATTCACTAATTTACACCCACATTTAGTGAAAATATCTCAGTCTTGTCCAAAGCTACTACGTGTCTTAATGAAATACTTTGCTGGTCTCAGATACACATTCAGCCACATTCCCTGATAAATTAGTCTCTCTCTCTGTCTCTCTGTCTCTCCCTCTTTTTTAAATTTGACAGAGAATGAGAGCAAGAGCAAGCTGAGAAGGGGGACAGACGGAGGGAGGGAGGGGGGAGAGGGAGAGAGAGAGGGAGGGAGAGAGAGAGAGAATCTTAAGCAGTCTTCATACTCAGTGTGGAGCCAGATGCAGGGCTCAATCCCACGACCCTGGGATCCTGACCTGAGCTGAAATCAAGAGTCAGATATTCAACCAACCTAGCCACCCAGATGTCCCAAGTCTCTAAAAGAAAAACAGACTAGGGGCACTTGGGTGGCTCAGGTGGTTGAGTGTCCAATTCTTTATTTTTGCTCAGGTCATAATCTTGTGTTTCTTGAGTTAGAGTCTCACATCAGGCTCTGTTCTCCCAGCGTGTAGCCTTCTCACAGTTCTCTCTCTCTTCTCTCTCTGACCCTCCCCTGTTCTCTCTTAAAATAAATAAACATTTAAAAAAATAAATAGATAAAATACAGACTTATTTAGGTCACCTTAAGAAATGAGGTTTCATATAAGATTACATGTCCAGGGGTACCTGGGTGCCTCAGCCAGTTAAGTGGCTGACTTTGGCTCAGGTCATGATCTCATGGTTCGTGAGTTTGAGGCCGCATCACGCTCTGGGCTGACAGCTTGGAGCCTGGAGCCTGCTTTGGATTCTGTGTCTCCCTCTCTCTCTCTGTCCCTCCCCAACTCACTCTGTCTCTCTCTCAAAAATAAACAAACATTTTTAAAAAATTAAGATTACATGTCCAATACAAAGAGCTAAATAGATCCCAGGAACCAAGGCAGTTCTGATGAAAATATGTCCTTTTCATCTATCTTTTATGACATACATGGTGTCTCCCTCAAGAATTTACTTCTGAACAGGATTTACTTTGCTGTCCTTTTGATACTGATTAACCAGTCCCTGCTACTTTGTCCTACCCCAAATCACAGAGATAATCTGATTAGCCACCTCCGTGCAAAGAATAGCCCAACTCTGTTTCCCTGAACAGAAGGCTGTGGGTGAGTCATTTTCATCTAGAAGGAAACACTGGGTCTGGTAGGCACTGTAACTAATGTGTCTGATAATATGGATTTGCTAGTTCCAGCAAAGAAGAAAGTAAGGTTAGAATGACATGATTTGTTTATATTAAACACACTCTGCCTAATAATCACTAATTTTGCTTTTAAATATGCTCATAGACTAAAGCACAGAGAAGAAAAAAAGACAGAAAATACATTCTTATTTATTTATTTATTTGAAAGAGAGACAGAGAGAGAATCTCAAGCAGGTTCTATGCTCTGCACAGAGCCCAACGTGGGGCTCAATCCCATGACCCTGGGATCATGACATAAGCTGAAATCAAGAGTTGAAGGCTCAACCAACTGAGCTACCCAGGCACCCAGAAAATACATTTTAAAATCATAACGGATATATGGAATGCAGTGAAAAGTTTAATTTTAGATATAACTGGAATTCTAGATATGAAAGGGAGAAAGAGAAAATGGGAAGAAGTAATATATGAATAAATAATGGCCAAGAATTTTCTAAAACTAAAAAATATATCAGCCACAAGAAGTGCTATGAACCTCAAGAGATATGAACTTTAAAAAATTAAAAATTCACATCTACACACGTCACAGACACTGGAAACCAAAAACAAAGTAAAATCTTCAAAGTAGTCAGAGAAAAAGATACAGTATCTTCAAAGGAATGAGAATGAGACTGACAGCTGACTTCTCATTAGAAATAATGGAATGGTAGGAGAGGCAATGGTACATCATCTTTAAATATTCTACCAACTGAGAATTCTATACCCAGTGAAATATCCTTCAAAAATGAAAGCAGGGGTCTTGGTTAAGTGTCTGACTCTTGATTTTGGCTCAGGTCATGCTCTCATGGTCATGAGACTGAGCCCCATGTTGGGCTCCTCACTGAGCATGACCACCTGCTTGGGAATCTCTCTCTCTGCCTCTCTCTGCTCCTCCCCCACTCACACACATGTTCTCTTTCCCTCCCTCCCTCCCTCTCTCTCTCCCCTTCTCTACAAAATAAACATTAAAAAAAATTTTTTTTAACTTCTATTCAGTTTTGAGAGACAGAGTGCAAGTAGGGGAGGGGCAGAGAGAGAGGGAAACACAGAATCCGAAGCAGGTTCCAGGTTCCGAGCTGTCAGCACAGAAGCCTGATGCAGGGCTCAAACTCACGAATGGTGCGATCATGACCTGAGCTGAAGTTGGCTGCTTAACTGACTGAGCCACCCAGATGCTCCCCCCCAAATAAACATTTTTAAAAAATTAAAGTAAAATAAAGACATTCCAGACCAACAAAATCTGAAAGGATTTATTACAAGTAAACAGATACTGAAAGGAAAAGGGGATACAGTCCCAGAAAGAAGCACAGAAGTGCAAGAACGAATAAAGAGCAATGGAATAAAAACCTGGGTAAACCTAAATGAACATTAACTACATAAAACAGTAATAATAATAACAACAACAATAACAACAATATAATGTGGGGTTTCAATTGTATAGATAATTAAAATACGTGACAATATTAACACAAAAGGCAGGAAAGGAGCGAGTATAGTGCTCTAAAGTCCTTACATTGTCTGGAGAGAGATAAAGTAGTCATGTTACATTACATTCAGATATTTTTTATCTCCAGGGTAACCACAAAAGGAATAATAAAAATGTATACCTAACAAGCTAATAGGAGGAGGTATAAAATAATTTAAAATAAATCCAAAGAAAGGAGAGGAGAGGGAACATAGAAAAGTGGGAAAAATTGAAAAGAAATAAGATGATAGATTTAAACCCAGATATTTTAGTAATTATTTAAAATGTAAATGGACTAGGGGCACCTGAGTGGCTCAGTCGGGCAAGCTTCCAACTTTGGCTCACATCATGATCTCGCAGTGGGGGGGTTCAAGCTGGCATCAGGCTCTGTGCCGACAGCTCGGAGCCTGAAGCCTGTTTCAGATTCTGTGTCTCCCTGTCTCTCTGCCCCTCCCCTGCTTGTGCTCTTTCTCTTCTCAAAAATAAACAAACATTTTTAAAAATGTCAATGGACTAAATATTCAATTAAAAGACGAAGATTATCAGGTTGGATTGAAAAATAAACCTATATACTGCTTATAGGCGATATATTTTAAGAACAAAAAATGGCTAAAAGAAAAAAGATGGAAAAATAATATCTATCAAACATTTACCAAGCATCCTAAAAGAACACAGAGTAAAGCAAAAGCATTTCTAGAGTTAAAGAGGACATTTCTTACTGACAAAAGGCCAATTCACCAGGAAGGCACAACAATTCTAAATCTCTAAGTTCCTAAAACTTTGAAATTGAACTTTGAAAACTTGTTTTTAAAATATCATAAAGAATATTGACAAAACTAAAAGGATAAATGGGCAAATTCACAGTCAGAAGAAAGATTTTAACACACCTTTCTCAGTGACTGACAAAACACACACAGAATATCAGGTTTTGAAAGATTTGACTAACATATTTAATGAACATGACTTAATCAAATGACACAGAATGTTTCGATTAGCCAGGGCTCTCCAGAGAAAAAGAATCAGTAGGACACGGAGATAGAGACCTATATGGAGATTTATTATAGGAACTGGCTCAGAATTATAGAGGCAAAGAGGTCCCACAATCTGCCATTTATAAAATGGAGAACTAGGAAAGCCAGTGGTATAATTCAGTCTGTCTGAAGTAATTCAGGGAAGCCAATGTAAACTTGAGTCCAAGGTCAAAGGCTTAAGAATGAAGCCACTGATATAAACCCCAGAGTCCCAAAGCCTGAGAACCAGGAGCTCTGATGTTCAAGGACAAGAGAAGACAGATGTCCCAGCTCAAAAATAGAGAGAGAAAAGTCACCTTTCTGTCCCGCTTTTTGTTTTATTCAGCCCCTAAGATTGGTGAAGGTGGATCTCTTCTCTCAGTCTACTGAATCAAGTACTAATCTCTTCCAGAAACACCCTCACAGACACACCTAAAAATGTTTTACCAGCCATCTGGGCATTCCTTAGTACAGTGAAATTGACACATAAAATTAACCATCACAACACTGTATCCAGTCACTGAAGTAAACACATTCTTTTCAAGTATACCTGGACATCTCTTATATTGACCATATGTTGGGCCATAAAGCAAGTGTCAACAATATCAAAGTATTGGAATAAGGAAAATAAGTATGCTTTCTGACCATAATGGAATTAAGCTAAAAATATATTACAAAAAGATATCTATAAGTTTCCTAATATTTGGAGATAAAAACAATACACTTCTAAATAACCCATGGGTCAAAGAAGAAATCTCAATGGAAATTAGAAAAAAAAATTTTTTTAAGTAGGGTTCACGCTCAGCGTGAAGGCTAATGCAGGGCTTGAAATCATTACCCTGAGGTCAAGACCTGAGCTGAGATGGACTCTGACGCTCAACCCACTGAGCCACCCAGGTGCCCCCAAATTAGAAAACATTTGCAACAAAATTGTAACAAAAACACTACATAATCAAAATTTGTAGAGTGCAGTAAAAGGAAAACTTATAACTTCTAATGCATATATTAAAAAATAAGAAAGCTTGAAAACCACTGATTTATATATCCATCTAAAACACCATATCCAAAGAAAAAAAGGAAAATTAAACCCACAGAAAGTAGAAATAAGTAGAAATAAGGAAATAATAAACAGAAAACACATATTAAATAGAGAAAACCAACATGCGAAATGTTGGTTCTTTGAAAAGACAAATACAGCTGAAAACCCCTGTCAAAACTGATTAAGAAAAGAAACAAAGAAGGAACAAAAACCAGTATCAAGAAGAATAGGAGGGAAATCAATATAGAATATACACCTCACACCTATCAGAATAGCAATTCTCAAAAAGATAAGAAATCACAAGTGTTGGCAAGGATGTGAAGAAAAGGGAACGCTGGTGTGCTGTTGGTGGAAATGTAAATGTAAAAACTATGAAAAACAATATAGAGATTCCTCAAAACACTAAAATTAATTCCACATCTAGGTATTTATTTGAAAAAATCAAAAACATTAAGTTGAAAAGATATACGCACCCTCGTGTTTACTGCAGCATTATTTACAATAGCCAAGACATGAAAGCAACCTAAATCTCCACTGATAGATGAATGGATAAAGACAATGTAGAATATATATATAATAGAATATTATTCAGCCATAAGAAAGAATGAAATCTTGCCATTTGCAACAATAAGGATGGACTTTGAGGGTAATATGTTAAGTAAAATAAGTCATACGGAAAAAGATAAATACCTTATGATCTCACTTGTATATGGAACCTAAACAAACAAACCAACAAACCCAAGTTCATGGATATAGAGAACAGATTCAGTGGCTGCCTGACACAAGAGTGGGGGGTAGGCAATATGGGTACAAGGGGTCAAAAGGTACAAATTTCCAGTTATAAAATGAATAAATCACAAGGATGTAATGTACAGCATGGTGACTATATTTAATAATATTGTATTGCATTTTGAAAGTAGGTAGGGAAATATATCTGGAAAGCATTTATCACAAGGAAAAAAATTTTAACTATGCATGGTGATGAATGTTAACGTGTTAACTGGAGTTATTGTGGTGATCAATTTGCAATATATGCAAATACTGAATCATTACACTGTACAGCTGAAACTAATATAATGTTAATTATACCTCAGTTTAAAAAAAAGAATATAATAAGACATATTATAAACAACTACATGTCAATGAAATGAACAAATTCCTAGAAACACACAATTTACCAGAGTGGAAAAAGAGGGGAAAAAATCTAGTTCTGTATCTATAAACAAAATTAAATTCATAATTTTAAAATGCCAGGCACAGAAGACTTCTGTGGAGAATTCTTCTAAACACAACAGGAAAAACATTGATGTTACACAAAATCTTCCAGAGAACAGAAAAGAAATATTTCTAACTATTTTAGGAGGTCAGTATAACTGTGATTTCAAAAGTTGGCAAGAATATCATAAGACAGGAAAATTACTCTCTCATAAACATAGATGTGGAAGTCCTAGATAGAGTATTAGCAATTAAGTCCAACAGCACTCTTTCTAATAGCCCCAAATGGGAAAAAAGCCAAATGTCCATCACCATTTGTATAAATAAAAGTCATATTAAAACAGCAAAATATTATGTTGCAATGGAAAGTAATGGTTTTTATTTATTTCTATACACAACAACATGGATGCATCTCACAAATATAGTGTTAAGTGAAAGAAGCAAACACAAAAGATATATGATACAGAACTTCAGTTACATAAAAATAAAAATCAGGCAAAATTGACCTACAGATACAGAAATCTGATAGATATAGAGATAATAGAGACTTTAGGAAGAAGAGGGAGATAATGACTGACAGGTGACTTAAGCGGGTATTTCTGGGGTGTTGGTAGTGCTCTATTTCCTGATATGGGTTCTGGTTTCACAGGTAGGTTCGCTTTTCAAAATCATGGCAAATCATTATATACTTTTTTGTATACATGTTACAATTCAACATCCCACTCTCATAAATCTCAGAATCAACCATCTCACTCTCATATAAATCAGAACTCTATTTTCTTTTGTACCTACTTTAAAAAAATTTTTTTTAAATGTTTATTTATTTTTGAAAGAGAGCAAGACAGAACACAAATGGGGGAGGGACAGACAGGGAGACACAGAACCCGAAGCAGGCTCCAGGATCTGAGCTGTCAGCACAGAGCCCAATGCAGGGCTCAAACCCACAAACTGCAAGATCATGTCCTGAGCCAAAGTCAGATGCTTAACCGACTGAGCCACCCAGGCATCTCTTTTGTAACTACTTCGTTAAGGACTCTCAATTCATTGGGGTATAAATATGAAATGGCTTTATATTTTTCCAATAATTTCCCCCTACTAATTGTGCTATGGCCCAGCCATTTTCTTGCTGGGTGTATTTCTTAATATCACATTTTGGCTTGATTCCATTTATCAGCCTTTTCAAGTTATTAGGATCATCTCATTGTGGCAAGTAAGATTCAGTTCTGTTCATTTTCAATTAAGCTTCAAACTGAATTAAAAATTATTTTTCCTCCCTTCCCTCCAGAAAAAGGCAGACAAGTTTGTTTTTAGTGGCTTGGCGTATATGTGTGAAGGTGGCTGTGGGGGGAATGACTCTGAGGACAGGAGTGCTCACATCTTTAGATCTTCCCCTCTCCTTCTTTCTGGTATGTCCCTTCTGATGTGAGGGCAAGAGTCGGAATAGGGAGTAGATCTCTTATATGGTTCCCATATGGGAAGATTCCAATTCTCTCTCTATAGGATGCTGCTGCTTCCCTAGTTAACCATGTCAGACTTCTGATACTGTCTATACTGGAGAGTATCCAAGTTCTGGCCCTCTCACTTCCAACGATCCCTGGGGTGTCTCCCTGCTACCCAGTTCCTTGAGGCATACCTACTTGACCTCTTCCAAAAGGGGTCCAGCCAGCAGTCTATCTTAGAGAGGGCTGAGGGTACTGCCATGTCCCTTCCCACCTCTAGGCCATCTCTCTGCTGCTTCCTCTCCTTGTCCCAAAACATTAAGTTGTGTGGTCCAGGAGGGGTAAGAAGTGAGACAACACCAGACTCCAACCTAGCGAAGTAGGAAGGTTGAGCATCTCTAAACTTTATAAGCAATTCTCTTAAAGTCTCTTCTCTAGACTTTGAGAAAAAGAAGTACCTCCATCTCTTTCCTTACAGTGAAAATGGGGTGAAGGGAGGGAATAGGGTATCCTTACAAATATTCTACTTTACAAAAGGCTGATCCACTCACTTTTTTTTAATGTTTATTTATTTACTTTGAGAGAGAGCAAGAGAGAGAGAGGCAGAGAGAGAGAAGCAAAGAGAGAATCCCAACTAGAGTCCACTCTGTCAGTGCAGGGCCCAACACAGTGTGGACACGGGGCTCAACATGGGACTTGATCCCACAAACCACAAGATCATGACCTGAGGGAAATCAAGAGTTGACCACTTAACCAACTGAGCCGCCCAGGTGCCCCAACTCACTCTTATACTTCAGGAATTAGGGACAAGGTGGTTTGGGGAATGTTTGATGGTACGGCTGCTTCACTGTACTAACATTTCTTAGTAGGCTGGCCTAATCATAGGTGGTCCCTGAATTTACAATATGTGAACTTACCACCCTGTGTGCAGTTTTGGGACTTAGCCAGGGCCCAGGGAACATCTCTGTTGACATCATATTACACTTGTCTCCAACCACCTGGAACTTCTGCTAATCTTCACAGCATGGATTGAAAAAAAAGAAAAAGAAAAAAAAGAACAATTCTGTATTAACTAAAAATACAGTAGCAAAGGGAATAGGATACAGGAATAATTGCAGTGATTTTCTACTTTGCAAATCAAACTTACCTTCAAGAAAACTTGAAGAGGTGTGTTATTTGTCTATATATATATATAAATACGATAAATAATTCAAGTTTATTTGAATTCTTTACCTCTGTGTACACTATTTGTTTTAATACTTAATTGTCCATTTACAGGATTTCTACTCTTACAACCTTGATGTGATTGGGAGTCAAAATTGAACATGACTAAGCAATGTGTAGCATGCCCTTGCAGACAAAGCATGCTATGTTAAAAGCACAGAATCACAATTTGTACCAAGCAAGAAGTTATGATATATCAATATTTAGTATAGGGGGCAATATTATAGTCAACAAAAGGTAAAGATTAATTTTATTCTAGAATGGGAAACATAATGTACATTTTATACAGCGTAATATAAAAATATCATTAGTACAGTAATACTATCCTTACTGAAAATAGAACTTATTACTTATCCAATAAAATGGCCACTTGCTTCTAATCAGTATCACAATTCACTTGACAGATCTGAGGTTTCCCCAAGCAGGTTTTGCTTTGCTGATCTTCCCAGGTTTGCCATTCCCCTTTCCCACATAGTTTGATGTATGAAACAGCTGTTTGCCATGACAGATGAGCAGTGTGCTTGTCGAACACAAAGAAATGCCACAGAAATAAAAAAGCTGTAATATAAATAGCATTTTAAAAGGGAAAGAATTTTCTAATAAAAATGTTCAATGGGGTTGTCTCCAAAGACAAAATATTAATGTCAGTCTTCAAATATCACTTAATATGGTAAGAAAATTCCTTTCATGAGGTTTGAATTTCTATGTAATTCATAGCCTGGTTCTTTCTTATAAACTTTTGAAAAATGTTGTGAATGGAATATATTGTATGTGGGATTCAAAAAGCTTTTGCCCATCCATTAACAACTTCATGATTATAAGATTACATTTCAGGTAATTTACAGTAAGATTTTTAAAATGTAGAAGCTGATGTGGAATCATATCTGAAGATGTTCTACCTAAACATATAATTTATCTTTTAGATTTATATAAATTCCTAGAAATGTCTCACAGTTCATATCAAGGCAACAAATTGAATAACATATTCACCATAAAATACTATTTCTTAAGTCTTTATTAGCATAAAATGGTAAGAATTTATATCTTTATTATGCCAAAAAGTGATTTAAATAATTGCCCAAATCAGTTTCCTTGTCACATTATTACCAAACAACTTTGCCTCGTGTTAAAGGGAAAGAAACTATTCCACTAGGCTTGAAATTTTTGTGAAAATAAATATTTAGGAAAGTAAGCCATACATGTAAATAAACCTCAAAGAAAAACATTAAACAATTATTGGAGAAGCAGCTATTACTCTGACCATCAACACTGGTATAAACAGTAAACAGTTTAACTTTATAGGGTTATTTATTAATCTTGCTGAGAATGATCCCCATGATTTTAAGAAGACCCCAAACTTCTTTCTTGATTCTGAGTAATAATAATATGGGAAACTCATATTAGTCTCTTGATTCTATGAAAGTGGATTCTCTTCTTTTTTCTTCAGTATTTCACTAATGTGATTGCATATAAATATTGTGAACATCAAGTAACAAAATAATATTTGGAAGGTTTTTTTCAGCCCTGTGGACCATTTGGGATATCAATAATGACAGGATTCTTTTTAAATCATAATTTTTCCTCTTAAAACTCTTCTCTATATATTTTTGTGCCATCATTGCCTCTTCCTTTCAATTTATTTTAATAATATTTATTTCAAACTATGAAATGCATGATTATGGGAAATTTACCAAATAAACTTTAAAGGAAAAATTCCCATGATTCTATTAGTTTTTTCCTCCAGGATTTTGATGAAATAATTGCAATTGGAATGAGGTGTTCCATATCTTTTTTTAAATAATAGAAAAAAATTCAAAAGAATTCACTAAGGCTTTTGATAAACTTGGTTAACATGCTTGTACTGTTTTATGGTTAATTGCATCCACTGTCTTTACTAGGAAAGCAATGGAAATATTGCCTCGCAGGTACAACTGAATTCAGAAAATCAAATGCTGGCATGATTTCACTCCACCATAGGTGTTTCCTCTTCACAAACATCATTTTAATAGATGTGTCAATAATAGCTATCACTAATAGAAATCGTTTTTTATTGATAAAATCTTCACATCAACGATAATAGTAAGTTACCGTTATAATCACTTTATAAAACAAAAGTCTGAAATAAATTGTACAGCTCTCAGGTGGTAAAGTGAGAATTTTAGGGGATTTGAACCCTGCTCTGCTTCCAAGGGTATTTTTTCCACTATAGCCCAAAACCTCACCATGAATATCATATTCTGCTTAGCTAGGCTTGTGGTTAGACACACCAAATGCTCTTTTCTTTGTTTGTCTTAACTAATATAAATAATGTTGGAAGTAGTATCTTGGTATATAAAACTATTTATAGTTTTTATGAGTATTTCTCCAACAGAGAGTCTTAAAATTTGATTATTGTGTTAAAGGCAGAAATATTTTTAAGACAATTTGTATATATTGCCAAAAGCTTCCCTCAAGGAGACTGTTCAAATTATAATCAATCAGCATAGCATTAGCCTTCCTACTTCACTGTGCCCCTTTATAAAAATCTTGGCTGATTTAATAAATGAAAATTCATCCTTTGTTGCTAAGTTTCCATTTTAAAGGGATGCTATAACTTCACTGCGTTTTAATCTACTAATTCTTCATTCTATAGAGTGAACCCTATATAAGGACTGGCTAAGTCCTTGGACTAGAAATGGGAAGACATGGTAGTGGCCTTTAGATCTTTTATTCCCTTAACTCATCCAGGAGTTATCTAGCTCACACTCGAGGTCAGGCACTGTGCTAGTGTTCTGAACATAAAGGTGAAACGTCACCCTTGACCTCAAAGAGCCTGTGAACTAGCAAGAGAAACAGATACAGATAGACAATTCTAGTACAGCATGACTACCACTGTGACCAAAATAACACAGAGGAAGATGTTTCGAGAAACATAGAGGAGCCACTTAGGTCAGCTTCAGGGAGGTCCTGGAATCTTTTTGGAGATGCTGAGGCTTAAGCTCCATCTTGAAGAGAAGCAAAAATTAGTCAGCTTTTCTCTAACATCCTCAAACTGAGTTAATTGCTTCCTCATCCCTTTTCCTTTGCTAAAATATATCATAGTTATTTGTTTCCACATCTCACCATCTTATCAGGCTGAGTTTTGCTGTGTTTGTTTTTTTTGTTTGTTTGTTTGTTTGTTTTGTGTGTGTGTGTGGTTTTTTTTTTTTTTTTTTGCTGAGCTTCTTGATAGGGAGGTTCTATATCCCTAATTCGCCTAGTACAATGACCCCAAAAATAGTAGGAATGCAATAAACATTTGTTGAATTATTTTGAAAGTCTGGCCATGTAGCTATTTCCTCTCATACCTTCCTAAATATACCTTGTCATTTATATAAATATGTGTGGTTTTCCTTTTGATTGTGAAAGTAGTATTGTTCACCATACACCACTCAGAATGGCTAGGGGAAAAGGATGGAAAAATAACAACTGATGGTGACAGATTTGGAGCAACAGGAATGCTTATACATTGCTGGAGGCAGTAGAAATTGGTACAACCACTTGGGAAAACTGTTGGCAGTATCCATAAATGCTGGGTCATACCTCATAAGCCAGCAATTCCACTCCTAGGAATAAACGACACAAATACACGCATATGGTCACCCAGAGGTGTATTTTTACCAAAAGTGGGATTACTTAGAGCGGCTCCCAACTAGAAAATACACAGATGGCTCTTCAATGGTAAAACGAATAAACGTATTGTGGCATGTCACTCACAGCAAGGAAAAAAACCTACACTCAACAACATGAAAGAATTTCTTAAAAATTATTTTGAGGATAAAGAGGCAGATTTTACTTTTAAAAAGCACTTACTGTAGGATTACTTTGACATAAAGCATACAAATAGGCAAAACTATTCTATACTATTAAAAGTCAGGAAGGGTCTGTTAGAAGTGGAGGGAGGATTAGTGATTGTAAGGGAATAAGAAGGGGAAGCTTCTGGAGGTGCTGGTAAGGTTCTGTTCCTGAATCTGGGAGCTGGTGACACGTGTATATTCAGTTTGCGCCCTTTGTGTAAGTATCTTACACTTAAACAGGTTTCTTTTAAAAATAATACATCTTATTTGAGAAAAATGCTGAAAGATACAGAAATGTTTTTAAAAATTTCAATCACCTACAACCCACTACCCAGAAATAACTATTAACATTTTGGATTATTTCCTTGTCTTTTTTTTTCTTTCTTAAGCCACAGTGTTTGTGCCACCTCCTCCACCTCTGCTCCTCATATATTCTGTCTCTGTCTCTCTCTCTCACACACACATTTTGCAAAATTAGATTCACTTCTACTTAGGATTTTTTTTGTTTTGTTTTGTTGTTGTTGTTTACTTAAAGCTAATCCAAATAATCAAATATTCGTTGCAAGCATGTTTTTTAAGATGCAGCAATGTATTCCATCAAATGTGTGTGTGCATATACATATATATACAGTTCTGGGAATATGTTATATATTATTAAAAATATTTTATTAATAATATTTAATGTATATGCATACACACTACATATTAATAATACAACTTTTAAAATATATATTCCTAGGAAAGGAGCCACCGGGTCGTGAACATTAAGTTCTACATTCGTTTTCTATTTTCTTCCTGAAAGTTGCATCCCACTAACTATGTGTGACGGCTCCTTATATTACAAACTAACCTTGGCTCATTTATTGTTTCTATTTGTTTTTAAGCTGATGAGGCTTGCAACAGGACTAAGGAATCTGCCGTTTCGCAGATGAGGTCGAGGCGCTCGCCAGGACAGAGCTCTCGACACACCTTTCCTTTCCAGGCGTTCTGCCCCGCAGTGCGGCCGCGCGTGCGCCTGGGCCCCAGCGTCTCGCACTGCCCGGTTGCCGTGGGAACGGTAGAAGGAGTCGGCGTCCGCAGACCTAGCTGTAAGCCGTTCCGAGGCCCGGGCATGGAGCTGCCGGATCCGGTCCGCCAGCGGCTGGGAAACTTCAGCCGGACCGTGTTCAGTGACTCCAACCGGACCGGGCCGGAGTACAGCGAGGGTCCGGGTGAGTGGCCGAGGCCCGGCGCAGCGGGTGTGGCCTGCGGAGGACCTGGCATGGGTTCTGGAGCGGCTAGAGTTTGCCCGGACCTAAAATGGCGGCCTCACCTTCAGCTGGTTCTCCGCAATGCGGAAAGCGACCTGGAGGAGGGGCCGAGCCATGGCTGGGGCTGGGACGCTTCCAGGACCGTATCCCTAACGGTCCTGGCCGGCGAACTGTAAGCCTAGCCGCTGAGGTGGCACCGGCCTCCCTCTAAAAACTTAAAATATAAACACTGCCTTCGCAGCACACCTCCAGTCCCGCATCCTCAGCGAAGGCCGACGGTGTTTTTCCTCTGCGACTTCCGCCCTGGCGTTTTTGGACAGGCTGGACTGAAAACAGACCATGCAGTCTCCCCTTCCCACTTCCCACCTTGGTTAAAATATCTTCTCCTTTTCTCCTTTATTAGCAAAACGCAAGTCTATTTTCTGGCGGAAGGGATGAAAGGGTTTTGTTGTTGTTGTTTTGTTTTCTTAATGAGTTATGTTAAACCGCTATCCACTCCAGAACGGCAGCTGCCACCCTAGAATGGCTTTCAACAAATCTCGCCTCCTTTCCTGCATCTCCTCCACAGTCCCCTCACCGTGTATAACTCTCTCCAAATCTGGTAACAAAATACCACGATACTGCATTCAACTTGACAGCAGGTGATAACGGTTTCCTCCAGAACAGTTTCCCTTTCTTAAATCACGATGATAGACAACATACTGTCATCCAAATCCATGTGGTTTTTATCATCGAACTCTGCCGGGAAATAGAAACCTTTTCCTTCTGCTTGGTCTAGGGACTTTTAAAAGAAGGTAGAGAAAAGTAAATTTCTATAGTTGCATTGTTTTCACCCCGAATTTAGGCCTCTTTAAGATTGAGGATGTACAGAGAAAAGCATAATGTGAAAAATTAGGTTAAGTTTCTGATTTTAAAGCCAAGGCTTAACAGGCACTAAAATCTGATGATACAAAGTATCAGGGCTCAGCAGACATATCTGCAAAGGGTCAGGTAGCAACTACCCAGAATATTTTAGACTTTGCAGGCCATAGGTCTCCATGGCAGTCATAGATAATGTAAATGCATAGATGTGGCAGTGTTCCAATAAAACTTTATTTATGGACACCAAAATTTGAATTTCATATGATTTTCAGTGTCACAAAATATTATTCTTTGGTTTTCTCCCTAACTATTTAAAAATGTGAAAACCCATTTTTAGCTCACTTGCTATACAAAAACAGGCAGCCGGCTGGTAGTTTGCCTACCCCTGATTTATATAATGTTTTAATTTAAATTCCGTTTACAGAACTCTACTTGTACTTTTGCAAAATTTAGTAAATTCATGTCTTGTGCTTTCAAAGTTCATTTGCATATTAACTTGATTTTCAGTTGCATGATTATAAGTTTGAAATGCCATATAGCTACAGCATAACTCCTAAGATGCTCATGTATACAATTTCTAACATAAAAACTTCTTTGCAAAATTTGACTAATTTCTGCTCCAAAGGTATTAAAAATTTAAGCTTCATTTATCCTTTTTTCACCACATTTTCTTCCTTGTAGATCCGAAGCAGGTGTGATTATTTGCACTGTAATTACAAGTGTATACCATTACCATGTCCACTGAACAAGAGTTGTACTGTTGTTAGGAAAAAAAGAATCCTAGGCTGGTGAGTTGCCTTCAGGTTTAACAAATTTTAAAAAATCCATTCTTTTATCAGTGATGATCTAAAAAATAGGTATAAGCAAAAATAATAATAAATAGGTACAAGCAAAAGTAGATCATAAAAACAGTAAAAAAAAGTAGGTTAATAATCAGGCATATTCTTGGAGCTAAAGGAAACCTTACTGTGAGAGACCAGGATTGTTTCTTATTTTTTAAAATTATTAAATGACAGATATACTCAGCTGTGGAGAGAAAAAAAAGTTAAATTTATTTTAGAGCCTTTATAAATTGTTACATTTAGGGCACTTGATTTCAAAATTCATTATTTGTTCATAAATTGTTAGAATTTAGTCAAATTTAGAATGTATTTGTAGGGTTCAATTTAAAAAATCAAATTCTTAATTTAGGACCTTTCTCCCTTATGTAGAAGCAAAAGGTATTATGTAATCACCCTTAGATAAATGAAGCTCATGCATGAATCACGAATGTCTACATTGATAATGTCTTTATGACAGTATGTTTCCATTCTTTCTGCTTATGCATATTTGATATGTACCATGTGTACAGCAATATTTTAGGCTCTATGAGTATCTCACATTGGGGTAAAATATAGTCTGTGCTTACAATGAGTCTGTTTATTAAGTAAAAGGGAAGGAAAGGGAACTAATGTTATTGAGTGCCTGCTAAGTACCAGGCATGGTGGTCAGGGAAAATAATACTATCTCTAATCCTCACAAGCAACCTGTGAGGTACTTTTAATGTTACCATTTTACTGATGAAGAAATTGAGACTCAAAGAGGTTAAATAATTTATCCCAAGTGTAGCATCGAGGGTTCCAGGGGTGTTTGAGGAGTTATGGATTTACTTGGACTCCAAAGCTCCTGATCTCTCAGCGCACTAGACTGTCTAGAGCAGAGGGGATGCCTTTCTTACACACGGGTTAGAGGTAAGTACCCAGAGGGGAAGAGATTTCTCCAGGGTGGGGGAATAGGTGAAGAAAGGACTTATGGACAAAATGGCATTAAATTGGGTATTAGAGTATGCTGAAGGGAGGTGTGTCTGTTATTTAGGGGGATTCGTTTTTGTATGAAGTTAGTTTATATGTGAGAGATAAGTTTTTATGTATTTTATGTGTTCATTTTATAGGCTCTTTACATAGAACTCTACAGAGGAGGTAATGATCATTAGTGTTATCTGTTCAGTAGAATTCATATTGATATTCCACATTTTTAATCTACACCATTAGTGTGCAAAAAGTCACCAGACTGTGATGGCAAAATGATAAAGTAATTGAAAAATATGAAACATATGTGTATGAGGGGCACCTGGATGGCTCAGTCAGTTAGGCATCTGACTTCAGCTCAGGTCACGATCTCACAGTTTCTAAGTTTGAGCCCCAAGTCGGGCTCTGCATTGTCAGTGCCTGGGATTCTCTCGCTCTCTGCCCCGCCCTACAAATAAATAAATAAACTTAAAAAAAAAAAAAGAGGGGCGCCTGGGTGGCTCAGTTGGTTAAGCGTCCGACTTCAACCTAGGTCATGATCTTGCCATTACGAGTTCGAGCCCCACATCGGGCTCTGTGCTGACAGCTTGGAGCCTGGGGCCTGTTTCAGATTCTGTGTCTCCCTCTCTCTGTGCCCCTTCCCCACTCACGCGCGCTCTCTCTCAAAAATAAATAAACATTAAAAAATGTTTTAAGAAAAAAAGAAAAAGAAAGAAACATACCTCCACGAAACCCGTATATGAATTAAAATGATGATGAATATTTCCTTTTGCTGTCAGTGATTATAAATTCGGAGTTTTGTTGAACCAACACTATAGTTACTAATCTTAAGACTAAAGGACTTATAGGGCATTGACCAGAATTTGTTCTTTTTCTGTTTCTTTTGTAGATAATGAAATGGTTTCCAGTTTGGCATTGCAGATGTCACTTTATTTTAACACTTACTTTTTCCCACTTTGGTGGGTAAGCAGCATTATGATGCTTCAGATGAAGGTAAGTCTGTGCTTAATACTTCTGCTGAGGTTTCTTCTCCCCATTCCTGGCACTGTTACATTGGCAATAAAATTAAAGTTCTTAATATTTATTTTCTATCTCAGGTCATTTTTACTCCATGTGAGATTTTATAAACATTTTTATTTTTGTGGTTTTTTTTTTTTAGTATTCAATCTTGCCTGATTACTACAAATTCATTGTGGTCACTGTTATCATCTTAATAACCTTAATTGAAGCTATCAGGTTGTATCTGGGCTACATGGGGAACCTACAGGAAAAGGTAGGCTCTTCTTTCCTTTCTCTCTGTGCTACACATAAAGGCAGTAATGTTTTTGTAACAAGGAAAAGTCGGGGAGCTGTGGTAGAAGGAGCAAAGGCCTACCTCCAACTTTACTATTTCTGTCCCTATAGTCTGTTCAATCTCCTGAGCCTGGGTTTCTTTGTATGGGGGAAACATTTACTTCAAGGTTCATATGGAATGAATGAAATAATTTATATAAAATACCTGAACATAGTAAGCACTGAAGAATTGAAAGTTTTCCCTCTTCTCCACCTGCCTTGAAAATACTTGGTCAATTAAACATGTTTGGATCCTGAATAATAAAATGGGGAGAGGGGAGATTATAAACTTAGGAATCCTAGGACAGACATGTTTTCTGAATCATTGCATTGCCTAAGCATGTACAGTTACCAAAGCTTAGGGATAATGCCTAAAGATTTCTGTGGTTTTCTAGGCCCTTCATAATTAGGCACCTACTGGTCACACTGTATTTCTTGTTATTTCCTAACCCAAGTCCATTCCCAGCTGACATGTTGATTCCTAGTCATGCTCATCTTTGCTTACTTACCTTCTTGTCTCTTCCTCCTTCTACCCAACTTTAACAGCCTACATCCTTGGACTTTTTCTTACACCTAATCACTCTTGTCTTATTTCTTATAGTATTTAGTTAATGACTCAGTGATACATTTAGTTATTAATGAATATCATTCTAGCATTGCCACATAAGTTAGTTTTCACTTTTAATCTAGACTTTAAGTCTCTGAGAACAAGGACCATGTTCTACTCCTTTTGAATTATAGAGCTCATAATGTAGGTTCATAGTAGTGCTGATCTATATAAATGAAAGACTGTACTTTACTCATTACTCTTAACGTGTGTCATTGCAGGTTCCTGAATTGGCTGGCTTTTGGCTTTTGAGCCTTCTGTTGCAACTGCCTTTAATTCTCTTCTTGCTCTTTAATGAAGGCCTAACGAATCTGCCCTTGGAGAAAGCAATACACATCATCTTCACTTTGTTTCTTACTTTCCAAGTTGTTTCAGCCTTTCTTACCCTGAGGAAAATGGTAAATCAGTTGGCAACTCGTTTCCACCTCCAAGACTTTGACCGGCTCTCTGCCTACAGAGGAGGCATGAGAAGAATGAGATCCTGTATAGAAGAGATTTGACCCGGTGCTGTTGATTCAAAAGCTGAAAGATCATTCTGCAAGACTGTAAGAGGAACATATAAGAGATCTAGCATGAGAGAAAGGACAAAGCAAGTGTTCTGAGCTGTATATTCTCTAGCTCTGAAATTCCAAAGCTGGGACCAATGATAAGACTGGCTGTACGGTACATGAGAGCAGTAAGTCAACCCTAAAGCCTAGTTATTGTCCACCTGGTGCCAAGAGTCTTACTATTTTCATTGTTGACTTTTTCAGGTGTGTAGAAATCCGCATTGGTAGTCACAGTTTACCAGATTTACAGTAATACTTCTCGTTAGCGCCTAAAACTAGAAACGTGTATATTTCTTGGACGTCTGTTGGCTATTCATGTCTTGGCAGTACATCTGAAGCACATGGCAACTCTTGTCAGTATCCTGATGTATTAACCATATTTATAAACCAAGACACCAAATTTTCATGTCTCCTGGGGTTAAATTCTAACCCTACGTTTAGCTTTTATACAGAGGTTAAAAACAGGTGGGTTATCATGGTATTTAGAAAATTATAAAATTGTAACTTTTATAAAACCATGTTCAGTATTTATAGTGGTGGTGTGCAAAAACATCTTAATAAATTCTGAAATATTTATGTTAAAGTATCTGCAACAAATCATTCCTATCTTGTATAGCTCTTTTGGGCTGTGGGTTTATTATTTTTATTACAAGGTTACAAGGGAAGGATAGATAGATAGATAGATAGATAGATAGATAGATTAGATAGGCTTTTATGTAGACAGACACTGTACTAGGCGCATTCATTAACCCTTGTGATCTCAGCTACTAAGTCACTGTTCACTGAAGAATGCATAACCAGTAAATTCCCATGAGGCTTGATCTGAAAAGCAGGGTCCCTGTTAATACACAGTGAGAGCTGAGATGGGCAAAGGGATGGCACTCATGATCTTAAATGAGCATGTTTCCTTGCTAATAGAAACCTTTCTAAAGGAGTTAAGAACAAAGCTGCATGGGTGTATTTCAACATTATTTTTAGTGATGATTCAATCATCTTAAGGGTTATATTTTCTTCTTTGCTATAGGGAAATGTGCCTTTTATAAGTAATGCATTTTACTGAGAAACAGTTGTAGTTACATTAAAAACTGATCTTTCCAGTTTTTCTTTTCTGTAATTCAGGCTCATCCTAGTATATCCGTTTTGCCTTATTCATTCTTATATTGCTTACTTTTTGAAAATGATTTTTTTCACTCTTAATTACACCTGCCCAAACTAATCAGGCTTATTTTATTATTTCTGCTTCCTATTATTATTTATAAAGTTCAAAGATTTCTCCCCCAATGCACTGGTTGTTTAACTGCTCCCTTCTACCAAGGAAGTTACTATGTATATTCCAATAGTTTGAAATCCAAAATAGAATTGTTTGGTTATTTTTTTTAAACTTACATTTGTTTGCATTTGTTTCCAGATGGGGACACCTAATTTTTTTTTATGAAATACTTATGGGTTTTTTTTTGATATGTGATTTTTTAAAACTGTTTTTAAGTTTATTTTGAGAGAGAGAGAGCATGAGTGGGGTAAAGAGAGGAGGAAGACAGAGAATCACAAGCAGGCTCCGCGCTGCCAGTGCAGAGTCCGATGCCGGGCTCTAACTCACAAACCATGAGATCATGACCTGAGCCGAAACCAAGAGTCGGACGCTTCACCAACTGAGCCACTGAGGCACCCCCGGGATAGGTGATTAAGAAAATATAAAATAAGAACATTAAGTCTATATAATAGATAAATTAAGGGGATTATTAAGAAAGACTGTTCTATATAACAGTTGTTTCCAGAGTTTTATCTTAAACACCAGAGCCTCTGATACTGTCAAACTTTAATTTAGTATTAAAGGATTGATAGGTAAAATATTAGAGTCATCAAATTTTAAAGGCTATAAAAATTTTGGGGAAAATCAATTTGATTAAAATTTTCTACAAAAAAATTTTTTTGGGTTGTAGTATCTATATTGCTTACAATGCAAATATAAGAAGGGTGGGAAAAAAGAAAGTAAGAAAATCAATTGAGAACATGACCAAGTCATTTGTTTTTCATCTGAACAATAAAACCATAATTTTGTGTTGGGCCAAATCAATATTTTCTGTTGGAGTATACCCTGTTCCCTATGTAAGCATATGAAAATTGAGGTAGAAGAAGATATTTACATGTCAGCACATTTGGTGTTCATTCAGTCCTTGTTTTTATTTTATTTGAATAAGTTTGTCCCTTCTTAATTCCTATTACATCTTTCTTTCCAGGGGTCCACAACACAGTTCTGAAAATTTCTAGTTAGGATTTTGACCTTCAGAAATATTTTGTCTTTCACATATTTTTTTTTATTCCAGAAGCTTTTTCTTATCATGGACAAAGTGGATGCAAATTTTTCTAAATCATAAATTTGATTTATTTTGAAAATTGAATTTTAATCAATGTATGTTTGAATGTCTAGTATGTACAAGGGAATGGTGGGGGGTTCACAGACAACTAAGACTACTGCTGGTTCTCAGGTGTATGATGTGGGAGGTACAATATTTGCAGCTCCCCCCACCCCTGCAACCCAAACAAAGTAGGGAAGTCCAACTTCATCAGGGTGAGATGCACTGAACAATTTCTTCCTGATAGGTACCTGACAGATAACAGTCCTTCACTTCTAGCACGTCTTCCCAATTTGTTCCTGGCATCTAGTGTCTGGGATTATTAGCATATTGGCCCTTCGTCAGCATTACTGAGCACCCGCTATTCATCTCACTGTCAGAGCACAGACAGGGGACATGGTGAGGGGCACCGGGAGTGTGGTTAAACACACACACGCTTGCCTGTGCACTATAACAAGTACACTGTCTGGTGGGAAAGGCAGATAAGCAAACCAGTGATCATACAATATAATGGGCACTGTGGGATTACAGAGAAGGGACTTCTAGAAGATGAAGAATCTGTGAGGTCTTTCCAAAGGAACACTTGAGATTTGAAGAATGTGTGGGTATTAACTGTTCATTTCAGTATTAAGAAACCAAAATAATAGTGGCTCTGAGTACTGTTTCAGGTATTATGTGTACTTTGGTAAAACTGGTGGGAAGGGTACATGAGAAGAAAGGACATAGAATAAGAGAGAAGCTTGGGAGTAGCTAGTAAACTAAGCTCAAGATTTTAATGTTCTCAGTCCCTGAGTGATTTATCAACGGGAATATTACAAACAGATTTAGGTTTCAAGAAGATCTCTCTGGGAGCGCCTGGGTGGCTCAGTTGGTTAAGTGACTGACTTCAGCTCAGGTCATGATCTCACAGTTTGTGGGTTCGAGCCCTGCGTCGGGCTCTGTGCTGACAGTTCAGAGCCTGGAGCCTGCTTCCAATTCTGTATCTCTGTCTCTCTCTGCCCCTCCCCCCACTTGCAGTCTTCCTCTCTCTCAAAAATAAACGTTTAAAAAAAAAAAAAAGAAGACAGTGTGGACCTAGATTGAAAGGTTGGACCAGAAGTTGATTTGATGAAGTAACTTTGGAGAAAACAAAGGTTTAAAAAATCATTTTATATTTTAAAATAGGCATCAAAAATTTTTTCCTAATTCAATTTTTTGGGAATTATGCACAATGCTAAACACAATGACACACTCATCATATTATCGCCCCTTTGCCAGTTGTTAGATTGTGATAGGACTTAAATAGAACTCTATTTGAAATAGTCTTATATACATTTTATTTGACATAACATAAATAGTTCATAATTTGCATCAGTTAAAATTAGAGCTTTTAAAAACTTAACTTTTAAAGGAGATTTAATCAAGATTTTGAGAGTAAAGAAAAATCATCTACAATTCCACCACCCTAAAATAAGAACTACCAGCAAATGTCATGCTTCCTTGCTGTTTTCCCTTTGTAAATGCTTTTTAAAAATACAGTTGTGTGGGGCACCTGGGTGGTTCAGTCGGTTGAGCATCTGACTTCAGCTCAGGTCCTGATCTCACGGTTCATGGGTTCGGGCCCCACGTCGGGCTCTGTGCTGACAGCTTGCTCAGAGCCTGGAGCCTGCTTTGGATTCTGTGTCTCCTTCTCTCTCTCTGCCCCTCCCCTATTTGCCCTCTGTCTCTCAATAATAGGTAAATGTAAAGAAATTAAAAAAAAAGATAGAGTTGTGATCACTGACACATAATTTTGTACCCCGGTTTTCTGAAAACAAATATTTATCCATCTTTCTACCTGGTCACATAACCATCATCTTAAATGATTGTACAATATTCCATCAAGGAGAGAGGTACAAATTTTTTTAACTCCTCTCCTATTGGATATTTGCATTGTTCTCTTCTTTTGCTTTTATACATTAACATTGTAATGAGCATCTCATGTAGACTGCTTTTTCCATATCTTAGATGATTTCTTTTAATTAATAAGCTAGATCCTCAGAAGTGAAATTGCTGGTTCACAGGATATGAACATTTTTGAGGACTCTTGATGCATAATGCCAAATTATAATGTCCACTTTCTTCCATTTACCACTCATACTTCTAAAGATAGTACAATGAAAATTTTGATAAGGACAGACTTATGGGCCTTAGTTACCCATTCATCTTTGTGTTTCTGAGTGGCTACACAGGAACACTGAATCTCCTAAGGAGGGAAAAGCCTAAAAGCTGTGAAAGAAGAAGTGCAAAGAATTTAAAAAAAAAAAGATTTTTGAATTAAGGGAAAACTGATAAGGGACACGAAAAGGATTAGGCAAGCTGGTCGCAGTCAGCAACAGACAAGGAGATGTGACACAATAAAAACTGGGTCATTGAGTTGGGACAGCCCTAGGACATAAGAAGACTGAAATGAAGTAAAGCTCTGGATTACTTTGTTCTTGAATATTGAATTTTTTCAGAAGCATAGAGCATGAAATATTATAGTGATAAGCCAAGATTGGAAACATAGCCAAGAAAAAGAGGTCTTTAAGGGATTGTTTAAAATGTGCTGAAGGAATAATTTGGTTTGGTCTTAAACGGCTCAAAAAGTAAATTGACATAAAGCTTTTGCATAGCAAAATAGGCATGAAGGCAGAAAACAATGAGGCAAGGGGAGCAGAGTGCCCTATTTGTAAATTTGTTCCAATGTAAAAATTAGATTTTGGTCCTAGAAAATGTTCATCAAAAAACTTAAATGCTGTATTTAGAAAGTGCTACCAACATTAATTTATTATGGGTATATATCTTTATTCTAGTTTTAAAAGATTGCTAGTCTGGAGGTTTTAAGTCGATAAAAAATAAAACAGTTAATTGTAAGAATCATTCTAAAAATATCCCCCCCCCCCCAGTGTTGAAACATTTAAAAACATTCAGGCCCTAGAAAGATGTGTTTAAATACAGGTTTAACCACAATGTTTAAATTTATCCTGGTGCTTACATAGATTTACATCTTTCTAAAAATGAGACCAGTCAAGAAAGTATAAAACTCTTATAAAACAAGATGAAAACCTGAGGATAAATGGAGCATCTATTCTATGAAAAACCAAAGCACTTGGCAATTTATCTTATCAACATGCTCAGTCTAAACAAGTTCCACAGCAACACCCTTGGCTCGAAGAAGCTTTTTAACCTAGTGAGGTATATAAAATTACAGTGTGTATATCACAGCTACATGTCCTTCATTGCTTCACAGTCCTAAGTGTTGAGCACTAGGTCACATTAAAAATGTAGAAGAATTCTCTTTTTAAAAAAATTTTTAATGTTTTATTTATTTTTGAGAGAGAGAGAGAGACAGCGTGAGCAGGGGAGGGTCAGAGAGAGAGGGAGACACAGAATCTGAAGACAGGCTCCAGGCTCTGAGCTGTCAGCACAGAGCCTGACGCGGGGCTAGAACCCATGAACCACAAGATCATGACCTGAGCCAAAGCCAGACACTCAACCGACTGAGCCACCCAGGCGCCCTTGGAAGAATTCTTTAGAACTATAATAGCACTGTATTCAGCTGATAGGGAAGTGGGATTATCAATTAATTCTTAAAGGTTTTGAGTTTCTGATCTTGAGTTACTATATTCTAAGCAAAAACATGTTGGAGACACTGCTCACTAGTATAGCTTAAAAGAGAAAAATGTTCGATAGTCAAATTTAAAATTCAAATTCAAAAAAATGTTTGATATGTACATTTACTAATTGTTTTATAAATGCTTAATTCATTAGTGCCTAGAATGCTAGTACTCAAATGATCACCAGAGAGAGTGGAAGTTTAGGACTTTGCTTTCAATAGCTTTCCTATTGAAAGGAGAGAGAGAGTAAAATTTTTTGCTGTTCTAAAAACTTAAGAGCTCCCTATGGTCAATAAACCTTTGCTAAGGAAGGTGGCAGAGCAGTTAACTGTTGATTGTTCAGTAATTTACAAAGCAGAGCAACAAAGGATGTTCATGCCTTTTATTTTTAGTATGCTAAGATTTTGTTCTGCAAAGAAATGTGATTTAGTTAGCTCCAACAATATAACCATCCACTATGTTTGATATATCAGGACAAAAAGACAAATAGGATTGAGTCCTGCCCTTCCAACCAAGGTCCAAAGGAGACAAATTTAAGGTGATTATAAGAGCTTATGATAATACTGTAACAGAGCAATGTAAAATATGAATTAAGTGAGGAATCCTGTCTAGGGGGCAAGATGGTCTTTAGGATAGATGGAACCGCATAGGCAAAGTTACAGACATTTGAAAACATAAGACCTGAACAAAACCAAAAGAAGTTTGATGTGAATAAAATATAAGGCATGTAGAGAAGGGCTTGAGATAAGCTGGAAAGATTGCATCAAGACGTTATCAGTCTTTTATATATTATAATAAAGAGTTTGAACTTTATCCTGTAGAAAATGAATAGTAGTATACCTATATTGAAACAGAATTAAAAGACATTGTTGCCATATTTGAAAATGATAGAAAACTGGGGGAGAGCTAATTTGATAGATGATACAATCTTCGTTTCAAAAGAATCTCACAACAGGCTGAAATTCTAGGCATGAATACATTTTACACACAAACATCCTCCAATATACACTGTTCGAAAATCAGTTCACTGGTCCATAATTAAGGAGCTTGTTGTGTGCTAATTTTCAAGGGAAGAAATCTGGGAGAGCAGAGCATGTACTGTATTAATAGAAATATAATGACCAGATCATACAGAGTAATAATCTCACTGTACTCTTCTGTGTTGCAATAGTGTCTCAACTTTTACAGCACCTTCCCTACCGTTGTGCTTATTGAGAAATCTAAAATCCAATCTAACCATGTTGCTACTCTCCTTAAAATTCCAAAAGACTCTCCATTTCCCTCAGCCTAACATCGAACTCCCTACTGTGGCACACGGGGCCTCTTCACACTTGTCTGGTCTCATCCGGCCACCTCTCCAAACCAACATCCGCAGCTCCTCCAGTCACCATTCTGGATTTTTGCCTGCGGACATTTTCCCTCCACACCACTCTTTTTGCCTGAAGTAATCTTACCCACACAGTGAAAGTCTACTTACCTTTTAATGCCTGGCTAAACCGTCATATTCTCTATGGAAATTTTCCATTGTCCCCTATCTACTTCTAGGTAACATCTGTATATATATATTTTTTTGTATCTTGTTGCTCCTATTTTATGACTGCAACTAAAACAATTTATTATACGTATGTTTATATATTACACTCCAGCTACTCAATTGTAAGGTCTTCAATGACAAGTGTTTTATTCATCCTGGTATTTCTAATGTTTAACACAGTATAAGTGTTTAATAAATATTTGGTGAATAAGTGAGTGAGTGGACCTAGTTGATGGAGTCAGTGTTGCACAGTGGTTAAAAGCATGGGCTTTGGAGGCAGATAAACCTATGCTTAAACCTTTTCTCCATTTATCAGCTTGGCCTGATAATATTTGACTTGCCTAATCTTTAATTTATTCATTTTTAAAATGGGTGCTTGTAGGGGCACCTGGGTGGCTCAGTTGATTAAGCGTCCGACTCTTGATTTCAGCTCAGGTCATGATCTCATAGTTCATGAGATTGAGCCCCATGTTGGCATCTGCACTGACAGTGTGGAGCCTACTTGGGATTTTCTTCCTCTCTTCCTCTATTTGCCCCTCCACTGCTTGCCCTCTCTTTCTCCCTCAAAATAAATAAACATTAAAATAAATAAATAAAATCAGTGCTCGGAAGGCTTTAAATGAGAATTAAATGACATAAACATCATAGTAAGTATTAATAAATGGTAAATACTCTTATTATAATTTAATATTCTCAATTTCCTGGGCAATTTAATTTCTTCTAAGTCTTTCAAACTCATTTTGTTGCTTTTTAGGACCAGAAACTTTACCCCCAGTTTTGATTAGGCAGGGAGTTTGATTACCTTTATCTAAACTGATAAGAGACTTACTGATATTGTATAATAGGAGCTATATCTGGTCTGAGGATCCTAAACAGCAGGGCACAGGCACAAAGCTTGCCTTTGCTGTGAGGACAGATCCATTTAAGAGATCAAATTATAATTACAGAGGCTGCTTACAAAGCAAAGCTTCAAAAAAAAAAAAAAAGAGAAGGAAATTGGATATTGTTACAAGGATGTTTCTAACAAGCGAATATGTATTTATTAGGGACATTCCACTAGAATAAGTCACATTCAATTTTTTTCCCTCCCTTTCTCTTGAGGCGGTGATGATCTCAGAATTGTAAAAGGTCTTTAGAAGTCATTTTTGATGTAGGGAGGTGAGATAAATACATTGTCTTAGGAGGCCAGCCAATTACTTTGCTGTTGTCTATGTGGTTAGCAGTTTTATCCTTGGCTTTTCTGTCCAGAAATTCAGTTTTAACTAAGAGACTTAAAAGGAGTGACCGTAGAAACTAAACTCATAAAAGATTGATGTATAAACAAGGGTTTATCAATTTATAATGCCAACTGCAACTGCCAGTATATTTTCTTCCTATAAGAAATCTATTTAAAAAGCCAAATTATAATCAAAGTTATTTATTAATCATGAAATGGAAGAAATGGATGTTCATATCATTTAGCTATGCTAACTTGAGCCTCTATTCTAGAGATGTCTGCCTAGGAATTGGCTACTTGAATCCATGCTGATCAGGGCTCCCGTCCCTAGCACTGGAAGATGCCATGAACAAAATTAGGGAGGCCAGAAATTTCACAATGTGTGTAGGGAATTACAAGCAGGGTGTGCAATGCTCAATGTAAAGAGAGAGCAAGGGCGAGAGAGATGAGGCTGAAAAGGTAAATGAGACCAGATCATGGGATGTAGAGACTGGTAAAAGAAGTGGCCAGGGCCACAAGATTTATTAAGCAGCACAGAGAGCTTAGCTGGGCTATGTGCAGCTACTCCAACCTTTGCAAGTGGGTCATTTTCTACAGATGTCTGGGTAATCTTGGACAGCAGGTAGATGGTTATACTGATCCAGAGGTAGGCATATATAAAGCAAAAACACAGATATTTCCAGGTGTTGCTGAGGGTGGCAGAAGGAATGAACCATGGCATCTCTACTAGATAGAAAGGTAAGTGAAACCATGAGGGATAATCATCAAACAAGGGTGCAGCAGAGGTGCTGATGAGGTAAAAGGCACGTCTGAGTACCTGTCTCCCTACAGTCAATGAGCATCTTGAGGACAAGAATCGGGTCTTATTCACTGTATCCCCAGTGCCTAAGACCATGCCTGGCACACTGTAGGCTTTGAACAATGTTGACTGAATGCACAGATGAATGAATAAGCCAGCCATGTTAGAACCCAGAGCTCCTGCCTCCTGGTCTTAATATACAGTCATTTCTTTAATCAGTAAACTCCCTAGAAGTTAGAAATGTCACATTTACTTATACCTATCTTCGGGGTATGAAAAATAATTCTAATTTTAAAGCCAACAACCACTCCTACACTAAGTAAACTTACAGACTTGGCTGGATTCCCAAAATGAATACAAGGAACAACCATCATGGAAGGCCTACAATTTTTCAGATGCTATGCTAGAGCTTTATCATGATCTCATTTGATTCTCATGACAACTCTGTAAAGCAGGAATTATTCCTATTTTACAGAAGCTGAAACCAGGAGTTGGGAGAGGTCTAAGGAACTTGTCCAGAGCCACACAGCAAGCAAACAGAAGACAGGATTTAAACCTAAGCTTGTTGGGCTCTAAAGACCATGCTGTTTCAGTAATCAGTGCTCAGTCTCCCCAGACACATGCTCCAGAGATGTATTTGGGTTGATTTAGACCTGTTTGAACTAGAAGCCAAAGCAGGAGCAATGGCACTATTTCTCAACCCTGCACCCCTAGACCTCTAGTGGACAAAGAAAGTAGTTTTGAAAGGGGGAATGGGGTTCCAAGTTACTGTCATTTTTTTAAATTGGATAACATGTTTACCTATACATAGGCTGAGTAGAGTACCTAAAAATCTGGGTTTTGAAATTTTGCTTGGAATTGCACTCAGTACAGCCTTGGTCATTTCTGGATCATCAAAGTCGAATGGCAGTTAAAGACGTGTATTTGATTAATTTTTTAAATGGGAAAAGCTTTTGGTAGACTAATTAAAAGGATTGTCATTTTCTGAAGTAGATCCTTATAAAAGCAAAGTACTTTCCATGTACTACCTTATTTATTCCTCCAAGGAATTATAATAATTTTATTATTATTATATTATATATTAATAATTATAATAATACCATTTTCCAGATAAGAAAAACTGAATATCAGAGAGGTTTAATAAGTGAACCAAGATCACATAGCCTGGTATTCAAATTGTGGGATGCCCGACTCCAAAGCTTTATCACACAGTTCAGTTCTACAGATCAGTTGAGGTCCTGTTGTTTGGCAGGCACAGAGGATTCTAGCATGAGGCAGATATTGTCTGGTACTAGTTTCCAAAGCCTGGAGTGTAGGAGAGAGTAATAAAGAGGTGCTTAGTCGGGGAAACTCTGGGCCCCACTGGAGGGGATTCTGTCCCACTTCAAATAGCAAAGGGGTGCAGAGCATGAACCCAGTGTTGGAGCCAGGAATCAGCAGGGCTTTTAAAGCAGCTTGTCATGCACATTTGCTTCCTTTTCCCGCTTCCCTTAGAATAATCCTGAAAGCTACATTTTATAAAGCAAAATTCCTTTAAAAAGCAAATTAATGAAGTACAAACTGAGAGCTTACACAGAAGCTGACAAAGGAGAAAAATGGTGATCAGAAACTGAATCATTAGCGGGTCTGTGCCAGTCAAGGTACTCACATACTATTCTGTTTCTCTGAGTAATGGGTTGATAAGTAAAATTAACTTGAGTCCTGGGACTCTGTTACTCAGAGTGTTCCTAAATTGTAATCTTTAAAATATAAGAAGTTGCCAGATTTACTGTTTATACCTCAGCATTTATAAGGGTGTGTGTATATATATATATATATATATATATATATATATATCACAGTTAAATATTTTCTAAAATCAATTTTTGCTCCTTCAGAACTCATTGGTGCTGAATTTCATAGATGTAAACACCATGGAGCTCAAACGCACAAGCTGACCTAACAACATTTTGTGGGAGGCTTTTTGTTTTGTTTTGCTTTGATTTTTAAACTTAAAAAAAAATAGAGTTAAGGGTGAGGCACGTGCACACTTGCAGTGTTATTGTGTGCTCCATATCAAACAAAATCTTAATAACACCTACAGCTTGCCAGATTTGAAAACATCAGTCTTCTAGGTTGTAAAAACAGTCTCCAGTAAGCTACTGCCTTTACTGCATAAAATGGGAAGAGCCAAACATTTCTTCCTTTTGCAAACAAGCCCAAATCAGCACAGGAATCGAAGAGTGAAAAGGACACAACAAAAAACACAAGAATAATCAAGCCCCTCACAGAAATGCCCACTCTGACTGCAGGGCAAAGGCAATCACAAGTCAACATGATCTTCACCAAAGACAAAAATAATTCGTGCACAGCAAACGCAGCTGCAGCTAATAACATGAGCAATATCAAGAGCAGATCTAAACGTTCACATGCCAGTGAAAAGATGTTCATGATTTCAGTACAGAAAACCCCACCTTCTACCCCATTCAGGGCCAAGAGCAAAGTCAGGCAAATGGAAAATATGCTGGAAACTGTCGGGACTCTCCAACAAAAACATTCCTTCCCTTTTCATTTTAACTATTCGAGACAGCCATGCTTTGGAGCAGCGAAGATGCAGAATCAAAGTCACCACTTACCCTGGGGACAAACCCAGCCCAGGAGTATTTTACTATAATTGCTTTCTGAGATGCTGGGCCACTCCAGGATATATTTACCATTTCCAAGCCTCCAGGAGGAAGTGTGATGTATGCTGCCAACCTCCAATCACCTGGTAAAGGTATCTGCTTATGAAAGCACATAGTTTTCCAGTTTAATTCCTGCCTTCACAGTATAAGCCTCTTTATTATTGACTAACAAATGGCCAAACACTCCAATAAAGTGTCTCAGTTGTGTGTGTGTGTGTGGAGGGGGGTGGCTGTTTGGTTTTGTTATTTTTAAGTTTGGACCCTGAGCAGAGAAATTGTGCTAAGGTTGGGGAAAGTCTTTAATTTCACTCCAAAATAAATAAATAAGAACAGAATAAAACAGAGAGAATGTCAGCAAGCAGGAACTCGGTGTAAACCTTTTAAATCCAGCTTCTTACAGATTAGGGACTTTGTTTCTTTTGATTTCCCTAGATTCAGGATTCAATTCCTGAGCTCCCTAGTCAAACCACAAAAGGAATTTAGCTGTCAGGAGAACTGCATAACTGAGTCCTGTGTATCTGAATGGCAATCATGGAATGGCGGTCAGAACTCCTCCTTGCTGGTTGCTTTTAGGATTGCCCTAAGTATCATAGGTTTTCTAATTCTTCTTCAAAAGGCCCATTCATTATTTGAAAAAAGTTTGTATGTTGATTGCTCAAATAGCCTATTCCTCTTTCATGGATAATTCAACAAGGTCAGTACCAGGGCCATGGTTTTAATTCTCCATTCAGCATCTTTCTCTGACATCCAGTTTAATAAGCATGAATAGCTTTGCTTCTGGGTCACACCTTTCTACAGTAGCTATCTGTGTTAAAACTACCATCTTGGTCACTAAATAGGGCATCACAGAATTGGGAAGAGGAGGTGACATAGCCAGGTCAAGTTCGCGCGAGCGCAAAAGCTGAATCCAGGTCTGAGAGCTTATCAGATAAGACCACAGTTTCCCCCACACACTCCTACTCTTTACTATATACTGTCATCTAGAGTTACAGACTGGAAATGAACTGAATATCATGACCTGCATTTTAACTATTTCCCGTCATCTATTTCAAAGTAAACTTAGGGTGAGATCTGTACAAGTTTTGTTTGTTTCCCTTGGTGTTTTAACAAACCCACCCACTCACCTATCTTATAGGCATTTTCAGGATCCAAGGAGGTCTGTAAATGGCTTGGGAAAAGGTGAGGTTTCATTATTAATTAAAGTGGGTAGAACAGTAGTCCCCCAAAGATGTCCGTGTCCTAATCCCTGGAACATGTGAATAGGTTAGGTTACATGGCAAAGGGGAATTCAGCTTGCAAATGGAACTAAGGTTGCTAGTGGGCTGATTTTAAAGTGGGAGCCTGGGTGACTCATTTGGTTGAGCATCCGACTTCAGCCTAGGTCCTGATCTTGTTCCTGAGTTCAAGCCCCATGTCGGGCTCTGTGCTGACAGCTCAGAGCCTGGAGCTTGTTTCAGATTCTCTCTCTCTCTCCCCTCCCCCACTCATGCTCTGTCTCTCCCTCTGTCAAAAATAAATAAAACATTAAAAAAATTTTTAAGAGGGAGCATTATCCTGGATTATCCAGGTGGGTCCAAAGTAATTATAAGGGTCCTTAAATGTGGGAGAGGGTAGCAGAAAGGTGTCAGAGGGGTGTGATGTGAGAAAGACTCAACCAGCCTCTGCTGGCTTTGAGGATGGAAGGGGGCGTAAACCGAGGAATGTGGGCAGCCTCCAGAAGACGCAAAAAAATAAGAAAACAGATTATCTCCTAGAGCCTCCAGAAAAGAACACAACCCTGCCCACAATCTCAACCCAGTGAGATCCATTTGTGTTGTTTAAGCCACTAAATGTGTGGTATTGTTATGATTCCGTGGGAAACTAATGCAGCTATCAAAATGACTGAACTTCTAAGGACTGAAACAAGTTCTAGAGGGATTGTGAAAGCTGAGTGAAACACAGTGAGTTACTGGCAGTGTCTGCCTTGTAGGTCACCAAAACAAATCTGTTAAGAGAGACAGTAAGACAACAGGGCTCACAGGAGCACACAGCCAGCCAGTGGGTGGTCAAGTGCAGACTGGAGCTGCCCCAGGATAACCTGAGTAGGGGCATGTGCAAAAAATGACAGGAGGTTGCAATCTGCCCCATCTGTTAGGTTAGAGACCCTTGCTGTCACCAAGGTGGGCAGATTATCCTCCCCTCGTCCCCACCCCCAACCACCCAAGCTGCACCCACTTTGTCTCTTTTGGTTCCCTGCTACCCTCTTCAATCCCCTCTAGGTCATTCTCAGCTCACATCCCTATGGAAGTAGTTGGAGCACCGTGATCTGCCCTGGAGCCCAATTCCCAGGAACACCTCTGGTGGTCAGTTTCCAGATTCAGGGATGGAGTAGAGTAACTGAGCAACTTTATCCTTATTCTATTCTTGCTGGAAGATCATTCTGGCTTCACAGACATCTTATCAGAAGGCCTCCAGGGATGAAGGCAGAGCAAATGCCAGATTTTAAAATTATTTCCCTCCAGCTGTGCATTAATATTTTATTTCAATCTTGCCCCAAAGCCTGCTCAAGATGAAAAGCTTGAGGGGGTTCCAAAGGTGGATCAGAGCCAAACTGATTTTTGCCCATGTCTCCAGGCCCCAGCTCTCCCCCACCTATGGCAGCCATATCATTAAAATGAAAATCCTGCCCGGGAGAATCCTCTATTCCTGCAGATTTGCACACACCTAGCACCCTAGCCAGGCCTCAGAGGCACTTTCCCGGTCAATTCAGCTCCCGAGTGAGCGTCCGCTCTGACCCACATTCCTGGAACAATTTCTTGTGCAAATCAGCAGGTCTTAAGCAAACAAGGGCACATTCAGGACATTGAACTACGCAATTAGCTGAGGGTAAATTTGGCAAAGCATCTGGTCTGCTCACCAAAATGGAAATACAAAAAAAAAAAAAAAAAAAAAAAAAGTACAGCTTTTAAAATTAAACATTAACTGTGTAAGGTTAATTCTGTGCACGTCTACTTGTAGTGGCACAGAGAGGCATTGGCTTGGTACACGGGGTAGAGGGACTGGGGTTCCTGGGGCCACTCAGGAGAATCATCCTCTGACTGGGGCAGATGCTGAATATGGAGCCAAATGTAATTTAGCAGTGCCAGAAAACGGGAGCAAACGGCCAGTGATCTTTGGTTGGCATCTCCTAAAGTCAGCTTTCAGCAGGGTTTAGCATTTTACTAACTGTGAGCATTAGAACTGTTAAAAGGATACACTGGATTAATCAAATTAAAGATACACTCCCTGATCTCCTGGACCTTAGAACACATATCTTATGTAAAAGCCTGTCCCACTCTTACATAATGTGAGATCAAAAATGCAGTTCAATGAAACAATAAAAGGGCAACAGAAAAAAGAAAGTGGTGGTAGCGAATGCGCTGACTATGAGGCCCTTTGAGACACTTCTGCTTCATGAGTAGTTTTAAGTTCCATAATCTCCCAGCTCTGAGAATCAGAAAGACCAGTGCGACATAATATTTCCAAACAGTGGAGTAAAATAATACATAAAATATCAGTCAATACAAATAAAAATATTCAGTCAAGCTGGTTTTCAGGGAAACAGGGAAGTCACTATCTTTTCCTTACTTTTGCAGGAAATAGGCAGCCCTTATACTAGACATGAGGAATCAGGAAGTCATGACTACTTTTCTTCCTCATTCTGCTTATTTGAGGTATTTTTTTTATTTTTTATTTTTTTGAGAGAGAGCACATGTGTGAGTAGGGGAGGGGCAGAAGGAGAAGGAGAGAGAGAGAGGGAGGGAAATAAGGAGGGAAGGAAGGAGGGAGGGAGGGAGAGAGGGAGGAAGAGAGAGAGAATCCCAAGCAGGATTCTGACCCAGGGCTCAATGTCATGACTGTGAGATAATGACCTAAGTCAAAATCAAGAGTCAGGGGGGCCTGGGTGGCTGAGTTGGTTAAGCGGCCAACTTCGGCTCAGGTCATGATCTCACAGTTCATGAGTTCGAGCCCCATGTTGGGTTCTGTGCTAGAAAGCTCAGAGCCTGGAGCCTGCTTTATATTCTGTGTCTCCCCTCTCTCTGCCCCTCCCTACTCATTCTCTCTCTTTCTCTGTCTCAAAAATGAATAAACATTAAAAAAAATTTTTTTTAAAAATCAAGAGTCAGATGCTTAACCAACTGAGCCACCCAGGTGCCCCTCATCTAAGGAATTCTTACGTAATTCTCCACCAACTGACTTTGCAGTATGACCATCCTTTTTGGTCAAAGTCAGACTATTCTAAACAATATGAGAAAAAGGGGTAGAAAAGAGATTTCAGTAGTGATACAGACTTGGAGATATGAAAAAATATCAAATGCTCAAATAGAAGCTGGAAACTCTAAAGAGATCACCCAGAGTAAAGTGTCTTAGTGGACCAGTGAGTGAACAAAAGTCGGCAGGACTTTAAAGGACAAGCATGATAATTGTGAGGCCAGAAATGAGATCAGAAGATGTATGTGCTAGGGAGTTAGCTACATGTGATTATTAAAATTAATTAAACATAAAATTTAGAAGTCACACTAGCCACATTTCAAGTGTTCAATGGCCACATGTGGCCAGTGGCTACTGTGCTGGGCAGCACAGATATAATATAGCATATTTCCATCACTACAGATGGAACTACAGTTCTATTGGATGCTGCTACTCTAGAAATAGAGGAGCCCTGGAAATAATCTGGACAACTACCACCAAGCTCAATGGAACCTTTGAAAGAGGCAATAAAGACAAAATTAAGTTTTTTAAGCTTGGAAAGGAAAAACATAGAGTGACTTTAGGCTTTAAAACTATGATAACTGTTGAGGGGCACCTGGATGGCTTAGTCAGTTAACTGTCCAGCTCTCGATTTGGGCTTAGATCATGATCTCACAGTTTCATGAGTTCGAGCCGCATGCTGTCAGCAGAGAACCTACTTGAGACTTTCCCTCTCTCTCTCTCTCTCTCTCTCTCTCTCTCTCTGCCCCTCCCCTGCTCACTCTCTTTGTCAAAAATAAATAATTTAAAAACTTAAAATAAAAATAAAACTATGATAGCTGTTGAGTGAAGACAAGAGCTTTCCACTTGTTTGAAGAGCTAAAGCAGGAAGCTCATAAGTTAATCATAAAGAACCTCATATTGTGACGTGACTGGACACTGGAAGAGAATAGGAAGGAACACGGTCAAATTTGTATCCTGGGAAAGATTTAAAAACAGGTAGCGAGCTGGCATTCCAAATTAACCAGAGTGAACTTTGTCTTCATCATCAATTTGCTTTGCTCAGTTCAAGTCCAGCACACAGATTAATGAAATGATAGCCACAAATAAGCGTTGTCACTTGAATCCCCAGAGGATTTTGTTTCAGTCTCTCATGCAAATGGGGACCGTATTCCCAAATCACAACCTTAGATCTTGACCTCAAAGTCTGGCCACTTTTTCTTCATCCTACAGTATCCTTTGTTTCCAAAAGGAATTAGAAAAGCTCACCTCAGCCTTTCCTTCAAGCAGTCTATTCTATCTTCTTGGAGAAGCTCCAAAAGCAGAGCCTACCATAACCTCAGATGCCCTGACTAAATTGGCATTGCTATTGTAGGACCCAGTGGGTAAGAGTCTAGGCTTTGGAACCTCACAGTCCCAGATTTGAGTTCCAACAGTTCCTCTTACTAGCTGGGCAACCTTGGACCAGTCATTTAACCTTTGTAGTAGACATTCTCTCTTGGTTGCACGTAACACTTTATTTTTAAAAATTGAAAATTTAGGCGCACCTGGGTGACTCAGTTGGTTAAGCATCTGACTTCAGCTCAGGTCATGATCGTGTAGTTCTCGAGTTCAAGCCCCGTGTCGGGCTCTGTGCTGATAAGCTCAGAGTCTGGAGTCTGCTTTAGATTCTGTGTCTCCGTCTCTCTCTGCCCCTCCCCTGCTTATGTTCTGTCTGTCTCTGTCTCTCTCTAAAAAATAAAAAAACATTAAAAAAAATATTTTGGGGGGGGGCGCCTGGGTGGCTCAGTTGGTTAAGCATCCAACTTCCGCCCAGCTCATGATCTCACAGTTCATGGGTTCAAGCCCCGTGTCGGGCTCTGTGCTGACAGCTCAGAGCCTAGAGCCTGCTTCAGATTCTCTGTCTCCCTCTCTCTCTATTCCTCCCCTGCTCATGCTCTGTCTTTCTCTCCGTCTCAAAAATAAATAAACATTAAAAAAAATTTTTTTAATTGAAAATTTATTGGTTCATGTACCTGGGAAACCCAAGTACATGAACTCCCCAAGGGTCTGCTCCCCACATGTAAGAAACTTACATTTTAAGATCTCTGTTACAATACTCCTCTTTGTTACCAGTTTTGTTTATTAGTCTCTTTTGGTGGCAGCTAGCAAAACTCCCAACCCAAACTAGCTAACATAAATAGGGAATGTATAGGTTAATGTAACTTGAGTTGTTCAAGAGTATAGTAAATTTTAGACATGGTTGAATCTGGGGGTCTAAATGATACCCCTCCATCCTCAGGTAAACGTGTTCTATATGGTACTATGAATACCACAAGCCAAGATTCTGTACCCAGAAGCCAAGAGTAGGTACCCAAACTTAACTTGAACAGCCCCAAAAAGGACAAAGATCCTATCTTTCCTGGTAGGAAAATACCAGGAAAGTTTCTAATTGACCTGGCCTGGATTGATGCCCCTTTAGGAACAAGTTACTGTGACCAAGAGGATGAAGTACTCTGACTGATCAGGTCAGGTCACAGGTTCATTCCATGGCTTAAAGACAGATTGGATAACTAGTACCCAGCTGCGAGGAAGGAGTTCCTCACGGGAGAGACGAGTCTTAAATAACGTATGGTCCTAAGAATGTGCTCACTGCAACTTCTGTCTTGGTTTCCCCATCAGCAAAATGGGAATCAAATGCTTTTCTCATAGGACTATTAAGAGATTAAATGAACTAACTCCTGTACAGCATCTGGGACATTGCTCCAAAGATTATATTTTTGCCAAACAATAATTTACTATTACTTTGTTTAGGACACTTCGCGGCTTTGTAATCCGCCAACTTGGCTGGGCTGAACTACATTTCCCAGAATTCCCTTTCCTATACATGTTCCTGCTTAGAATGAACTACAAGAGACTCATGTGTGAGATGTGGAAGACTGAAGTGAAGCAACAGCCATTTTGCAGTTCACACATGTTGTCACCTATCTGCTGGCTCACCTTGTCAGTTTGGGGTAGCAGTCTAGCCCACCTTCCCCTGGAATCTTCTTCAGTTTCTCTGACTCCTGAGTCAGGTGTGTGGTTAGTTCTGCTGTGGAGGGTGCCATCTTCTGAAGGATTCTCATAGCACCAGTCAGAGGCAGTGAGAACTAGCTTGGGTTTTAGCCCTTCTTGGGCCCCACCTCATCCTTGTGGGTTCTAGTTTATGTTTGTTCTCTTCTCCTTTACACCTACCTTCCCTTCCCAGCTATCTTTCCTGGGGACTTCAAACTTAAGCATTAGACAGCCTTACAGAGATTCCTCAACCAGCTCCCATAATTGTATTAGGTCACATCCCTGTCATACTTACACTCCCAAGTGTTTTTGCCTCTTTCATGGGACCCTGACTGATGAAGCCAGAACCTCATTTTTCTTGGGTTGCTTGGGTGGCTTAGTCAGTTAAGCATCTGACTCTTGATTTCAGCTCAGGTCATGGTCCCAGGGTTGTGAGATCAAGCTCTGAGCTGGACATAAGGCCTGCTTAAGATTCTCTCTCCCTCTCCCTCTGCTCCACCCCTGCTCACTCACACATGCTCACTCGCTCTCTCTCTCTCTCTCTCTCTCAAAAAAAAAAAAACAACTCATTTTTCTAAACTTCCCCCAATCTCCCTTTTGGGCTTAAGGACAATAAGACTTTTTGGAAATGGTTTCATGGGAAATGTAAATTAGGATAAAACTAGAGCTGACAGTTAAGGTAGGCTTCAAAATAATAATTAAAAAATACAGAAATCTGGGGCAGGGGGAAAATGACACAGCAACAACCACATTCTAACTTCCACCTCAGAGGCACAATAGATATAATAAATGGGACCAGGAGCCTTTATTATTGATCCTGATTATTGGCTCACACTTGCCCAAGGTCAAGTGCAAAACCCATGCAAGAGACAATGAGATGCTTGGGCCAAGGAGAGGAGTTCAATTACTTAAATAAAGCAGTAATCCTTTTCTGTCTACTTACATATAAGCTTAAGGCCAGTGAGTGAGGGTGTCTGTCACACCCATGTAGATGTACCATGAGGATTTCTTGCCATGTACCTTTCTGCGCTTGGAAACTTGGCTGGGTCCGCAGTGGCAGCTACCCAGTACAGTGTTCCCTGGACTTCCTCATTCTCTTCCTCTCTACAGGAAGCAACAAAGCAGTACATGCTGCTCCCTTCTCTGCTCTGGAGGAAACTCATAACAGGCAATTCTGGCTAAGAAAGGAAGCATTCCCATCCTGTCACATGAACGGAGGTGAGTTTAGGAAAAAGTGAGCTCACTTGGGACTACATCAAGGCATCCCTCAGGATAGGGAAGCTCATTGGCTTCTTGACACCCTCCCTCCCAACTCTGTATACAAATCTCTTTTCCTTGGATGTCCCTGAAATTTACCACTAGAGTAATTTATTGTGGACCCAAGTCACAACAATGTGAGATAGTTTAACCATGTTTTTCCTTGTAACAGTAAGTAGAGACTCTCCCAGCAAAGAGCGGGAGGGTTAATGGCAGCTGATGGGTTGGGGGTTGATAATAGGACCCAAGTAGTAAGGCAGGGGAGCTCTGAAGAGAGGAGACAATGAATGGTAGCTCCAGGAGCCACCATAGCATGAGTGCCTTGGATTGCTCAGTGGTGTGAAAGGCTATAGGTCAGGGGGCTCCTCAAGGTAGAATAGGGCAGACAAAGAAATGTAGAAAGGCTCTGGGCTTCCCTCTGCTACACCTTGGCCTCTGGCTACTATCCTTCCTCCACATACCAGTCCTGTCTTTGTATCTCAGTCATTTCAAGGGTCAAGTCAAGGGCCTGGCCCATGTTCTCTGTGATGGTAGGTCAGATGCCTCTGGCTTCTTACCCCTCATCCTTGACCTCATCTTTGATTCTAAGGACAGCCTGTGCTGGCCTCACCCTCATAGCCACTTGTCTCAAGAGCTGGCCCATGTTCTTTGCTTCCTCTACTTGGGGATTTCTGTGATGCTGTGGACACTAGTGGGAGCCCACTCAGCTCTCACTTGTGTACAAACCTGACGTGTGGGGGAGTGAATGCCTCCAATGGAACCCTCAAACGATGGGTGAAGGGAGCTAATGGATGAATGCCTCTTCTGGCTGATCACCAGGTGGACAGTCCTGAGATTATATGTACAAGTCCTGGGTGGGATTAAGCTCCACTCACAGAGTGACGATCTTGATAACACACTCATACTGCCTTTTCTTTCTTCCTTCCTTTTTCTCAGTCCTGCACTTCTACTCTCTGGGATCACCTCCAAAAAACTACCTCTACACAATCTTTTATCTCAGGCTCAGCTATCCAGAGGGAGGGGAGGACCCAGAAAAATAACTTTTCTGTGTAATTCATAAATCCCAGGGCACCCATGAGGCTCAGGAAGTCCAACGTACAGTCCAGAAAACAATAATGGCATCACAAAAAGGAATTTCAATCTTTTGTATTTATAAAGATGCATCAAAGAAGATCTAAATTCTCCTTGTCTGGGCCCCAAACCATCTTTCCTTTCCAGCTACTCCAGACCCCTTTTCTTTCTTTTATTTTTTTTAAATATAGTTTATTGTCAAGTTCGTTTCCATATAACACCTGGTGCTCATCCCAACAAGCGCCCTCCCGCATGCCCATCACCCATTTTCCCCTCTCCCCCACCCCCCATCAACTCTCAGTTTGTTCTCAGTATTTAAGAATCTCTTGTGGTTTGTCCAGACCCCTTTTCGTGCCTTTTTTTTTTTTTTTGAGGGAGAGGGAGAAAGAGAATCCAAAGCAGGCTCCACACTGTCAGCATGGAGTGGAGCCCAATGAGGCTTGAACCTATGAACCATGAATGATCTGAGCCAAATCAAGAGTCAGACGCTTAACAGACTGAGACACCCAGGCACCCCTTGCCATTCTTGATCTTATTCTTTCCCCCCTTTTTTATTGTATGAATTATTTTGCTTCTCTAGCTTAAATTAGTCACATACACATACCCCCTTTCCATCTCTCTACAGAAGCTATTCTCGTCAGGCTTCCCAGAAGAGCCAGTAGCAATTGTCTTTGCTGGTGGTGGAGGTGGTAGTGGAATGAGGGATTCCTATTCCCTCACAGTGCCCTCCCCCTTTGGTGTGGGATAAAAGACTGCAAGCTTCAAGGGCATAAACACAAGCATAAACACTGGCCTACACGGTGCCTAGATAGAAGCCAACAGCAAACCTGCAGGGAGACAATCTTTTTCCTGTCACAACACACATGGAAATGGGCATTTTTGCACCATATACTCAGGTAAATTGATAAAATTGCCATCCCAAAGGCCAGGAGTGTCCCTATCTTGCTTGGTACAGTGTCCCCCTCAGACCGCCCCATTTGGGAAATCTGTGAGGTACGTAGGCAGTGACCAGGACCCTCCACACTGTGGTGGGTCCTGAGAACACATGGAGAACTGGTTCTCTCTCTCTCAGCTTCTAATGAACACAAGCACTTGCTTGACATTTTTCTGTACATTCTTACATTTTTCAACTGCCTCCCTGCCCCCATCCACACATTCCACAACATGGTGATTAATTGTTCTCTGCTGTTCAGCAGCATTGGTGTGCACAGCCATGACTGTAGTCTTGCTTTGTTCCCAGTTTAATCAGTGGCTGCCCCTGGCTGTCCCTCAAAAACATGGACAAAGCCAGCCAGCTGCAGACCCAGCTGTCAGCAAGCCCCGACACTGGCATTCAAGTGGCCACAAGAGAGCCCACACAGTGCCCAAAGAGAACCCATTCTTTTCTTTTCTCCTCCTCACAATTGACAGGCTCTGAGGAAGGAAACCATGAGCTCTGGGCTTGGCAGCGGGGCAGGAGGATCTTGTTAACAGCTTGCCTTCCTGTTTATATGGGGTCTGGCAAAACTGTTAATTTCTCTACAGAGGTGACAAATGGGAAAACCAGAAACGCCAAGGAGTAGCAGCTTGGAAAACTGCCTCAGAGGGACTTCGTGAAGTAAGGCAAGGGCTGCAAGTGTGTGTGGCAGAGAAGACCATTTTGGGTTCCAGTCCCAGGAAGAGGACACCCCTCCAAAAAGATGCACTGAGACCCACTGTGTGGGCATCCCTCACCTGCTGTTCTGCTCCTACCAATGGGTCCCACAACAGACTAAGGGCCCTGCAGAGTAAACCTATGGACTAGGACCTGCAGGGTCTCGTGCCTATCATCCACAAGCGACTCTAATGTGACCTGGAAGCTGAAACCACTCTGGGAAATACACCAGGATTCAGTGGCCCCCTTTTATTTCTTCCCCCGAGCATTCCATACATTGGGCAGTGTTTCTCCACCCTGGCTGTACATTGAAAGCCCTTGCGGGAGAGTCTGATTTAATTGTTCTGGGGGCCCTGGGCCCTGATCGTTTTTCAAAGCTTCTCAGGGCACCTGGGTGGCTCAGTCAGTTAAGTGTCCAACTCTTGATTTCATCTCAGGTCATGATCTCATAGCTTGTGGGATTGAGCCCCACATTGGGCTCCGTGCTGACAGCTTGGGGCCTACTTAGGATTCGCTCTCTCCCTCTCCCTCTCTCTCTCTCTCTCTCTGTCAAAATAAATAAATGAATAAACATTAAAAAAAAAAAAAGCTTCTCAAGTGATTCTAATGAGCAAGCCAGGGTTGAGAATGTTGGGAAGGAAAAACTTTTCCTCTACCCTCGTAGGTTCAGTAACTGAGGGACTGCAAATTTAACTGTCAAAAGATTAACAGGAGAAAAGGAACAGATTTATTCATATTTTACATGCCTGGTAACACACATAAAATAAGTCAAACTCAAAGAAGCAGTTGGACTCAGAGTTTATATGTCCTTAACAAAGGAAAGAGGGTTTGGGCTTCAAGGGACAATAAATCATGGGGAAGTGACTAGGAGATATATGGGGGGAAACTAATGTAAGATAAGGGTAATTTTAGTAAGGCTTGTTAATGTAGACTCATCCTAGTGCTGACTCCAGTGATAAGAGTTGTTTTTCTTTCCTGGTATGGGAGGGAAGTACATCTTCAAAAGGGAAATCTATGCCACCTCCACAAAGGGAAATGTATGCCCCACTTTTAGGTGGAGAACAGAAAACTCTTCCTGCATCTATTGCTTCTCAATTGTTTTAGCTCAAAATATTATTCCAAAATGGCATATTTTGGGGTGGCATAATCTCTTTCAATAACTATTGTAAAGGATAGATTGTTGTTGTGTTGTTTTCATTATTATTGTAAGTTAAATGCTAGCTTATTTCAAAAAGCTGTTTATAAGGGTGGAGATTGAGGCAAGGAATGAGAGGAGTAGCAAGGCACCCTCCACTAGGGTGACAAACCCTGGGCATGGGTTTGGGGAAGGGCTCCTTGGATGTGGATATTTGGATGCCCAAACTGGGAAAGTCAGTCACCCTAATACACCCCAGAGCACCATGGACTGCCTCTTATCATGGGTTCCCAGGGCCCCTGAGCCTCTTGAAGGCAGGGGTGAAATATTACCCCATTTGTATTCCCTAGGATCTGCCATATAGTAGGTGCTCATTAACCAGTTCCTGAATTTGTTGCCTCCTGCTTAATACAACAGAGTTCCCTAGCTTCTGATGGTTTATGTAGGAATGTTACCATGCTTTCATGGCCTGAAGAAAGACATGGTGTTATTTGTTCTAGGGAGAGAAGCAGCTTCAGAGTGGGTGGGAGAGCAGGTTGTAGGCTGGCTCTGGGAGACTATTTGCAAGCCTGTGGACACAGAATGCTGTGGCTGCAAACACTGCAGAGGAATGGAGCTATTCTCAGCACAGATACAGAGCTCATTTAAATATCCCTATGCACACAATTCCCATCAAAGGGGAAGGATTACAAAAATTAACCATTTTGGAATTTTTTCTCTCTTATAGAAAGAAAACCAAGATATATTCCCCGCCCCCCCTCCCCAACCTCTCTGCTTCAGTTTTACATGAATAGGGTAAAATGAGGACTGATAGATTTGTGAAGAACACTGCAGCTTTCTACACAGACTCTCTGAGGTTTCTCAAAGCCTGACAAGCAGGCCTTCCAGGAGCTAATAGTGAAGGTCTCCCCATCCCACCACACTGGCCCCTTCCAATCCTCAATTCGGCCGTTTTGAGGTTCCTACATAGACTTGGGGTCCTGCGCTTCTGTTTGGGAGGCCCCCACCCAGCCTCTCATAACTCATACTTCTCCTTCTGCAATGGTTGGCTCAAGCCTAGGCTCCTCTAAGAAGTCCTACCTCCCTGTCTCTCTTCTGGACATTTCAAAAGCAGGCAGAATCTGCATCACACTGTCCAGCATCCCTCTGTGTTCCCTTTTGAAAGTAGTATCTCTCTTGCTGACATATTCTCTGCCTGTATACCTCAGTCTTGGACTGAGGAAGGAAACCTGGGTAGCTCTGATCTGCCCACTTGCTCACCACGATATACAATCAATAGGAAAGACATTGGGGGTTGGAGAGCATAGGGTTGGCTCTGCTCCTGTGAGGCCTTGGATAGGAGTTCTCCCACATGGCCGCCTTTCCTGGTTCTGTGTTGTGGGCATCCCTCCAGAACTTCCAGAACCACAGGCTGTCTCCCTTCTCTGTTGCAGTCTCCACTATGGCCTAGGCTCCTAAATCCTCAGTTCAGCCCCACAGGGAGAGCTGAGCAGCTGCGTTCTGGCCGTGTGGTTAGATCCTCCCAGTATCTTAGTTTTCTCATCCATAAAATGGGGATAAAAATAGTGCCTATTTTGCTCAGTTATTGGCAGAATCGAGTGACCCACTTTTGCTAAAGCAATTAGAACAGTACCTGAGACACAATAAATGCTGGCTATTATTTAATATTACTTTAGTGGAAGGGAAGGAGGCCACCTGATTAATAGGAGTCCTGTGCCCCCAAGTTGTCCCATCGTTGGGTTTGGTTCTTATTGTCAGAGGAGTTCTGTGTCTCTAACAACTTCTTTTTTTTTTTAATTTTTTAAGGTTTATTTATTTTTGAGAAAACAAAGAAACAGACCATGAGTAGAAGAGGGGCAGAGAGAGGGGGAGACACAGAATCCGAAGCAGGCTCCAGGTTCTGAGCTGACAGCACAGAGCCCGATGTGGGGCTCGAACTCAAACCGCAAGATCATGACCTGAGTCGAAGTCAGCCGCTTAACCAACTGAGCCACCCAGGCACCCCTCTAGCAACTTCTAACCCCAGCCATTCTTGGGTTTCTTTTGTGCTGCACTATGCCTCCCAAAGAGACCAGCCAGAGCCAAGGTTTCCTTTAATCTCTCCGATATAGTCCATTTCTAATTTTTTAAATGTGTTAGTTTTGATCTCTCAAACCTCTAGAAGCTTGAGGCAAGCAATACTGTCTTCTGCAATTTCTTTATCTCCCAAATATGCCTAACACAGTTCAAGGCACTGGTTGAGTGATACATTAGAACCTGGGAGAACACAAAAGCAATTTTCTACCCTTGTTGCCATGTGTTCCTGAGGCCAGATAGAACACTGAAGGGAGTCCCCTACCCTGGTGTCTTACAACTTGATCTGGAACAGGCTGGTTAACACCTGCCTTGAATTTTGATAAATGGGGATTATGGGGTGACAATTAGGAGAACTTCCAGTCCTAGCCTCTGTCTCCTCCTTGAGGTTTAGAATAAGCCCAAAAAGCTTTATTGGGAGGCAGTCAGGGGAGAGAGCAGCCAAAGTCAATAAATAAACATCCTCTCACCCTCATTTTTATTTCCTCAGCATTGCACAGAAATAATGCTGAGCCGAGAGTCTGTGGTAATAAAACAGACACGGGCCAGGAAGGGGCGATAATTCCAAGCTACAGGGAAAGCCCCAAGGCTCTGCTGTTGTCCTCCGTGGCCACCCTTCTTTTACTGGAAAAGGAGTCAGTCGTGGCATCTCTCAGCTCCCTCTGGCACCTTAGAGCCTTTGTTGGAAAAATGCTTTTATATTAGCATTAAGTCTGTGTTATCCTTGAAACGTCTGGCTGAGTAATAAGTGAGCTAACCTATTTTCCATAAAGAACTCTAAATTCCCCCCACTTGTCTGAACAAAAGATCTATATTCCCACCCACACTCTCCGCCACCTGCTACAGAAGCTAAAACCCTGCCAGGTTTTACTTTAGCCCTACAGCTCCTGGGGTTGTGGGCTGGTCCTCTGTTCCAGCCAGGGTCCTCCTCTCTCTCAGTACTTGCTGTGCTCTGATACAGATAAAGGCATGTCAATGGGGCCAAGAATTCCTCTGCCAGGTGGGATGAAACACTATAGACTTACAGTCAGCAACCCTTGAAGGAGAGTCCAGACGTTAAATGCTTTACTGTGCAGAAACTATCAGCAAACAGCAAGGCAGACCAGCCCTGGCCCACCATGCACATCGTATTCCTGCCTGGGAGTCCAGGCTCAGCCCGTCCCTTGCCTGAAAGGCCCTCCCTTCTCCTAGGCACCTGACAATCCTACTATCTTTCAACACTCAGCCCTAGCTCCTCCCTCTCTTCTATGCATTCATTCAGGACGCATTTATTGAACACCAGCTGAATTACAGGGAGTAGGTTAGAGATGGGGATACCAAGATGAAACTCATAGGACCTATCTGCAAGGAGCTCCCAACCTAGGAAACCTTCTCAAAAAACTCCAACCCACAAACACATGCCCTTTTTTGAACATCATCTGATTGGTCCAGCCTTGGCCTTCACTAATATTATCCCCAACTTACAGATGGATTAAATGAGTCCCTGGGAGGTTAAGAGCATTGTCCAAGGTCACTGAGTTAGTTGGTAGTCCTTAAATATTCTACCTATCTCTGTGTTGGTCTTATTTCCCCAACTGGCCTCTAAGCTTCCAAGGAGGTAGAGAAGACACTTTAGATTCTCTACCCACAGCCTTTCAGTGAACTCCTTTGCACACATGGAGAGCCCAATAAAGGCTGATGACTTGGTGATTGATCTTGGGCCAGCTTAACATGACGGGGCTGCTCTGGCTGGGATGCCACAAACTCTGCATCTTGAGAGGCTGAGTTTGTTCTCCACTGCTCTGGCCTCACACTCAAGTTCCAGGATGCAACCTCCTTTTGAGAGGCAGTAGCTTTCAGCCTCTTGCAGGGTATGTGCATCTCGCTGTTTACAAACAGCTTTTCCTCGCTTTACAAGTGCTATTCTCAAGACAGGCCAAGGTGAGAAGCCCCTAGGATGGGAGAGGTTTGCTTAAATAGGGGTCTTGGTTGCAGTCTTCTTCCTCAGAAAAGGTCACATCACCCTGATCTCTTTTTTCCCCATGAGCCATTTGTGAGGAACAGGAGATAAAGAATAAAGCTGAATTTTCCTCCTGAGGAAACTTCTGGGGTAGCTCCTCATAAGGGGCTGTGGTCTGGCCAGGAGAACACAGTGTGAGGGAGGAATTACTAGAACTGTACAGGAAGCTCAAGTGGACCCACCCCGCAATGGTGGGCCAGCCACGGTCAGGCCACCGAGGACCCTGTGGGCTGGTCCTCGGCCCAAGACGGGTAGGTCTGGTTGTCATCCAGCCAAAGGCTGCTGTGCCCATGGAAATGTTCATCCATAGACACAGACTCACTTGAAATCCACAGGCTGTGGGCCAAAGTCTGCCTATGGGTGTTTGTCCCTCCAAGGGCGGCCAGAGAAGGCCAAGGGATTTTGGAAGCAAGAAGTGAGAACTCAGCACGGGAACGCTAAGATTTCAGAATTCAGGTCAGAGCCTCACTGAAGATTGGTTTATGTCTTTGTGGAAACCTAAGGGTCCATCTCTCCGGAGCCAGCTCAAGAATCTGGTGAGTTGAGAGAGAGGACTCAGGGCCTCAGAATTAAATCCTGGGGGTAGAGAAGCAGGGAGGGAAGTGTCAGAGAGAAAAGGTGTCCCCCTCCCAGAGGTGGTCAGTGTGGTGGGAGAATCTAATAAGACCTCATTATGCCGAAAGGAAACAAACCAACTGTAGGGGCATCTTCCTAGAGCTTAGAGACCAGAGAGAGGGAGCAACCTGCAAGGTGACCTTGTTTTAGGGGGATTGAGAGGACACACTCTGGAAATGTGTATTCAAGGCCCTTAGAACATCAAGACACAAAGGTGGAGGTCCAAGGGCTGGGCTAGGGATGGGCTTTCTCTGGACAAGGGATGGGAAAGACATAGGACATCTTGAGACAGACTCATAGCCTGTCAGCAGGACCCAGGCTGGCTAGGTGGCTGACGGCTAGGAGACAGCCTGCTTTTAGGGCACCAGACACTGCCTCTTCCCAAAGACCATTAAGTGTCAGCCAACAGAAAATCCACCTGGGCCTCCTTGTGCATTTTCCTATTCTCAGGAGCCAGGAATGTGCCACTTCCTTCTGTTTCCCTGACGTCATCAACTACACTCAGCAGAACAGCTGGATATTCTCCAGGAGCTATTTGCCTCCCATCACCTGGCAACAGGCAGACTGAGTAACCATCACCTTTAACTTGTTTTCTTGAAGTGAAATTCCTTAGAAAGAGCTCTGAAAATGAGGAGAAGAAATTCTAATTTGGTAACACCATTGAATGTTTCCATATTTCAGAGCAATTCAATCTCTGGATTTTTAGAGAAAGAAAGGAAAGGAAAGGAAGGAGGAAGAGAGAGAGAGGGAGAGAAGGAAGGAAGGAAGTAACTGAAAAGGACTTTCACAAGAAGCTAAATTAGCCCATGCAGTTTGATAATGAAGATGAAAGCCTTAGGAAAGTTCTCACTTCCCCAAATTACATGTGACAGGGCCACATGGCCTCCCAGCCTCGCTCACCACATCACCAGACTCTGAGCCCATTTTGAGGTAAGAAGAGCTTAGCAGTCTCTACAAGCCTCATCACTTCTATTGGGCAGAGCCTGAGGCTGGAATATGCCATTTGCCAATTGAGGGAAATTCACTCTTGTATATTAAAAGGAGCCTGGGGCGCCTGGGTGGCTAGGTTGGTGAAGCATCCGACTTTGGCTCAGGTCATGATCTCACGGTTCATGAGTTTGAGCCCCACGTTGGGCTCTGTGCTGATAGCTCAGAGCCTGGAGCCTGCTTCAGATTCATTGTCTCCCTCTCTCTCTCTGCCCCTCCCCCATTCATGCTCTGTCTCTCAAAAATAAATGTTAAAAAAAATTAATAAAAGTCGCCTCTATGGCATATGCAAATTAAAAATGAAGTATGCTTGAAATAACAAAGTGCATTTGTACATTTCCTGGAAAAATAAAAGTATTCTTTGGCTTGGCCCTCCAAGGCTGCCTTGACCAAGGTAAAATAGGTGACTGCCGACTATGGTTGACCCCATGGTCCACATCCAGACATGGGGTGTGGGACTCCTAGGTTATCTCCCATCCTGTTCCAAAGATACCACTCAGCTCTGTCAGACTCTCCTTGCCACCCCAGCAAGTCCCCTCCCACCCCTGATTGCTCCTTGGTTCAGCTAACAGCCACATTCCATGAACTTCTGTCATGTAGGTCAGATGGGCTGGCACACAGGAATGTAAGCATCTTTGGATCTCCTCATGCATACCTGCCTCATCAGCTAGACTGGAAGATTCTTGTAGTGAGGGATTTTACTCTCCAGTTCTCCTTGTTTATAGGTGTGTCCTTCCACCCCCAAACACCCATACACACACCCCCACACCAGTTCTACACCCAGCAACTTAGAGATTAAACATGGAGGTGACAAAGTCAGGCTGTTGGAGCTCTGCTGGAAGCTACTGTTTTGTTTTGTTTTTTTTAAGGTGACAAATGACTATCCTTTGGACTTTCAACTAGATGTCAAATAAAGATGTGGAGTTCCTGATACTTTCACGTGGGGGATCCTTTTGCCCCCTCCCCTTGAGCCCCTGACAGTGTGAGGGCCGGTGTGACAATGTGCTGACATACCCATAAGGTCTCAGCCCCTACAGCAGCTTCTTTAAGAGCAGGGAGGCAGTGGCGCTGTCTTCGCAGAACCATGTGGAAGAGCACCAGGACTGCGATCTACCCCAGCCAGGGGTGAAACGGAAGGGAACGTTCACAAAGGCAGAAAAAGAGATAACTGTAGCCCCTACACATTGACCAGAGCGGCTTCAAACCCAGGTTCTCCTCAGCTCTGAGGCTGTGGTGACAAGTGACCCCAAGTTTTCAGAGCCAGACCCGGCCAACCACAGCGCCAAAGACGCTGACAATTTTCTTCCTCTCAGAGAGGTCCCAAGTCACACACACCTGGTTTCACAATGAGCACGTGCTCTCTGGTTAGAAAAGAAGATAACAGACAAGGCATGTAAAAGCGCAGTAGCAGGCAGGCACACCTGTCACTCCCTGCCCAAGGCCCTGACCTGCTGCCTGGCCTTTGGGGAGTGTGAAGCTCCGGGGACACAAGGCCTCTGTGCCTCCAGTGCTGAGGAAACCCTGTGGGCCAGAAACCCCCCTCTCCCAGCCCTGACTCATCACTGCCCCACCTGGTCCTGCAGGCAGAGAAGAGAACAACTGAATTTCAACCAAAGGGCAGAGACCTTGAGAGGCTCCGAGCAGGACCATTAATGAGCAGTCTTGCAATGACACGAAGCAGAACTCTGCCAGGAACCAGAAGAGAATAAACCTTTAGTTGGCCCCTGGGGCAGAGGCCCATTCTGCCTCTGGGAGTCTTTGGCTTAGCACCAGGGTGAGGCTTCCCGGAAGTGTTTTCACAAGAATACACCAAAAGTCTCTGTGGTGCTTTCAAGTTCACGTGTCCATAGAATGTTAACGTAGGACGGGAGCTTTGTGGAATGTTTGCAAGTCCTTTCTCCTCTCTGGGCCACAATTTGTTTATCTGTGCAAGGAAGGCCTTGGACTAGGTCCATGGTTTTCAGCTCTGTCTGTATATGGGAACCAGCTGGGGTGGCACGACCATGAGCTAGTGATTTCTGAGATTGCTTCCAAGTAATGGGGCAGGGGGAGGCAGGTGTGAGGGGAGTCACTGGAGGGAGTGCTGTCACAAAACTGGCCAAGACTTGTAAATTGTTTAAGCAGGAAGGTGGGCAAATGGAGGGGGGATATTATTCTGTTCACTCTGTTTCCCAGAAAAAAACAGTTAAAAACAAAACAAAACAAAATTACTGGTGCCCTAAAACTGCCTATTCCTGATTCTCACCTGGAATCTATTAAATTGGAATGTCTAGAGGCTGAGCCTGGGGCATCAGGGTTTTAAAACAGAGTCCCCAGGTGGTCCTAGTGTGCAGCCAGATTGAGAACACTGGCTAAAACACTCTCTGTGGTTCCCATGTGCAGCTGAGCCGCTGAGCCACCCACACCTTCCCCCAGACCTAGCAAGTCACATTCACATCCCACTTGCTTTAACTGTCCATTGCTGGAGCCCTTCCTCTCAGAAGGGACAAGATGGGGGCCTCAAGCAAAGGCCCCCAACTGTACTTCGAGCGGGGAGCCCCTGTTAGGCTGTAACCTCAGGTCCTCTAGTTAGCCCGCTCTGCCCTGAGCACTGAACCCTCAAACTGGCTGCTCCCGAGGCCTGCAGGGCCACCTGTACCAGCTCAGGGAAAGTAGAGAGCTGTACCTCCTGGTGCATCAAGAAGTTCTGGGCAGGCCCCATCCCTCTCACTCATACAGGGAGATGGACTTGGAACCTCATTTTCAGTCTCCTCGTGTGGCCGAGCGGACAGGCCTCCCAGCTCTCTGAACACAGCAAGTCACATTCCTATTGCATTTGGTTTGACTTCCCAGCAGACACTGAATGTTCCTGGACCGCTTCCCAGCATCCTTTCTTTCCCTGTTGCATTGCAGCATCTGGGACAGGAAGCAGCAAACAGGCTCAGTTTGGATTTCCCCTCAGGATGCTCAGATTCCTGGGGCTCGTGAAGGTTCCACCTGCTTTCATTGCCCCCCCCCCCGACCTCACTCCAGAACACCAACTATAAGCCCCCTGGGCCTCCCACCCTCTATGATCCTAGGCTACAGGCTGGATTTGCCTTCACTCTCCCCACTGGTAAAGACCTTTACATTCCACACTTAGCCAACTTCTCAGATGGTTCCATCTCTCTGTTGTATCTTTTGTCCTTTGTTGATGACCTATCAGCTCTGCAAGGCAGTGGGGCCCCCTTCTTTGGGCCTTTCTGAGATGCAGGAACTTCTTAAGTTATATTGCTACTTTTTTACATAGGTACTTCCTATTGCCTTTTGTCTAGCTCAAGTTGTTTCTCCAGTTTGGCATTTGAGGCCTTTCCTGTCTCATTTCCCACTATTTCTCTATTGGGAAAAAAAAATTTTTTTTTAAGCCTTCTGCTTTGGTCTGGTCTGCTTATGTCTCCCAGATGTTCCTTGTACCTTTAGGTCTCTGCTCAGGCTAATCCTCTTGCTTCAAAGAGTAGATTGCCCTGTTCTCTACCTTAGTATTTGTCAAACCAAATAATAATAATAGAGGTTAAAACTTTTTTGAGCACTGTGCCAACACTACTAAGCACCATGTATCTATCATCTCATTTATTCTTCATAAAACCCACAGTCCCTTTAAACAATTTTTAATATTTATTTTTGAGAGAGAAAGAGACAGAGAGCAAGGGAGAGGCAGAGGGAGGGAGACACAGAACTCAACGGAGGCTCCAGGCTCTGAGCTGTCAGTACAGAGCCTGATATGGGGCTCGAACTCACAAGCCATGAGATCATGACCTGAGCCAAAGCTTATGCTTATGGACTGAATCACCCAGGTGCCCCAGATCAGGCTCCTTTAAAAAAAATCAATAAAAATAACAAAACCTTGACTTCCAGAAAAGGTGCTGAAATAGTACAGAGAGTTCTGTGTACCCTTCGCCTAGCTTCCCCTAACGTTGACATCTTATACAACCTTAGTACAATTATATATTTTTCTTTATAATGCCCTCTTTCTGGTCAAGGATCCCTCCTTTAATTTAGTTGTTGGATCCCCTTGTTCTCCAATCTGTAAGCTCTTCCTTAGTCTTTCATGGTCTTACATGACCTTGCCTCTTTTGATGAGTGCTGATTAGCTATTTTGTACAAAGTCTCTTAATCTAGGTTGGTCTGATGTTCTTCTCATGCATCAATTGAGGTTATGTGCTTTTGGCAAGAATACCCCAGAAGCGACATTGTGCCCTTCCTTCTCAGTGTACCATACCAGGGGATTCGTGATGTTGATTTGTCTTCTTACAGGTCATGTTAACCTTGAGCACTTGATTAAGGTGGCGTCTGACAGGTTTCTCCATGGTAAAGTCACTCTTTCTCTCTTCATAATGCGTAAGTACCTTGGGGGGGAGACTTTGAGACTATGTAAATATCCTTTTTCTTGTCTAATTTCTGAGCGCTGAGTTTCGACCCATCCACGGATCTTGCCTGCAGCAATTATTACTGTGATGTGGGTCTCAAGGGGATTTTGTATTTCATGAGGGTCCCTGTTTTCCCCACTTCATAGAGGGCAACACTGTGGCCCAGATCTATAATGTAACCTGCCGAAGGTCCCAATGCTTCTATCGCAGGGTCAGAACTGAGACGCCAAAGCTCTGCTTCTGACTTTATTTTCCTCACTGAGAAGTGAACCACGTGCTGTCCCATGACATCCCTTGTAATCACTCAGTCTTCCATGTGTGGGCTCCTCCCCCAGACACACCATTGATTTCTGGCAGGAGCTGCATCTGATTCCTGCAAACTGCTCAGGGCAGGGTCTGATGTTAGGCAAGTGTTTGTGGACTGAGTGGTCCCGGAAGATTGAAGAGGTCATGTGTATCAAGAAGAGGTAGAACCAAAAATGTCTGGTGTCTTTCCTTTTTCCCACCTGAAAGGTACTGAAAAGGTACTGAGGCTGCACACACACACACACACACACACACGCACACGCACACACACACACACCTAGGTCTGTGAACAAAGGGAGAATGGTGGGCAGGGTCTCCCTGAGGGGCAAGGGCTCAGAAGAGCAGACACCTGCAGGGGGCATAAGCCTGAGGCTAACTGGTAGGAGGAGGTGGGACAAAGTTTGAGAAAAAAGGCAGAGGGAGAAGGGCCCATCTTATTGGGTCCATCATTTAACAGCTGAAATGACAATGCTGTGTTCTAGGGTCTCACTGTTCATCATCAGACCATCAAGTGCAAAGTTACTCAGGAAAGCTTATTGAACTCACTGGTAGGAAGTACTTCCCCTAATTACTATCATCTCTGATGCCTGTAAGTTCACATTTTTCCATAATACCACAAATATTTACTGATCACCTCCTATGTGGCCCCACTGTGCTAGCTGCTGGGAATAAAACTGTGAGCAAAACCAGGCTCCCCTTGACACAATGGAAAGGGTTGGTTTTGTTTGACTTGTCTTTTCCGGGCTGTGGGTGCAATACCTAAGCTCGAAGAGGAAGCCAGAAGGACAAATATAGTAAATGATGTCTTGTACAAGCCAGAGAGGGTCAGGGACTTATTCAAGTTCACACAGAGCTGCAACTCAGATCTTGCAATGCCAATTTCAGGCCTTTCCCTGTACCAACATGTTCCCCATTGATCTTTATTCACTTTTTGATGCTGGGGGCAGAAGGTGGAAAGGCTTGAAGCCCCAGTGGCAGCAGAAGATCAGGGGGGCATGCAGCATGGTATGGGAGTTTATGAAAATGTGCATACACATAGGGCTACGGCCAGGTAGCTGGACATGCAGGAGGACTGGGACTGAATGGAAGAGGGGATTGTTCATAAGGAAACTACAGGCTTAAAACACTGAGTAAAAGTAAAACAGGCTTTAGTTTCCAACTCCTGGGTTCTCTGCTTCTACAGAACTGTCAACCCACTGATCTGGCTACCAGGCCAAATGTCCAGGGCCTGGGCTCCAGGTGTTCACAGTGAGAGGAAAGTGTGGGTGAAAAACAGTGGTATTGAATGTGGTGATGAGCACTGGACTAAGACTAGTCCCAAGGTCTCTCCCTAGCTCAGCCAGAGCATCTGTACCAATCCCTTTGCCTGTCAGACTCCAGTCTACTCACTAGATGCAAAAGGAGGGCTGGCCCCCAGGTTTTCAGTCAGAATCACCCAGAGAACTGGTAACACAGCAGATCCCAGGCCCACTCCAGAGATGGGGTACAGGGGGCCTGGAAGTAGACTGAGGGACATGCCTTGTAACAGGTTCCTCCAAGTGACTCTGGGATATTCTTGGTCCTAGACCACCCTTCAACCAACAGTGCACTTGGTCACCTCTGGGTTCCCTCAAAACATTTCCCTGAAAAAGCAAGGTTCCTTGGGCCAAATAGAGAGGAGGGTACATTTTCCAGGTGCTCTCTACCTATCAGTGTAGGGTAAGCCAGCAGAAGAGGCTGGGCTGTCCCCACTGACCAGGCAGGGGTGGCCAGCAGGACACCAGCCTACAGGAAACCAGCACCACCAGGACCAGCAGTCAAGCATGGTAGAGCTGCAGTGGCTGAATGTCCAGAGGAGGTTGCACTTGCAGTCTCTCCAGGTGTCGGAGGTCACGCTCAGCTCCATCTCCCCTTCCCAGGCCTGGCCACTGTAAATCCCAACCTGGCCAAAGCTCAGAGCAGAGTTCAGGGCATGAGTCCTGAACACACTTTGTGTGTTCCCAAACTCCAGTTGAGACCTACCAGGAGTCCAAGGGGCTAGCCAGAGACCCTAAGACCCAGTTCCTGTGTGGGAAATCACTCACCAACTGATAGTTCTGAATCTCAGACTGCTCTCAAAGCTCCATCTTTCAAAGGTTCCTTCCTCTACAGAGCTGTCCCTAAACCCCCCAACCATAATTACCTGCTTTCTCTTCTATAGCTGGGCTAGTCATTTAAGTGCCTATCTGTGACACCAGCTGGAAGTAGGGACTTACACTTTTTTTTGGAAGAAAAATGGGACTTCCCATTTTTCCTCCCAGAGAGTCTTAGCAGGTGTTTAGCAAATTGAAAATATTATTGAGGGGCGCCTGGGTGGCTCAATCAGTCGAGTGCCTTACTCTTGATTTCAGCTCAGGTCATGATCCTAGGATCAAGCCCACGCATTGGGCTCTGCCCTGAGTGTAGAATCTGCTTAAGATTCTCTCTCTTCCTCCCTCCCTCTGCCCTACTCGCATAAAAGAGGGAAAAAAAGGAAAAGAAGAAAAAAAATAGAATTGAATGAGGCAAGGGTTGGCCTTCCAGTTCAAACATTATAGAAATTATTGTGTGGTTTGTTATTATTTTAGATAAATCATTAATGTTATAGATTGCCAGAGTTTATTAAAATAACCATTTTGCAAATCATGTGCTACATTTTCCAGCAATAGTAAACTATTCACAAACTGATTTGGGGGGAGATCTAAAAGCTGAAAAGATGAACTACACATAACAGTATGGTGAGTTAAGGTACTTAGCATCTAATTTTTTTGAACTTCAAACTGAGTGAATGGTATTCTACCTTATAAAACAAAAGAGGATGGAACTATTATTTTGGTAAGTGGGAAGGGGATTTCTGTCAGAAAGACACACAGAGTCACACAATTGCACACACACGGCTTGTAATTATGTTGGAAAAATGGCCTAAGAATAAGGGAGTTCCCCTGGACTTAAGGACTCCTTTCTCCCATGAAAGACAGAGACCATTAAGAACCTTGAAGTAGCAGTGCTGGTGGAAGGCAAAATCTATTCACATCTGGATGCGAGGTGGTGGTGCCCGGTGACTGGCATCAAGGGAGGTTTGGGGACACAGAATTCTGCAGGTTAATGGCAGTGCCTAGAGTCAATGAGACTGGGGAGGGGCATCTGCAGCCCGTACCAAAAAGGCTTTATCTCAGAGAAAGCACTATTTATGGAAATAATGACTGAAAAAATGCACCCTTCAGGAAACAGTACTAGTTCCCGGGCCAACCTGATAGAGCAACTTCTGAAGAAAGTGGAAGTAAATTAAAGAAGATGAGAATGTGGTCTACTATTCAGGAGTGAGGCTCAGGCCAGATAACTGGCTTCCAGGAGAAGAGATGCAAAGGTAAAATCTCTAATTTAAGAAAAAAGGGTGGGGGGTGGGGGGTGGGGGAGAGGGGTTTGTGGATAAGGGTAACCAATGGCCCTGGCACTTTTAAGACAAAAATGCAGAAACACTGTGACAGAAAGAAACCTAGAAGGTCAGTGACTGAGACAAGACCCACGGCCGCACCCCAGTGGGCACTCTGTCCCATGGCCCCTTGATTGGCTCACCCAACTACTAAACTGCAGCAAAGAAGGACTAGCCTGCTTCATGGAGCCTCAGTTTTGTCATCTAGAAGATGGATACAAAAACCATTTCTACCCATTGGTGCATTCTGAGAGATCACAGAAGAGCTAGTTAATGCTTTACCTGCAAACACAGCAAACAGAATTCTGGTTTGGCTAAGCAATATGTAATTGTCCTCATTCAAGTATAAAAAACAGAGGGGCTGTTATCACTGAATAGGACATGAACCCCATCCCCCACCATGTTTGTGATTTTTATTTGGCTTTGTGATTTATCTTTATCACTTTGCTTATTTAAGGAGAAGCATTTCAACAGGACTTGAGAAAAATCTAGTATTCAAAAATGTTTATGACAAGATGACATTTTTTAAATAATATTACAATGACATTTGGGCTGACTGTGAACATTCTCTTCTCCCTCAGGTTAGGAGCTTATGCAGACCACATGAAAATTCAATTAAGCAGTACAGTTTGTTTTGTAAGTTAGTGTATAAGGCAGTTTTGGCATTGTTTGTGGAAATGAAGTGTTAGCCCTGGTTGATTTCTTACAGAAGTCTCTTGTGACAGGCTGGAAAATGAACTAGATGAGAATGTTTATGTTCCACAGACTGACTCGGTCAAGAAAACCGGACAGGAAGCAGAAACACGGGCATTGCATGAATGCCACGTGTCTATGACCCAAGGGCAATTTTCAGTAGAAGGCCTCTAAATTCTGAATAACTTGCCTTCAACCAGTGCTGACAATAAGGAAGTTCCAAACAGCCCCTTAAGCCCCCAAACTGATAGAGATTTCAGTGACATACAATAAGGGGCTGCTGAGGGGACATGCCAAGGCCCTGCCTCTCCACAGCGGTAGATGTCCTAAAGAGCCCCCAGCTCCCAACACACGGATATGCTATTATTCATAAAAACAACCCACTGGCTCCCAGTAATACTTGTGGCATTCTCCCTCCCGTCACATCTGATTGAAATCTGTCCCGTGAGGGAAGCAATTCTCCAACTAGCTTACACTTTCAATCAGAAATTCTACAAGCAGGGAAACCACATGGCCTGAAAGTTACACCCCTAGATATTCATCTGAGAGAAACAGAGTTGTACAAAGTTGTATGTGAATATTCATGGCAACTTTATTCCTAACAGGTTATGCATTTTCCTTAAAAACTGAGGTGACATTTACTTTCCAAACCAGAATTTAGTTTCTCCTCCACCTGTCTGCAGGATTCCATAATGGCAGTGTCTGAAGAGGCCTCTTGAGAGGGACTCTCTGGGCCAGATATCATGCTCACAGATATCCAGGAACCCTAAAAGCACCATGCTACCCCCGAGTTTGCTGCAGACATAGGCATGTTTGTTGACCAGCAGTTGAAAAACCTCTCCAAAAGGCCCAACTTACCTTGGGTTTTTTGCTATCAACATCCTTCTGGCCTCAGTATCCAAATCCAAGTGTTCATCTGGAACCACTATTAGGTTGCTGAGGGCCACGTGGCTGGCTTAGCATCATCACACACCTCTTGACCTTTATGATGTATCGAGCCAGTAGGTTATGTTATACCCATTTTGCAGATGAGGAAACCAATCCCCACAGAGGCAAAGTAACTTACCCAAGGCTGCATAGCTGATCAATCTCGGGCTGGGATTAAACCTGTTTCCTGCACTAACTGAACTTGCCCCCTCACAGGTAGAATGGACTACTGGAGATGGATGATCTCTGAGCTGCACCAAAGCATGAAGGTCTGATCCCATGAGGGCATACATTGCTGCATACTGCTCCATCAGCTTGGCCAGCTGCATTGTGTGCTCACCAGGCCTCCATACACAGAAATAGCGTCGCCTATCAGCTGGCCTGGATACCGTCCTCGGATGTCCAGACCAAGAGACGGGGTTTTAAAAGCCTTGAGTTCTAACCTCAGCCTTTTACAAGTACTAACTGATTCCTCCAATAGCCCTGTGCAGGAAGTTCTGTTAGCATCTCCATTTAACAGGCAAGAAGACCGAGATATAAAGAGGTGAAGGTGCTTCCTCATCAACTCACAGCTAAGCAGCAAGGTCAGATCTTTTTCTGACACCAGATCTGGGCTCTAATCTGTCTTCTCAGAGGTTAGAGAAATAAGCCACAGGGGAAATGCTGGTGCAAGAAATGAAGATTTTAGCTCCTTAGCAGTGCCAAAGCAGTTATCGGCCAGAGCTGCTGGGGGGCAAGCCCGCAGGTAAGGCCACAAATAAGTAGGGGAGAAGCCAATAAGATTAAGGCCTTAATCACAAACTTGGCTCAGAGTCTAGTAGCAAAAGCTTAGGGCAGCCTCCTACTGTGCCCCAAGGCTAAGAAGTTCCCACAGGGCTAGCTCAGCCCATCCACACCGCCGCAGACACCTAGCTCATTAAAACCACAGTGAGACACCCACAAGGATGGCTAGAACAGAAGAGACAGGCAGGAGGAGAAGGCAGCTCTTCCACTTGGAACCATCGCAACTTCCAAAGGAGACCAACTGGCCAGGAATGTAATGGGCTCCATGAGAAACTCATTCCAAATCTAACAGCCCGTAGACACCAGGAAATCCTTCTCTGAGCTCTCAGTACGCAAAGAAACTGAGGCTCCTGACCCTTCCGCCTTTGTTCCTCGGGCACTACCAAACCCAGGCCCACCCCCACACCACCCCCGCCTTCGGGCAGGGGTGCTCTTCCTCCAAGGCCCAGGTGAGGAGGGAGCCCCTTCCGTCCCAGCCCTCCATCCGGCAGCTCTCCGCCTTCCCTAGGGTGAGAAGCCAGGACGGCCAGCGACAGGCCCACTAGGGTGAGAAGCAGAAAACACACACACGGCTGTGTGGCTCAGGCGTTGACGCAGTAACAGGACCAACTCAAGCTGGCTGGAAAATAAAGCCGGGGAGCTCCGAGCCCCACCTTCCGGCGGCGGCAGCGCAGCGACCGTTTGAGCGGAGGATGCTGACCCCTGCTGGCAGCACGCGAGGACGCAGCGAGGCTGCCGACCCGACCGTGACAGTGACCTGGGAGGGACTGAGCTCTCCGAACGGCCGCAGCCCAGCGACCCCGCCTGGAGGGGACGAGGGGAAGAGGCAGGGACGGGGAAGACCTGGGCTTCGGAAGTCCTGAGTTCTCATTCTGTCCCCAACACCATCCGATAACCGTGCTGGCTGCCTCAGCCCTTCTCAGCTCTTAAATGCTGTCAAAAGTTCTAGGAGGAGATGAGCAAGAAGAAAAAAGCAAGAAGTCTGTCGTAGAAATAGCTCTGATATTCCTCCAGGGCCTACCTGTGCTTCTACAGGCTCCCCTGCTCGGGTCTTCCTCAGCAGCCGCCAACTCCAAGGCATTAGCCAGTGAGGCAGTGATGGTTACTGACTGTGGTCTGAATCCCGGCCCCTAAAGATATCCAGGTCCTAATCCCTGGGACCTGTGAATGTTACTTTAAATGGCAAGAGGGATTTTGCAAGGCGTGATTAAATTAAGGGGGTTGAGATGGGGAGATAATCCCGGATTATTCAGGTGAGTCTTAAATGTAATCACAAGCGTCCTTACAAGAGGGAAGGAGAGGGAGATTTTACTACAGAAGAGAAAGAGAACGGTATTACAAAGGAAGGGGGAGATGGAAGGAGGAGATTTAAGAGGCTACCCTGCTTACTTTGAAGATGGGTAAGGGGCCAGAGGCCAAAGAATGCAGCTCTAAAAACTGGAAAGGCAAGAAAATGGATGCTCCCCTGGAGGCTTTAAGTGATACCTTGATTTTGACCCAGTGAAACTGATTTCAGACTTCTGATTTCCAGAACTGTGAGAGAATAAACATGTGTTGTTTTAAACCATCAGGTTTGTAGTAATTGGTTACAGCAGCCCTCAGAAACTAGTACATGACCTTCTACTCTCAACCCTTGTATTAGGCACTTGAGATAAGGCAGTTAAAAAACAAGGTCCCTACTCCACCCCCCACCACTCGCCAGGGAAGTTCATAATTTTCGTGTCTCGGGATTTTAAGAAGCAACAGCCAAAGAGACATTTCAACACAGAAATAGTGAATGACCAGTAAGTACATGAAAGGTGCTCTATCAGTAGCATTAGGGTGGACAGGCATCATTAAAACCGCAATGAGATAGATACCACTTCACACCCACTAAAATGGCTATAATAGATGAGACAGACAGTAACAAGCTTTTGCAAGGATGCGGAAAAACTGGAATCCTCATAAATCGCTGGTGGGACCAGTGAAATGGTTCAACCACTTTGGAAAATAGTTTGGCGGTTTCTTTAAAGTTAAACAAAAATTATCATGTGACCTAGCAATTTCACTCCCAGGAATCTATCCAAGATAAGTGAATATCTATGTCCAAAGACATGTACACAAATGTTCACAGCTGCATTATTCATAGTAGCCAAAACCTGGAAATAACTCAAGTGTTCAGCAGCAGTGGATGAAAATGTGATAAACACAATGAAATATCATTCAGCAATAAAAAGGCAGGTTATTGACTTGATTCAATATGGATGAACCTCAAAAACATTATACTAAGTGAAAGCAGATACAAGAGGCACATATTATATGATTCAATTTCTATGAAATCTCAAGGTTAGTGATTGCTGAGGCTGAAGGTGGAGAGAATGGCTACAAATATGCAGAAGGGATCTTTTTGGGGTGACAACAGTGTTGTAAAATTGGATTGAGGTTGCACGGCTCAGCTAAAATAGGTGGACTTTAGGGTGTGTAAATTATACCTCAGTAAAACTTATTTAAAAAGAAGGTGCAGCCCAAGTACATGGTTGATGAGGGCTCAACCCTCTTAGGAGTATTTAGAACCCTCTAAGCATTCTAAAAGGGGCTTAGAAAGGGGTGCCAGGGTGGCTCAATTGGTTAAGCTCAGGGTCTCACCAGTTTCTTGAGTTTGAGCCCCACATCGGGATCTCTGTTGTCAACAGAACCCACTTTGAATCCAGTGTCTCCACCTCTCTCTGCCCCCTCCCTCCTCAAAAATATATAAACATTTAAAACAAATAAATAAAAGGGGCTCATAAAAAAAAGATTTCAAAACCTAGAGTATGATGGAAGGCCAGGTGACAGCTGGCCAGCACTTCTTCAGGTCGTCCTGGTAGGCAGCGTCCTGCTCCACCAGCAGGTGCCCCTGTGTACTGGTGCCCTCCTCTACACTCTGGAGCAGAATGAGAAAAAAGCTGCACACTGCTCATTTCCAATCTCGGCTAGGGCCCCATGTGGAAGCCAGTACCTGCCTTATGTAGCCACATGCATGCAACAGTACCCAGGCTCCCATGCCTCAATTTTCCACAAGGCAGGCATAGACCCTGCTCCAGCCCACCCCCACAGCTAGTTCAGGCCAGCTGGAGCATCTGAGACCCCCATTCATCCCACTTCTCAGAAGGGCCTTGCACTGCATCCCGCCCAACTCTCCCTGGGCTCCATACAGTGGACAAGGCCACTCTTGGGAGAGGTTAGGATGAGGAGGCTAGGGCCAGGACCAGCGCAGAGCTGTCAATCCTATTGAGTCTTGTATTTCTCCAAGAGCATGAGGTCAGTTTCAATGCACCCCTTATTCTGCAGCTTTACTTCAAGGAAGGAGCTCCTTCTACAGACCAGGCCCATACCTGGCATGCAGATAGAGTGGTTCTGCTTCTAGAGACCCAGAACTTAGCCTGCCTCTAAGTTTTTCTTCTCAGTCAACTTCACAGATAGCTCCCACTATTTCCTTTACAGGACACAGGCACCTGCAAGCACCTATTCCTTAACATGTGTTTATTCCCTTGCCCATTTAGTTCAGTGTAATAAAAGCAAGCATAGTGAGGGCAGGAACCATATCTAAGACTTCTTTCATCCTCTCCAATGTCTCCTCCACAACATGTCAAGTGTAGACAATGATCTGAGGGATGTATAATATAATAACTTAGAAGTATAAGGTGACCAAAATACATCTGTCAGGTATATTTGGTCTTCATCCACAGTTCCTGAAAATGCTTCAGGGACGTCAAGGTAAAATGGGTGTTTTATTATTAAGGAAGTGACTTTTGGACCCCACCTGAGAACAGGGTTGGTTGCCAGGAGGACCGCCTGTGTGTTTAGGGAGATAGAAATCTCAGTTCCACCTCCCATACCCCTGGGAGGGAATAGAGTCTGGAGGTTGAATCAGCCACAGCCCAATGACTTAGTCAATCATGACTATGTGATGGAGCCTCTATAAAACCCAAGGGGACAGCTTTTGGTCCTTTTTGGAGAGCTTCCACACTTGGAGAGCCAGAATTCTTCCATGTGCCACCAAGGCAGGCCCCAGGCTCCACGAGGACAGAGCTCCTTTGTTAAGGGCCTGGCTCTATGTAACTCTTTATCTGACTGTTGATTTGTATTCTTTATCATATCTTTTAATAAACTGGAAAATGTAAATAAGTGTTTCTCTGAGTTCTGTGAGCAGTTCTAGCAAATTAATGAAACCTAAGAAGGAGGTCATTGGAACCTCCAATCTGTAGCCAGTTGGTCAGAAGCACAGGTCACAGCCTGGGGCTTTTGATTGGTATCTGAAGTGAGGGTGAGGGGCAGTCTGTAGGACTGAACCCTTAACCTGTGGAATCCGATGGCATCTCCAGAGGCAGTGTCAGAATTCAGCTGGATTCTCAGATACCCTCCTGGTGTTTGAGAATTGCTTGGTGTTGTATATGGGGAACTCCTGCACTGGAGTTAGGTCTAGGAAACTTAAAGACAAATGGTGATTGGGGCACCTGTGTGGCTCAGTTGGTTAAGCATCCAGCTCTTAATTTCAGCTCAGGTCATGATCTCATGGTTGTGGGATTGAGCCCTACATCAGGCTCCGAGCTGAGTGTGGAACCTGCTTGAAATTCTCTCTCTCCCCCTCTCCCATCTCAAAATAATAAATAAACATTAAAAAAATGGTGATCACCTCACTTTTAAAAGACAAAGAGCCTGGGGTGCCTGGGCAGCTCAGCCAGTTAAGCATTTGACTTTTGATTTCGGCTCAATTCATGATCTCAAAGTTGTGGGATTGAGCCCTGTCTTGGGTTCTGTGCTGAGAGCTGTGTGCTGAGTGTGGAGCCTGCTTGGGACTCCTCCCCTCTCTGCCCCTCCCCTGCTTTTTCTCTCCCTCTCCCTCTTTCTCTTTCTAAGACACACACACACACACACACACACGCACACACCAAAAAGCCAAACCTTAATGGTAGATTTAAAAAAGATCCACAGAATTGTATTTCTTTTAATTTTTTTTAATTTTAATTTTAATTTTAATTTAATTTAATTTAATTTTAATTTTTAATTTTCTTTTAATTTTCTTTTTTTTATTTAGGGTCAAACTCTAGGGCTCTCAAATCAACCTGGCACACGTAGTGGCTGAAATAGAATAAGAAGAGAAGACAGAATCTCTCCATAAATACGATTTTATAATCCAATAAAATACAACCAAGGATAAAGGAAAAAGAATCAAGAGTTCTCACCCACTACTTTTAGGGGAGTTTCTTTTCCTATAAAAAGGGAGAAAAGTCCTGAGGTTGAGTTTTCTAAACCATGTTAACAGTTCTCTAATCCGTCCACCAATAAACTCCTTCAACTTTGAAGGTTGGTACCACATGCTTCCTGCTGCTCTGGATACTTCCCCGTGGACCACACTCATCATCTGAAGTGTCTGGGTCACCAGAAGGCTACCTCAACCCATTGCTGGGATTATAGGTTGAGTCTTGAGGCAAGACACCCCCTCTCTGCCACCCCCCCCCCCCAGCAAATAGACCTTCTCCCCAGGGAGAGTCAGGAACCACAATATAGCTGGAATCATAGAGAACAGAGTGACAGGCAGGATCACAATCAGGGTAGTTCTTCCTAAGCTCATGAGTGTGTGATTTGGTGGCACAGTGAAGTTTGTCCTCCAAAGAACATGGTCTTTTACTCCCACCCTTTCTAGAGGCAGCAGCTACCCTCAGAGCCTCTCTGAGTGCTCCACCCATAGCTGCAGTTCCCTGTTCTGAGGAACATTCTTGCATTGAGCACCATGTGGAACCCTGGCATGGGGCTTAGGCTGGTAGGGGTTGAAAGGAAGGTATTTGCAGAGGTCCATCAGGTCAAAAGCAGGTGCTATAGGCAGGTGCTCCTGTGGTGCCACATTCTGACCCAGAGAATTTTTCTTCTTAATGTAGGTTCTAGTCACAAGCCACACAAGGCCAATGGCCAACATGAGCAAAACTGCAGGGAACACAGCAACTCCAACCAGCAGGTCCAGGTAATTAAAGGATAACTCAACTCCTGAAATACAAAGAAACATTTTTTTTAAAAAAAGAGAACCAAATGACAGGCTTATACTCCATTACCTAATAGGCTCTCAAAATCACCTTCAGAGATTTATACTTTTATCCCCTGTCCCTAGCATATTGCCTGGCACATTAGTAGGTACTTATTTTTTGAGAGAATAAACAAACTGACTGTTAATATTTGATCAAAGCCAAAGCCAGACTTGGAACAAAATGAATCTGGTTATATAAGGACCTTTCACCAACTTTTGCTACATAGCTCTCTCAAGAACCCTATTCATACACAGAGTTAACTTTGAAAACAGTCCCACATCCTCTTGTGATGTGCAATCTAAGTTGCCTAAGAGCTAATGACTAAAAGTCTTCCATCTTAGGCCAATCAGAAATTAATTTTGTCTATGTATTTTTTAAGTAGGCTCCACACCCAGCATGGAGCCCGACACACGGCTTGAACTCACGACCCTGAGATCAAAACCAGACCTGAAATCAAGAGTTGGACACTTAACCGACTGAGCCACCCAGGCACCCGTAATTTTGTCTATTTTTAAAAAGACAGAAACGATTAAATTTGAGACCATTCACCCAGAGAAGAACAAGAACCAGTTGTATTCCAAAATGTATTCTATCATCATGTAACCTACTGTAGATCCAAAGAACTAGAACTAGTTTGCATACCACCTAGAAACTATCATTAGAGCAAAATCCACAGATGCCAGATTTCTGAAACTTCAAGATGGCAGCCTCACAGAACTTATTTCAACTTAACTTTTGTCACTGCCTAGAATGGACTGAATGTTTACATCCTCTCCAAATTCATACACCAAAATCCTAACCCCCAAGGTGATGGTATTAGGAGGTGGAATTGGGAGATGATTAGATCATGAGGGTTGAGTCTTTGTAAATGGGATTAGTATCCTTATAAAAGAGGCCCAAGAGACACCCTCACCCACTTCCTCCGTGTGAAGACAGAGCAAGAAGATGCCTGTCTAAGAACTAGGAAGAAGGTTCTCATCAGACACTGAATCTGCTAGGGCCTTGATCTCGGCCTTCTAGCTTTCAGAACAATTTCTGTTGTTTATATGTTACCCAGTCTATGGTATTCTATAATAGCAGACCAAATAAAGACATTGCCTTATTTGGACATTTGGAGAGTGCAGGAAGAGAAAAAACATGGAAAAATTAACAAATTGTCAGTCGCAAGTAGATTCCTAGCCATAAGAAATTCAGTTAATACATATTGAGCCTGTATTTTGTGACATACTCAATCTTCCTTTGAAATATAACAGCTAAGAAACACACACACACACACATATGCAAATAGCATTGCAAGGTCACCTACCTGCCCTTGGGGTCTAATGGCATCTTTGCTGGAATGTCAACATCTAATATTCAAAGAGCTAGACAAAACCTCTGATGTCTACTTGAACCCTTTGTTTCACAGGGATGTTCGAGACCCAAGGACCAAGGTCCTACAGCAAGTTAGCAAGCTGAAAAATAGAAATCATGCCCATTGACCTGCCTGTGGTAGCACCAGCAAGTTTATATTGTTTCAGAGGTACCAAATGAATTACCATCACCAGCAATAACTCCTTAAAAAGGCTAAGGGCATCCACTAGTTCATTACCAATCGCTTTATGCCAAACCTGCTCAGAAGAAGCTCACTCAATCCTGTGCAATTCCCTGCCCAATTTCATCTTTGGTAAGAAAAGGTCTAAAAGCAAGGGCATGACAGACGGAATTCTGGGGAAACAACCAGAGGTTCAAGTTAAATTCTACACACTACTCCTTTGATCAGAGTCAGGAATGGAATTCTTATGGAAGTGCTCCAAAGCTAAAGTCTGCAAAAGAAAAATCATCACAATGAAGATTCTCACAGAAAATGCTTTTATACCACGTTCCAAGTTCTAGAACAGTTTCTGGACTTTGTATCCTTCAGAGAATGTTTGCTTTGGTGTTTGTGGCCCAAGGCATAGAATGAGAACTCAACCCCTGACCTGAGGATGGTACAGGTCTCACAGGTGATCCCAGAAGCTTACAAGCATACATACAAGAGGGCATCTGGGCAACCAATGCCTTTGTGAGGAGTGTGCCCACACAGCATGCCAGGCTGTGTGGGGTATGGTCTTCATACTCCTTTTGGAAGTGACATTAGTAAGAGCCAAATCTGTTCACACATTCTGCTCCATCATCACAGAGCTCCAGGCCAATTTTACACTCGTTCACATCTAAAAATAGAAGAATAGACTACTCTGGTTAGTCTCACTATCTGGTCCCTTCTGCCGTACTATCCTCCAGACTATTCCAAAGACTCATCATCTGCCTTTTTCCCCACTCTTGCTGGTCTCAGGCACAACCCTGCCTCAAGGCCTCAATGCCATCTGGAGGCCTCTTCACCCCCCTGCTGGCTAGCTGCACATCTCTCTCCCGCATTTTCCCTTACCACCTTTAAAGAACATTTCTCAATAGAACATATCAACTTATCAACTAATATACTCTGTAATTTTCTTGCTTATCTCCTGGCTAGACTGTAAAGGCCATCGGGAAGGAATTAGTCTTTTAGGTTCACTATTGAACCCCAAGTACCTAGGACAATGCCTGAGCCATAGTGGGAGCAAAATAAAATAGGACACAACTAGATGAACTAATATAGCCAACCCTTCCTTAGGTCAGAAGGCAAGCACAACTCTCCCGTGATGATGACTGAGAAGGGGCCTGCTCTCCATGGGAAATGACATGGACTAGCACTGAGGGACTTTTCCTATTTACTCAATCCAGGCTGAATCTTGCCTAACCTTTCAAACATAGTAAATACTGACTGCCACCAGCAGCCAAAAGACCCATCCACACCTTCAAGAAAGCGGCATCTTTTCTCCACCTCATGGGTTCTTAGTGCATCCTCGATGAGGGTCCTTAGCTGATAAGACAGAGAATCAGGCACCCTCACTGCTTGAGATCTTAAACGTGACCAGAAAATGTATGTGATATTCACAGCATCTTTTCTACGAATGTTTTAGAAGGGAAGAATAGAGGGGCACCTGGGTGGCTCAGGTGGTTAAGCATCCAACTCTTGGTTTCAGCTCAGGTCATGATCTCACAGTTCATGAGGTCAAGCCCTGCATCAGGCTTTGCACTGCCAGTGATTCTGCTTGGGATTCTCTCCCCCAACTCCCTCTCTCTGCCCACCCCTCTCAAACTAAATAAATAAACTTTAAAAAAAATTGAAGGGAAGAATAGAAAACACAATCTAGATCTCTCTTGGTAAAGAAATATTAGTTTTTGAAGAGACTAAGATTAGACAACAAAATTGTAAAACGATATCGTAGACTATTTAATTCATTAACTTAGTTATCCAAACTCTAGTCTTTTCCATCAGGTAACAGGTCTTTGTTCGCGTCTATATAAAAGTCTTTCTCTCACATGAAAATTTAGCCTGAAGAGGTGGTTTTTAATCACACTCCCTGGGGTGTTAACAGCTCTAGTTCATTGTATTTACCAGCTTGTTCTCCCACTTACAACAAGGCAGGGAAAGTTGTGTCAAAATCTTATCTGACACTCTAGTTTTAACACTTGATAGAATTTCCCCCGTTTCAGGTACTTGGACCTGAAATTAATTAGGCTCCCCCAACCCCAAATGGAATAACCACATATCAACACATCCTGATTAAACAACCAAACCTCCAGAACATACTTTTCCATTCCAGTCAGCCTTCCCTCATCATTTTGGGATGAATAGTAGTCCTTTTCTCCTAAGATCTGTAAACAAAAGCAGAGATTGTATGAGACCACCTTATTACAGCTGGTCAAGACTCAACACATTCCTACCAACTGATTATGGAGGCTGCCTTCAGCCCCAGAATACAAGGGAGTGTTGCCCCCCAAAACTCTGGTGCACCGCAGCCCTGGGTAGATAGCTGTTGCCTCTCTCCGATGAAGTGTCTTTTTCTGAATAAACTCTAAGAATAGCAGTTAAAGGCAACTAATTCCAGCAAAGAACTGCTAAGTGATAATTATCATTAAAATCACTGATAAGGAAATCCTGTGATAAGGAAAGAAACTTAATATCTTGTGTTCCCACTTTTTGTTTGACTGTCTTGCATCTGCCACAGATCTCCTCCTTTTTCGTTATGAAAGGAAAGGGAAAAGCCACAATGCTACACACTTCACACTTCAGTGTGTGCACTGCATTTCTCACTTGCAGTTACGTTGTATGCACACAGGTTTGTAGATTTTCAGAGATTTGTATTGCTATAGTCTTTTATTGGCTATAAAGGAGTCAAGTAGAGGGTACCATAATTTATTTGATCTTGTTCACTCATTTTTCTAACTTTTATTATAATAATCTTGTGATAAATATAATGATGTATGAGTTTCCCAAGGAATTTCCAGAAGTGGGACATGTGGGCCTGAGAACCATTTGTTTTGAGCTCTTGATATGTCTGTTACCCTGTTTTCCAGAAGGTACGTGATCATTTATAGACCTCTAAGCAATGTCTCATAACCACTAACACTCGCTAGATTGTGTTACATGCCAGGCACTGTTCAAAGCTCTTCATATTAACTCATTTAATCTTCGTAACAATCTTATGAAGTGAGTACTATTATTCCCATTTTATAGAAGAGGAAACTGAGGCACAGAAATTATGCCAGATCTTTTTACAGGAAGAAAATTAGTTAGAGGAAGAATCATAGTGTCAACTGAAGGTGAACACTGGGAGGAAGCCAAGTTACCACAATTACTCATGTTTGTTAACAGCCTAAGGCTGTATCCAGCCTTAGGAGATAAAGAGTGTGAGATGGGTCCTCCTTTGTACATTTCAGTAGCTATGGTCCTTCCCCACAACAGCTCAGCAACCAGTTGAGACATCCAGCAATAACACAGGTAGTAGTAGTATCCCACTCAATTACAAAGTTACAGACTTTTAGAACTGGAAACTTTGTTAAACTCATATGTGGACTTCACAGAGATAAGAAAACAGATTTGGAATGGGGACTTTGTCCAA
>CM053576.1:75380088-75450082 GCA_028646485.1 Cryptoprocta ferox | reverse complement strand
CCCCCCCCCCCCCCCCCCCCCAAAGGAGGGTGGAGTAGGGAGAGGGAGAAAGAGAAAATGAAAATGTGCAGGGGTGGAGATCCCCACCAGGGACTGCTGACCTTGTCACTGGAACAAGAAGCGTCTGTGGGCACACAGGCCAGTCCTCAACTTCCCTCCTGCTTAATTTCTCTCACCACAGATTTTAACACTTTGAAAGGGTCCCCACTCAAAGACTCTTTGAGGAGTGCTGACTTAACCATCACTTTAACTAAGACGTCAAACCATCACTTTAACTAAGACGTCTGCCAGAGAGAGGAGACAAGACAAGAAACCCCTATCAACAAAGCACACCAATAATGCTTTAGTCTCACAAGCCTCTTTGGGACTTTTATCCCTGACCTGACCTGAAGCATGCTCTTGTTTGCATTTATGTTTGTGTTTACACTAGACTTGGGAATGGATTCTGAGACAATGACCCCAGCGCCATGCTGCTATTCAGCTTAAGCCTGATAAATACAAAAACTTAGAGGCAACACACTAAAAAGGTATTGAGTTTGAGTATTTGTAAAGTTGAGGTGTGGGGGTGGCACATAGCTTTAAATCTGGATCAGAAAGGCTGATTTCTGATCAATTTCCTGACAGGACTAGTAAAAACAATACTTCGTGAATATTCCCGAACACACAGCCTCTCTTCTGCTATCAGCTTATGAGATGGCTTTGGAGGATTCAGGTCTGTAAACACAATTTGTGGGTTTAGAATACATCTACTTCTCTCCAATTATGAAATCTCATTTCTCAGATTATGTTGAAATGCTATAACAGAGTCATTTCCAAAAAGTGAGCAAAATATTGTTATATCTTCATGAGTCACAGGAGAAAGTAAAAGAGAAGTTAGTTTTGCTTTCTTATTTATATGAATCAAATTCCTATAGTGTTCCAAACTTAGTGCAGACATTGATAATGGTTTAAATAATAGATGGAACATATACAGCTCACATTCTGTGCCAGGGTATTAATGGCCAATATACTCTGTATAATTAAATCAATTAATCCTCACAACCCTATGAGGTACTATCATTTCCATTTTACAGAGTATAAAACAGAGAAGTTAAAGGACTTACCCAAGGTCACACAGTTAGAAGGCTCCAGAGCCAGAATTTAAACCCAAGCGGTCTGTCTCCAGACCCTGCACTTAAGCCGAAGCACTTGTGAGATTATACGTGTTCTTGACTTCCTTCTCAGCCTCAGTTACTTCACTTGTAAAATGGAGAGCCTATCACCAATGTCAAGATTCCTGAGGGATTAGCAGCAGAACATTATGAACACTTTATAAAGTGGAGTCTCGCTTGGCATTCACTCTTTCTCCCATGACTAAAGACTTATTTTTATTTCTGAGAAAAAACTGAGTCAGAGAAACAATCATGACAGAATTGGAAGAGACCCAAGAAATTGCCTACTACAACCACCCCTCCTCCCTTGTTTGAAGGGTCAAACTCCCTTCTCTGACTTCTTTGGTCACTTATTGCAAGGAATATGCTGCACACAGTGGAGTCTAATCTCTTTCAGAATAGGGAGGTAACTTTCTCAACAGGAAAAGAAAAACTTCCGACAGCTTTTCAAATATAGCAGCTGCCAAGTTATCCCTTTCAGTAATTTTCAAGACTCTCCTCTCCCCTTGATAACACTTCCTGGGTTCTATCTTGACAAAGCTTGTCAAAGTTGCCTTCAAAGTATGATATTCAGGCAGGGAATAAGTACAGCAACATAAAGGAGGCTTATCACCTCCCTTGATCCACATCTTCTACTTCTATTAATATGACCTAAGTTTGTGTTCTCCAAACAGTGCTAAAATAGCCATGCCTGTGATACCATATCTCAACTCCTAATCCCAATTACCTGCCATCCTCTAATGTTGCCTCTTGATACTCACTGACCAAAAAGAGGCTTTCAAGAAAATAAACACAGTGATAGCTCTCCGGGCCAAAGCAGAACATGGCCATGAAACCAAACTTCTATGGCCCTCAAGCCCAATAAATGATTGAAACAATCACAAGTCAGAGTCTCAAAGCTTCAAGGTTTGAACTGTTCTGAAGCCCAATTCAGTCAATCCCTGTTGCTAACTTTGAGGCTGCTCCATGTTTCCAGCTCTTCCCACCTCCAGACTCTGTAAGATTATATTCCTAACCCTCTTGTGTTTGGACATGCTTGAGCATCACTTCTGGACCACAGTATTTAACAGTCTATGCAAAGCAGATGTCCCAGAACTCTTCCTCTTTAGTGAGGCAACGAACAGCCATCAGGCTGGGTACCTGAGGGCCTATTATGAGCAGAGGTCACCTGCCCAATATGATGGACGATAGCCTCAGTGAGAAATACATCTTCCTTTATTTTTAAGCCACTGCGATGACATGGTGGTATTTGTTACCACAGTATAACTTAGTGTGTTCTGACTGATTCAACTCCATTATTAAATTCCTGAAAGGAATGGAGTCTCCCCTCAACATTTCCTAGATCCTGATCATACCACCTAATATCTCAGAGAGGCTGACACCACCAAATATTTTTCTTTCTTTTTTTCTGATTGGGCTTCATAGCTTTCTTGGAAGTGAAAAATGCTTAGGATCACAGAAGCCCAAGTGTTAACTGATAAACCAGAAGGAAAACCTCATCCTAAGATCTTAGACAACAGCTCTTTCCAGCAGCTGTAGCAGCAGCATAGGCTATTACCACCCTCCATGAGTCACTGCCCACCCCCAGCCTCAGAGATGAAGGCGCCACCTGACCCGTGAGCCCAGGGCAGGGAAGAGTAGTTGAAGAAGAAAGGGAGAAAGATACTGTCAGGAACAAACTAAGATTGTCTGGCCCTGCCATTAAGTTCATGCTCTCCCTAGAAACAGTTCTCTGCTGGGTGAAACTAGATCATGGCAGGCAGAGCTGACTCAGAAAATGAGAAATTCCATAAACAGACTCCCAGAAGAAACACCTCTAGCCACAGATGTGCAGTCACTGTTCTCATACAGAGCATGATGGGAAATGAATAGTGCCAACTTGTATTTTTTATTTTAAATTTTTTAAATGCTTATTTATTTTTGAGAGTGAGAGAGACAGATCACAAGTGGGGGAGGGGCAGAAAGAGAGGGAGACACAGAATCCAAAGTACGCTCCAGGCTCTGAGGCTCCGAGCTGTCAGCACAGAGCCCGACATGGGGCTCAAACCCATGGACCGCAAGATTGTGACCCGAGCCAAAGTTGGATGTTTAACTGACTGAGCCACCCAGGCACCCCCAGCTTATTTAAAAAGTTACCAAATTGTGGGGGTGCCTGGGTGGCTCAGTCAGTTGAGCGTCTGACTTCAGCTCAGGTCATGATCTCATTGTTTGTGAGTTCAAGCCCCACATAGGGCTCTGTACTTAGCTCAGACTCTGGAGCCTACCTCTGATTCTGTGTCTCCCTCTCTCTCTGCCCCTCCCCCACTGGCACTCTGTCTCTCAAAAATAAACAAACATTTAAAATTTTGTTTTGAAAGTTACCAAATTGCTATAATTTTACTTTCTGCTCCACAGAGTCCCCAGAATGCCCAAGTCACAGGACTGTGTGGGGTTTGCCAGCCTTCCTTTCCATAAGTTAGGTAGTCACTTCAGGGGAGAGACCCTCCTCTATCCCCCCACACTTGTGGGGCCTAGGGTATGCAGCACTTACCTGGAGTACAATCAGCTTCCTGGGCTCCCCCCTAGCCCCTGAAATGCCCCAATTTTAAACCATGGGATTTGAGGGAAAGTTTAAGTTCAACCTGATAGATTCTAAAACCTAATATTTTGGCAGGATAGGATAGGGAGTTGTCAAAAGATGGGGGAAAAAAAGTCCATATCTATCTTTCTGTAAGATATTTGGGAGGGAAAAACTGGTACCCATCAACTCATTGGATCTCCCTGAATGAAATACACAAAGCATCCAGAACTAGAGCATTATTAAAAGATTTGTCCCCTGACCCAAAGACCTTCCCCACCAGGATTCCATAAAGTCTAATCATAAGCTCTTACTCAGTTGGATTTATCATTGTATTTCCTTAAGTTCCTAAAAAGATACTCCAAGGAGAGGGAACATTCAGCCAACTGTTATAAGCTATGAGCCAAGAACATTCTGGGCCCTAGCAATAGATACACTAGTAAGCACATCAGGTGACCTGTCCTCATGACACTCACATTCCAGTGAGACACACAGTAAACAAGAAAACTGCTGATAGCCATGAGTGCTCTGAAAGAATTAAACAGGGTGATATGACATTAACTGTTGGTGGCATCTGAGCTGAGACCTAGAGGGACAAAAAGGAGTCAGACAGGTGAAGGGCTACAGCCACTAATAGAAGCCAGGAAGTTAGGCTCAGTGTGGAACACAGCACAGGAGAGTTTTCAGGAAGGGAAGGGAAGGCAAGCAAAACCTCAGACCTAGCCCTCTTAGGCCTGCCTCACTGAAAAGCAGCACTGAAAACCACCCGCTGTGAGGTTTCTGTACCTGAGTAACCCTTTCACGACCATGCACAGCAGGATGGCAGCCCCTCGTGGCCATCTTGCTGCTGGCCATAACCAAGGTTGTGAATGAAAAGGCATCAGTGGTCAAATTCTTCACCACTCAGGAGGGGAAGGAAGCACTGGGGAGTTGTACCTAGTGTCCTGGGCTTGTGTTGGGCCAAGGGTGTAGTCCCCAAAAGAACTGCTGAGGCATTACCTGTGGCCCCACAGAGCAGGCCATGGGGCCGAGTGACAGCCTGGTGCTTGGTACCACCAGCTGGAGGGACTGGTCCTGTTCAGTTTGATGTTCAATCACGACTTCCCAGCACTTCTCTCCAGGGGCTCCTCTTGGAGAGATCTGCTTCCCTGGGGGTCAGGTGAGGAGTCCAGGCTGTCTCCCATGGTTACCCTGAACAACAGCTAAGCCATTTCTCTAATTTTCTCTTCAATAGCAGCTGCAGACCCTAATGCTGTATGCTCCATGCTTGGAAAGAATGGAGAGGACTTGAAGGGCCATTCTGAAGGGGCTGGCAGCCGACAATTCACTAAACCATCTGATGCAGGTTTACTCTACAATTTGGGATTCCAGAAAGCAGTAGTGAGCAGGGCTTCTGTTAGACCCCTTCCTCCATCCCATGCCTTGCTTAGCTGTAGCCTTGGGGCTATTAAGGTTTCATCTATCAACAAAGGATCTTCTTCCCCATCGGGTAGAAGGGGAAAGGGGGACAGATGTCCTCTAGCCCCCAGGGCTTCCTCATCCGTCATCCTAGCAGGCCCCTCTGCCCTTCTGCTTCCCAGCCCCATGTGGGTGACACTCGAGTCTGAGATGGTTTCTAGCTGCCACTTGGGGGCCAGGACAGAGTGAGGTTGTAGGGAGTAGGAAGAATGAAGAAGGAACCAGGCTATGGAAGACCCAGCTAATGAGTCATAAAAAAGAGCACTGTAAACACAACCTTATTCAACCCCAACTAAGCAGACGCATCTTAGGCTATGCTTTAGGGACAAAGCTACTGACTTCTCAGAAGGCTCTCAGCTCCTGTGTCACCACCTCCAGAAACTTCTCACCTACTTCTCCACAACTCCTCCCTTCTCTGGTTGACTGCAGTGCCCTGTGAGGCCTTGTGTCAGACAGTAGTCACACGGCATTTGTCATGTTGCATTTGGTCATCACTAGGTTGTCTCTAACACCCTCCTGTGAACACCCAACGGTAGAAACTAGCTGCTTCCCAGTGGCTGCTGCCCAACAGCACACTCAAATGCCTACTGGGTGGAGTGTGACGTTCAGTGTTCACGGTCTCTGCTCCAGAATAGAAGGGCAGAGTTCTCAGGGGCTGAATGTGCACTCATTTTACACCCTGACTCACACTTGGGAAGGTGATGAGGGAAGCAGACTATCGAATCCAAGGTTTGTCAAGCAAGTAAGGCAATGGTAACACCTGGAATACCTGGCAAGGTCTCTGAGAGGCTCCTCATGGGCCTTCCACCATCCTGATGCAGGGTAGCATGTGAGTCAGCAAAGACTCCGCTTATTCATCTACCATTTGCCTCTTCCTTACCTGTGCCCCTGTCACATTTCCCTGGAGTTTCTCGCCATGGCCTCAGTTCTCAGAGACCAGTGCTACTAATGCTGGCGCCAAGCAGCTTTGAGAGAATAGGCAAAGCCCAACATCTAGGCTGTGGGAGAGCCCACCTCTACCATGCAATGAACTGGGTCTAGGCACTCCAGGAAGGAAGCCCCAGACACCTATGTAGTGCTGACGCAAAGCACCCTGAAGGAGGCTGGCTACAGCCAGATCTCCCCACAGAGACTGGGGGTTTTATTCAATTCTGCAAAAGTTAGAACTGCCAAGTTTAGGCAGACATAGCAGGAAAATGATGGGAGAGTGCCTCTGGCACTCTGGCTGACCGGGAGCTCTGAAGGACTGTCCCACTTACAGACTAGTTCCTGAGTAGTGCATACACAGAATTTCTCATTTGCAAGGAGAGGGGCTCTAGGCAACCCTTCTCTGCCTTACTCTCCAAAGAAAACCAGGAAGGAATTAGAACAGCAAGAACTTGCTAAAGACTTGTTGACCTGAAGGGGGTTATGGACACTCCTGAGACAGCAGCAAGATAGAGACAGGAGTCTGGGACTCCCACTATGAGGAGCATCCCGGATGGGCTGGTATGCTTCTAGGTTGGTGCATATCAGCCTACAAACAAAAGTGCATCCTCTTTGAAAGAAAGCATGCCCGTTGAGGTCTAGAGCAGGAATCCACAAACTATAGACCACAGGATGAATCCAGTTGCTACCTGTTCTTGTAAATAAAGTTTTACTTGAGGGGCACCTGGGTGGCTCAGTCAGTTAAGCACCTGACTTCGGCTCAGGTCATGATCTCACGGTTTGTGGGTTTGAGCCCCACATCAGGCTCTGTGCTGACAGCTCGGAGACTGGAGCCTGCTTCAGATTCTGTGTCTCCCTTTCTCTCTGCCCTGCCCCCTACCAACCCTCCCCCATACCACCCCCCCCCACTCTCTCTCAAAAATAAATAAATATTAAAAAAATTTTAAGCTTTACTTGAATACATTAGGCCCATTCATTTATATGAATGTTCAAAGTATTCTGTAACCTGTCCTAGCCTATGCAGTAGCCACTAGGTACATGTGGCCATTGGGAACATGAAACATGGCATATGTGGCTGAAGAACTGAATTTCTAACTTTAAGTTTTAATTAATTTTAATTTAAATAGCCACATATGGCTAATGGCTATCATTAGACAGTGCCGCATAGATTAAGATCAAGCACCTTTAGCAAGAGACCAATTTGCACTCAGAGATTTATTGGAATTATGCGATAAAGATAGTTATATGGAAAAAATGTTTTAAGAAGTAAAGGACATAATCTAAGCAAAAAGACATATTGGGAATAAATGGGCAGATTCAAACTTCTAGAAATGAATAATTGAAATAAAATTCCATGACTACTTATGTCTGCAATGAACTTGAAACTCATCCAGACAATAAGATGAACAGATGGATGGATAGATAGATAGATGGATATGATAAAGTATGGTAAAATGTCAATGGTGGAATGTAGGTAATGGGTATATGACTAGTCATGGCAGAGGTCTTTTAACCTGGTTGTATGTTTGAAAAATAACAAAATGTCAGAAAAAAACCCCACTTATGAACCAAATAAAGCACCTGTAATACAGCACAGAGAGACAAGGACATGAAATAAGAGAGAAGTTAAGACAGTCTTAGACATTCAGGGGCACCTAGCTGGCTCTGTCAGAAGAGCATGCAATTCTTGCTCTTGGGGTCGTGAATTTGAGCCCCATATAGGGTGTGGAGATTACTAAAGACAGAGAGAGAGAGAGAGAGAGAGAGAGAGAGAGAGAGAGAGTCTTAGATATCTAGTTGGAGGTCCAGATGAAACAGGTAGAGAGTAGAGGAAAGGAAATATCTGAGGAGGAAATGGCTGCAAGCTTTCTTGAACAGATGAAAAACATGCGTCCATAGATCCCAGATACACAACGTGGAAACTAAAGATGGCCGTAAAAGCTTTGCTACTCCACTCACTGAAAAGTGTAGTTTCATCCTTCTCCCCTTGACCCCGGCCTGGCTTCTGTGACGCCCTTACTTAATAGGCCACAGCGCTTGGTTCTCAGGCTACTCAGAAGCAGCCTTTCAGCTTCCACCTTGGTCTCCTGGAAACCTGGGGAAAGCTCCCTTGCAAAATATCTGACTAGAGAGGCCTCAAAGAGCAACATATCTGTGGCCAGCCTTCCAGCTGCCCCCACCAACGTTCATATTATAAATGCATATGAGAGCCATCCTGGACCCTCCAGACCAGCCCAGACTTCAGCTAAATATCACCAAGGGACTCCAGTCAATCCTATGTGGAGGGAGAGAATCAGTCAGCTGAGATCTGCCTAAATTTCTGACCTATAAAAGCAAAAGACTAAAAAACACTCCTTTAAGCCATAAAGTCTTGGGGCAGTTTGTTATGCAACAATAACTAACAGAACAGAGTATCTCCACGCTAAATTTAAAATAACAAAAGGAATGCACCCAGACGTAATAAAATCGTAAAACATTAAAGACAAAGAGAAGATCTTAAGATAAATCAGAGACACAGGATTGACCACCTTGAAGAAATGTCAGTTAGACTTTTCCATGGCAACAATGGAAACCAGGAGACAGTAAATAATCTCTCGAAGATTCTCTTGAGAGAAAAGTAACTGTCAACTTAGAATCATGTACCTGACACAGCTATGATGAAAGAGAGTGGAAGATACTAGATAAATAAGAGAGTTTATCTTCAATACCTCTGAAGAAACCTCTAAAGTTCATTTAGAGAAAGATGGTTTGCAACATGGAGAAGGATGTGAACAAAATGCTAAGTATTTATCAGAGTTGTTCTGGAGTAGCCCAGTCTCCAGAGAGGATGCACCCTCTTCCCAGGGGTCCAGAGGGGACATACCAGTAGGAGTCCCTACAGTTTGAGTTCCTTTCCCAGAAGAGGTCCCTGGAAAGCTAGGGACAGATATTGGCACATCCCAGGTGAAGTGTCTCCACACCTGCCCCAGGAGATGGGCAGATTGCCAGGGTTTAGCTTCCTGTAAAGTGAGCCCTTTGGAAGGCTGGATGCCCGTTTCCACATGTTATTCAAGGGTCTCCCCGGAGGAGGCCACTGCCCAGCTGGTTTACTGCTCTGAAACTAGCAAATGCCTCTGGCCCTGAGGGAGCTTCGCTTCCAGCGGAAGAACCAGAAAGGGTGAAAGCCAGAACCTGGCTCAGAACAAAACTCAGAAGCAAAAGGATGCAGAGTACTATCCAGTCTTCCTTAGAGCAGGCTTGTTGCTTCTGTGCTCTCTCTGCCATAGGAAGAAGCTGACATAAGTTCTCACTTCACCTTAAGTAGTGAGGACCAGGCATCGCCACACCTGATAGTGTGTCCTGGGGTTTAGGTCAGGAAGTACTCATTAAACCTCTAGAAGCTAGTTCTACTCCAGTCAGATTTGGAAAGAGGGCCAGACAAGCCAGTGAGCTCTGCAGAAAGCTCGGAATGCAGCTTCAGGGAGTTCAACAGCCACACTGCTCTTGCCTTGACTGGACAAGCCCGGGGGCATGGCTTGACTCAGAGCCCAGGGAGGGGTCCACCTCCTAACTCACCTCCCTGCTTCTACTCTTATGCAATGGTCCATTCTGCAGGGTAATTTCTGTTCAGAGATACCACATTTTTTACATCTTGAGGACTCCCCAGCAGCCTGCCCTCACTCCAAACAAAATCCTGACACCTGAACAGGATCTGTAAGGCATTTTATGAACTTCTCCCTCATCTCGACCAGGTTTCTACTCAAATATCACCTCAGACAAATCTTTTCTAACCACAGTCAGAAATAGTCCCTCCCCCCATGATTTTCCTAGGTTCTTCTTCCTAGAACTTACGACGACTAGATATTTTTCTACTTTGTCAAGGGATCATCGCCCCACTAGCCGCAGGAAGAACAAACTTTGATTTTGTTCCTTGCTTGCACCCCTGGAGCTTAGAACAAAACAGTGCCTAGCAAATGGCAGTTGCTCACTAAATGTAGACTGAACATGTGAATAAGGGTCTGTCGACCATCTGACACTCTGTCACTTGCACAGGACACGAAGTCAGTCATCCTAAGACCAGTGGAGAGAGCTACAAGGAGAGGTCACCACACTTGTTACACAAATCCCAGGCCGAACGTGTCTCTGAAGATAATAACCAGGGTCCACTGGGCAGACATGGATGCAGCTTAGGATGGGGGCTTTCAAACTCAAGTGAGCATCAGAACCACCACATGGAGGGCTCGTAGGATCACTAGGCCCTACCTCCAGGCCTTGATTCAGTAGGTCTGGTTGGGGGGAGCTGAGTGTTTATGTGCCTAACAAGTTTCCAGGTGATGATGATTCTGGTCTGGGCACCTCACTCTGAGAACCATCAGTGTAAATCAGACCACATCATCAGCTTGGTTCATTTCTACCCAGAGAAGCCAAGGGGGAGATTTATTTGAAGAAAGCCAACATGCCCGCAGCTCCTTAGCCCACATGGATCATAATAGCTCATCTTTGCTCCTCATGTGCCATCCCTTCTGTTAACATCTTTGCTAACCTTAGCTGAAGGAACTCCTCACTCTCCTAGCCAAACTCAAGTCTCACCTCCTCTGTGGAGCTCTCCATGACTACACTGGTGCCTGATACCCTCCCCTCACCTCCCACCTGTGCAACTGCTCTTGGGGTTTAGACACTAGATCCTTCTAATCACTAACATTCCTAATCACTACATGCTTGCCCCACTTTATCTCAGACCAGAAGCAGAAGGGAAAGCCCAGGTTATGAACATTCCCCAGGAGGGCTCAGAACCACGGCTGGAACAGGATGCCACACAACCTGCTGTCGTGTGCCCCTACTACCTGGAGATGATGTCCAACCTCAGGAACTCTCAGCTCACTTAGTAGCCTTCAGGGGTATCTAAGGAATCCCAGGACAGGACTTCATTCTGGGTCAGCTGGAGACAGAAGAAGGAAAGAACAGTAGAAAGTTCACTCTCTACCTCCAAGGCTTCTAAATACAATCTTGCCAGCAATTCACCAAGAGCAGTCTTCTCTTTTGTCCCTTCTCCTAGGGCCAACACAACAGATGTCAAAGGCAGGGTGTGTACCAGAAGCCAAGCAGTTGAGGGTCAGCCCCCTTCATGCAGCCACCAGATGACCAAGCAGGTGTTACTAAGGTGGTCTTCAGCACTAGCTATGCCCTAGAATCACCTGGGAAATGTGTAAACATCCAAATGCCCAGGCCCCACCCCAAACAAAGTCAGGGTTTCTGGGCATGGGACCCAGGCCTTGGTATTTTAAAAAAAAGTTTTTTTAATGTTTATTTATTTGTGAGAGAGAGAGAGACAGAGTACAAGCAGGGGAGGGGCAGAGAGAGAGGGGGACACGGGGCTTGAACTCATGACTTGAGCTGAAGTCGGACCCTTACCTGACAGAGCCACCCAGGCACCCCAAGCCTTGGTATTTTTAAAGCTCCCCAATTAATTCCTATGTTTAGCCAAAGTTGAGAAAAGCTTCTGTATTCTCTCCTAACTTCAGCCACTTAGAAAGGTCAGTGTAGACATGGGAGAGTTCTCCATTTTACCTGGATCATTCATTTGGATGATGGTCCTCGTGCTTGGCTGTCCCAGGTTGCTCATCTCTGAGATACAACTCCATACAGGGTAAGAACACTTATCATGATACCTCTGAGACCTAACTTGAAGACTTTACCTCTGTGTTGAAAAGTGTTGTCAGCTTTGAGTTTCTAAGAAGACCAAGAACCATGCCGCCAGCCCTGACCCTAATGACAAGAGTTTGGTGGGAGGCAACACTGTGTTGGAAGCTGGTGGAAGTTCCTGGGGGACAGAACAAGGAGACTCAGCTGTCAGCAGCAGGGCTCAGCAGGGCTCTGATTTTTAGTTCCTCAGGATTTCCTGCAGTTTGGGGATAAAGATAGAAGTAGAAGACACCAGAATAAAAGAATGAATCCTGGTCTTAGGGGTGTCATGATTTGATGACCACCTTCTTGCTTGCTCATTTCCTCAAAGGCAAAAGTCCCCAAATGTTGATGACAACATAGACTTTGTACCCATTCTGTGAACACACCTGACATGTTTGTGTCCCTACAGTGTCATCCACCTGTTCTTCAAGAGCTCTTCTGCCTGGGGCACTATTTCTCTGCCTGATGTGTTGGCCTGAGGTCAGTGGCTAAGCCTTACTAGGCTGTACCTCCTGCAGCCATAACCCTGTAGGGGCTCCAGGAGCATTGATAGGTTGGTAAAATATACAGGCACAATGTTTGGAGAAGGGGAAGGCTGTTCTTCCCCTCTCACAGGGCTCTTTTGAGAAGTAAACATGATTAAGGGCACAGTAGGCAGCATACAGCAAGAGCTCAACTTGGGGTAGATATGAGGTGTGTCACTCACCACTGTCCAGGGGCTGGAAGTCCACAGGAGACATGCCTCCTAGTAGGAACAGGAAGCACTTGCTTTCTACAGAGGCCTTTTCTCCCCCTTCTCCCCCATTGCCTCATTTCCCCACTGGTTTATCTAGCAAATAGCCCCAGGAACCTACCCCTCTGCTTTACCCCCTTGTCTGGGGTAACCTAAAAGGGCGCTGAACAAGCTGATAATGCTGTTCGGGGGTCTGAGGGCAGCCATGCCCCTCACACGGGCACACCCATGAGCCGCCCACTCCTGCATGGCCCTTTCAACCCAGGCTTCCTAAGAGCAACCGGGTGGCAGGTGGGCTCTCCCTGCAGCAGGAACTGGATGGTCCCTGCACATTTACCTCCTTCTCCTAGGACCTGAGAGCCAGGCCAGCCGTGGGGCTGAACCTGAAGCCTGGTTGTGGACGTGGGCCTGGGCCTGGCTCTGGAGAGCTTCAGTTCCAACCATCAGGGAAGAGAGGGAAACCCAGGGGGGTAAGATGGGGGTGGGGTTGGGGGGTGGGTGCTGCTCTCCCTCTCCAAGCAGCAGAGGCCTGAGGCCAGGCAAAGCCTCCACCAGCTCCTCCTTTCAGGCCTCCTTGGCCTGAGGGGTGACTAATGAGGCACCTGTTCTGCATTATCCAGTAAAGGACAGGTGCCCCTCCACAGCTGGACGTAATCAGTACCGTGGGCATGCATGTCAAGAGCCACTGGGGGTCATGTCAAAGCTAATGGAGTAATTTCATCCCACCCCCGGAATGCCAGCTCTCACCAGAGGCTGAAGGCAGAGGAAACAAACTTACAGATGCCTTTGTATTCCTCAGCAATCTTGCACTGAGACTGGGCAGGGCTAAGGCTGGGCATTCCCCTGGAGTGAAAACAAGATGGATATGCAAATTGACCAGAGAGTCATTTGGGTCCCCTCCTCCCTGCCCAGTGCCCCCTCATCCATCAGCTCTCCTCTGAGACATCTGTATACCCTCTTCTCCCACAGGAACCTGCTGGCAAGAAACCAGGAGCGTCAGTTGTTGGCATGTTTGTGGGATTTCAGTCCTTATGTCACCTCTCCCACCATAACTGCCTTGGCCTCTGACTGGGACAGCGAAGCCTTGTGAACACACTTTTCCTGAACTGAAGAACTCCAGGCATGGCAAAACTCTGGAGTAGATATGGGGGTGGGAATGGGGTGGGGATGCAAAGGCATCCTAGGGCCCTGAAACTGTATCATCTGAGTGAATCTTGTCAGCTCAGGCTCTGCCCCCCTCAAAGTATTGAAACCCCTCAGAGTTACATCCTTGGTCAAGGTCACTTCTCCCTACACACTTCCCTTGGGGTCATCTCTCTAGCATATGGCACACTTATCACCATCCATGCCCCATACTTTCAAATCCTTACCTCCACCCTGAGGTCCCCGAATACCATGCCTGCATATTGGGCTGGTTTCCACCTGACACATGGATCCTCTTCCCCACATTTCTGCTCCTTCCTCCACAGCTTGATCAACAGTACCCCCATCCACCCTGGTATCACCAGGCCTAATGCCATGAGCCATCCTGGCCTCCTGAGATTCTCTCCCTTGCTTTCTATAGCTGTTCTACCTTGTATGACACCTGCTGTATACACCCTCATCCTCTTCATGCATTCTGCCATTGCCTTAGTTGGAGCCCTAGAACTCTCACTTGCCTATGGTAATACTGCATGGTCAATGTGACTTTGAGGCCGCTTTGTGCATGGCTTTTCTGCTCAAAAAATATTATTCAAAAATAACTTTGGTTTTTCAAAATCAATAAAATTTTTATCATTATCAAAAATTTTCTTTTAGCTTTTTAAAAAATTTTTTAATGTTTATTTATTTTTGAGAGAAAGAGAGAGAGCTAGGAGGGGCAGAGAGAGAGGGAGACACAGAATCCAAAGCAGACTCCAGGCTCTGAGCTGTCAGCACAGAGCCCAACACAGGGCCTGAACTCATGAACTGTGAGATCATGACCTGAGCCAAAGTCAGACACTTAACCGACTGAGCCACCCAGGAGTCCCTAGCTTTTTTTTTAACATGAAGAATTTAATATAAAGAATCAGTAAGTAGCCTAAATTTATGGACTCTATCACCAGTAATTGTCATTCTGAGATAATTCTCAGCAAATCTAGCTTTTAAAGGCCAAGAGCCAAGCACTTTTCAGGTGCCATTAAACATATATTCTGTCTTCAACATATGTAAGTGGCACATTGCTCATTCAGGGGCATTAAGTACATTCACATTGTTGTGCAACAATGATCACATCCATCCACAAACTCTCTTCAACTTGCGAAGCTGAAACTCTGTACCCATGAAACACTAACTCCCCATTTCCTCCCTTTTTGGTCCCTGGTGCCCTTCCTTCTAGATTTTGTCTCCAGGAGTTTGACTGCTTTAGTTCCTTGAGACAAGTGGAATCATCTGAAGCCTGCTGAATCCATCTCAAGCCTTTGGCCTTGACCTCTACTTTTGCCTGCAATGCCCTCTCATGAGTCTCAGACTCCCACTCATCCTTTAAGATCCAGTGTGTTTCCTCCTCTGAAGCATTCCTTGACAATTAAGGTCAAGTTCAAAACCAACCTCCCACACCTTGGCATTCCCCACTGACCTAGCAAATACTTCAGTTTGCACATACCTGCAGTTATTTACTTACATAGACAGAGCTCCACGAGGCCAGCAACCTGGTGCCTTTTGTTCATCACCACAGCCTCAGCACCATGCAGAGCCAGGTTGATGTCTGCATTTCTCCCTCAGCTCCATCAATCAAAGACCAACAAATGTCCTGGGACCTCTCTACTGCCCTGGGCTCACAACCTTTGTTCTTCATTTCACTGGGTTGGGAAAGAACAGTTTAGCTGCTTCCCAGGGATCCATGCAAAGTGCCCCAGTGGCCTAGATAGCTTCTTCCCCAACAAGTATGACTGGTGACCTAAGTGTGGCCACTGGCCAAGGTCTTTGTTCTACAGGGAAGTGCAGACAGGGTGCCCACAATCAACAGATCCTGCCATAGATGTGTAGCACTTTTGGTGTCTGCCCAGCCCAGCCAAGAGGGAGAACCTGTGAAATGCCTGAGTGTGGCCCAGAGCAGTTCTGGCGGCCCACACCTGCTGGCTCTGGGGTGGCCTGCAGGCTAGACTCGGGCCGCTGCAGTCACTACAGCTCTCCCGGTCTGGTGCCAGGCTGGTGGACTGAGCCATTCCATGTGGCAGCAGCAAGCCTCAACTACTCATTCCAGCTTTCTGTTTGGAAATGTAGCAATCTCCATTAAACTCCACACTGGACAGAAGCAGCAAGTTTCAGATTACCAGTTCTAGAGCCTAACCTTTCTCTCTGAGGGATCAGTCCTTGCCAGAACTTCAAATCTCAGGCCCACTGTTGAAAGTTCAGGGGACAGGCCTTCATTTACTGTCCGGCTAAGAGAAATGCTTGGAGGTTGATGGTATTTCAGGTCAAGCAGCCCTGATTCTGGCTGGGGCAGAGGCTAATCTTTGCTAAAAGATAGTCTGCATCAGAACTGCTGGGCAGAGAGAGGCTTGGCTGCTAACACACAGATTCCTGGGCCCTACCTGGATAACCGAATAATCTGGTTCTGAACCTCTGGGGAATGGGGGTCCATAAAACTCCCTAATTAACAAGCTCCCACCCTACTCCCAGGTCATTCTTGTGCTCACTAAAGTTTGCAAAGCATTGCCTGCCTAGTCCAATAGCAATAAATTCAACATGCTTCACTTTCCTGGAGCAGGAAGAGAGAACTCATTTCTGTCCCAGGGTCCCAATTTCAGCAAAGTAAGTGTCACAATCATTAAACCACCTCCCCATGAATGTGATGGTCGTGTGTTTGTCTCCAGAAACCCCATCCATTGGTGCATGTGCATGGGTGTGTGGGTGGGTGGTCTTTGTCCTTGAAGGGGTAATAGAGGAAGATACAAAGGAGGAGACAAGAGGAAGCGAATGAGAAAAGAAGTGCGACTACTTTACAAAGACAAACTAAAAGCCCACAAGCCATTAGCGCGTAGGGTCACAGGAAAGATGAAGACCTACGAAGGGTCCTGGCTGCAATATAAAATCACATGCCATCACATCTAGCAGAGCTAGATCCCCAAAACAAAATATTGAGTGAAAGAAAGCATCACAGAAGATTAATACAGTAAGTTCCAATTATGTGAATTTTTAAAAACTAGCAGAAGCAGGGGAGCCTGGGTGGCTCAGTCAGTTAAGTGTCTTACTTGAGCTTAACTATGCTGACAGCTCAGAGCCTGGAGCCTGCTTTGGATTCTGTGTCTCCCTCTCTCTCTGCCCCTCCCCACTTGTGCTCTGTCTCTCAAAAATAAATAAATGTAAACAAATTTTTTTTAACTAGCAGAAGCAAAAAGCATATTGTGTAGGAATGCATACATAGGCTGTAACACTGTAAAAAGCAATAAAGGAAGGATGGACCTAGAATCCAAATGGATCCACCGTACTACCTCAGTGAGAAACTTCAAAGGTACGTATACATTTCCATTTCTTGAACAGGTGGTGGGTAGGCACTCAGATATGATTACCTGTACCTAATGCATATCATTTTGCATAGATGATATACTAAGGTTTTTAAACACACATATGAAATAATGAGCTACATGAATATAAACATGACTGGTTCATCAAATTTGGAAATACTAGGAAAAGGCAGCACCTTCTAAAATTTGTGGCAGATATGGCTTGAGCGAATAAGAGGAAGTCCCATTTACCAAGGGGACTGTGAAAGTTCAGCACTTGTTACTGACTGATCTTGCCTCCAGGACAGATATGGGCAGGTAAATGAGGTCTTAGGGACACGACTGGGAGAGGAAATACAGTGTCCAGGGCCACAGGGCATGGGCTGAGAGCAGAGCTAGGTCCTAGGGAGAAGGAGGACATGCCAGGGTCAGCAAATCCAAAAGGGCCAAAATGGAAAGAAGGAAGTCAGACTGGAAGCCAAGCAAGTGAGACAAGAAGAAGGGGAACGGGAGGGGGTAATCTGAAGGGGCCTGCCGGTAAGGATTCTCTGAGCCCCATCTGGGACTAAGGGTGAGCTGGTCTGTGGCAAACTCCTGGAAGCAGACCTGACATGAAGTGGATGTCAGCCCCAGAGGTGACACCAGTAGACAGAGCCACAGATGGCTAAGAGCAGCCCCCTGCGGTGGCCCCATTAGCCACACACTCTGAGGGACCTAAGCAGCCCCAGAAGGAACCTGTCCTCTCTTTGGCTCAATGTAGAAAGCCCTTCTCCATCCTGCCACCAATTCCCAAGCTCTGAGTATTCCGGAGGCTCAGGACATCTGGAGGGATTCTGTCCCATTGTAAATAGTTGTGTTCTCCTAGCAAGTCCTCTCTTTCTGAGCTGAATTTCAGCCTCCTTGGCATATTTCCCCAATAATGTCACCTCTGCTTTCAGGAGCTATGCAAAATTAGCCAAGTCCCTCTTGCACCCACCAGGTTAGCAGGACTATGGGTCCTGGCCAATAAGCAGACCAAGGTCTGCTGGGGGGGATGGTGCCATTGACACAAGATGTGCCAACCTGACTGGCCCTCAAAGAAGATCTTGCCGCAGTCGGCAGACAGCTGCCAGCTCCTTTGGGGCTGGCTGAGAGCCGCCTCACCCAAACCATACCTACATCCAACAGCTGATCACAGGCAGGGTGTCTACACACTGGCCACTTAAGCCCCCCAACCAGCAACTCTAATGAGCTGCATCTGCCTGTGGGCTCAGCTTTGACAGGACTACAGCACAGCATCACCAGCCTCTGTGCCCGGTCCTGCTTCGGCTCCCTGACCTTCACAGGTGTTTAGCCCTAATGAATGTCCTGCTCACCAAATGCCACCTCAGCCTCTGCTCCCAGAGAGTCCTACCTGCAATAGAAAGGGAGTCCTTACCACAGATTGCAGAGGAGGTGGTTTGGACCCTCTAGCAAAGAAAAAAAAAGAATGCTGTTTCCGTTTTCAGATACCTGATCCTCTGGAGACTTTGTTAAGAGGCTGAGGGGTTCCCTAGAGCTCCTTCAAAGCAAACAAGAAGGACTTTCTTTAGGAGAGAATCCTCTGCAACTCTCCAACTTGTACAGATTGTTCCAGAGAACAGTGCAGAATGGGCCAGACGCCTCAGCTCCCTGCCCCCCGCAGGGGTTGCAAACCCCATCACCCTCTTCTATTTATTGATGCCAGCATAGGATTTGCCAGCACAAACCAGCAGAACAACCTGGCAGTTTCCCCTTACTTAGACAGGGTTTCAAGTTCAAGTCCTTTCCGAGTCCCGGAATTCTCAAAAGCAGCAGCTCGCTGGTTCTCCCTCCTCTGGACCCAGAGCACTGACTGTTCTTGCCCCATTTTGTACAATTATTTACGCACTGCTGTAGGCCCAGTCTCAGGCTGCTGGCTGGTCGAGTCATTCACTTATCCCTTGTATTATTATTTTCTACTAATAACAAACAGCAGCCAACTAGGAGCTCTTCATTCAGAATTTTTGTAGGAGGAAGACTGTGCCAGGCTTCCTCCCAGCATGGCTGTTGGGTTAAGTTATAAGGAATGATTTTTAACCCTCTCTTTTTAAGTGACTTTTATTATCACCATCTCTTTTTTTTTAATTAAAAAAATTCATTGTATTCATTTGCTATCACTGCTGTAACAAATTATCACACTTAAAACAATCTGAGTAATGTAATGGCTTAAAATGTAATGTAATGGCTTAAAACAATCCTAGTTTATCATCTTACAGTTTCATATAGGTCAGAAGTCCAATGTGGCTCCCACTGGGCTAAAATCAAGGTGTCAGCGGGGCTCTTGTCCTTTGCTGGAGGCTCTAGGAGAGAACCCGTTCTCTTATCTTTTCTAGCTTCTAGGGGTCGCCAGTCTTTCTGGGCTCCTGGCCCCCTTCCATCTGCATTGGCTGATGGAGTCCTTCTCACAGGGCACCGTTCTTCTGTGCCTGCCCCATCCCCTCCGTGGTTAAAGACTTCTGTGATTACACTGGATCCACCTGGATTATCCAGGATACTCTCCCTTTCTCCAGGTCAGCTGATGAGCAACATCAAGTTCACTTGGAAACTTAATTCCCTTTCATCATGTAACCTTATGTATTCACAGACTCTGGGGATGAGAGTGTGGCCATCTTTGGGAGGTCATTATTCTGCTTATAACATATATGTCCATTGTAGAAAATTTAGAAACACAGAGAAAGTATAGAGGAGGATATATAAGCCACTCCCAATTCCACTGCCCAGAGAGAACCAACAGTTTAGTCCTTTGTTCAGTGCATGTTTTTTTTTTCCTTTGTAAACTGGATTTGGGTAATACTATAGGGCTTCTAGGCTATTTAATATTTTGCTACATTCCATTTTTCAATGGCTATCTAGCATTCTACTATGTGGATATACTATAATGTATTTAACTTAGTTAATCCTCTGGGGTAAGAGACATAACTTATCTCTCACTTTTCTTTATGCCTAGTAGCCCTGTAGTTAACATCCCCAAAGCTACGTCTGTTTACACATTCTTAGCATACACTTCCTAAAGGCACCCCGAAGACTGAGTGACCGTATCATATGTCCTGCAAAATGGGACATTTTTGAGAATGAAAAGGGGTAAATTCTAAAAATTAACAGTACTCATAACTAACGACAAGGCAGGACTGACCTGGGCATGATACATCTTGTCCACCTGGCCTCCTGGAATGTTGCCATAATTTGCATTCCCACCAGCAGCACCCAAGTATCCTCGCCTAAGCCCTTGCCAAGATTGCCAGAGCTCACCCTGCCCCCAGTCACATCTTCCTAGAACTGAAAACCACACCAAGACAAATGCCTTTCTAATTCTCACCGGAGAGTTGGCCGTGGCAGGCCTGTTTCTTGTGGCAAGGAGAGGACAACTAAGTCATTCTTGGCTCACGTTGCCAGGGATTTTCATTTAGGTGAGTCTATTTTGGCTTCTGATCCGGGTACAGGCTGGACTAGCTTCAAGGCAGTGGTGACCAACCACCCCTCCCTATGCAGGGAGGCGGGTGCAGCCTCAGCCAGAAGAGGCACTTTTCCACACGGCTCTCCCCAGGCCCGGCCAGGTGTCCCTGGGAGCCCCCCTAACAAGACAGTATTGCCTGAGCAGATTCACCTGACACATTTATTTGAGTGAGAGACACTGACCCTGAAGAGCCAATGGCAGGAGCTTGACATTGCAGTCAGGTGGTTTCCTACACAGAGAATGTGACAAGGACCAAGTTACACTTTCTCTTCAGAGGACTTCTTTTGGATAGAAGCCTGTGAAATCATCAAGTGTCAAGAACACACCCAAATAAAAATAAGGCAGTGGCTGAAACCACAACAACTAAAAGACTAAATTCATTGTGAGGATGTTTTCTAACATCTAAATAGGGATTTTTAGTTTAGTTTAGTTTAGTTTAGTTTAGTGGAGGTTATTTGAATATGGCCACCAAGACTGCAAAATGCTTTCTGGGGAAAAAAAAACAAACCCAGGCTCATGCACCAGGCCATCTCACTTGGCTTCTGGATATATGAAATGGGCATCGTGAAGGGGAACACTGAAAAAAGATATTGAGTCTTCAGACTTCTTGCCACAGACTTCTGACCTTCTGAGTCCAGTAACTTGGAGGCCACTCAGGAGACATTTGACTCATTGTTATTGACTCATGTGCTGGAAAAGCAAACCCAAATGGGCCCTGAGAGCAATCTAGTTTTGGAGCAGTTTTACATGTAAGCAATTGGCTCTCTGGCTATACAGAACATAAGCCTTCAGAAACACAGAAAAATGTTCCAGGTGATATTTTGTAAGCATACCTGCAGACGGTGCTCTGTTTGTTAACCTGGAAAATGAGCAAAACACACCTGGAAATGGCTCTGTTTGTTAATGAGCAGAAGGCAGAGCAGACTAGCCTCTGCAACAGGAACCGGCCAAACACCAGATGTCTAAAGCTTGGGCATTCTCGCTGAAAGAATTGCTCTTTCTACATTTCAGCTCTGGGGGAGCCTAGGTGGCTCCATGTTGGTTAAGCGTCTGACTTTCGATCTCAGCTCAGGTCATGATGTCACGGCAGTTCAGGGGACGGAGCCCCACGTTGGGCTCATCGATGACAGTGTGGAGCCTGCTTGAGATTCTCTTGAGATTCTCTCTGTCCTTCCCCCACTCACATGCTCTCTCTCTCTCTCTCTCTCTCAAAATACATAAACTTGAAAAAAATTTCAGCTTTGATGTCTTGGTGCAGATGTTCATTTGGAAATCTAGGCTGTTTCATATAAGCAAAGGCAGAGTTGTGGGATCACCACTGTCCTCAGAAAGGAGCCCAACGATTTGGAGAAAGAAAACACTGGCCCAGATGGTGAAGTGTGTTGGATTTCTCACATCAAAAGTCAGCTTCTGGGGGCACCTGGTGGCTCAGTCACTTAAGTGTCTGACTCTTGATTTTGTCTCAGGACATGAGCTCACGATTTGTGAGTTGGAGCCCTCAGCACAGAGCCTGCTAGGGGTTCTCTCTCTCTCTCTCTCTCTCTCTCTCTCTCTGCCCCTCCCCCACTCACACTCACATCAAAATAAATAAATAAACTTAAAAAAAAAGTCAGCTTCTGTATTCAGAAGGTCGAGAGCCAGAAGTTCCTGAATGCAGACCTAGAGCATAGCCTCCCCACATGCGCAATGGGCCTTTAGCAGGTGGATGTCTATAAAGATATCTTTGGATGCTAAAGACAGGGCTAGCTAGAGAAGGGATAAATGTTCCATCTATTCTTAGATGCTAGACCCTAGACCTCTAGATTAGCACACATGTGTCGTCTCCTTTAGCTGCTTACCCTGGTGAGAAGATTTACCAATCTGGCTTCACGCCTTTGTGTCCTTTGCATTTGCAGTCTTACAATCCCTTTTCCCCCTCAGATATCCACTGGCCTACTCCATCACATCATTCAGGCCTCTGCACAAATGTCACCCGCTTATAAAAGTTTTGCCTGATCAATTACCCTATCAGAAATAGCCTTACAATTCCTCTGCCTGATCTCCCTTTGTCACACTTATTATTACTCCCCATTATATGATATATTTAAGTGCCTAATATCTGTCTCCACAGTTAAAATGTAAGGTGCAGAATGAAGGTCCCCAAAGACAGTACTTGGCACATAATAAGAGTGCAGTAAATACTTGTTGAATGAATCTTAAAGTCAGGGTTGGTTGAGTCAAACACCAAGCAGCCAGTCTTTCACCAGGCAGATATGGACTCACCTGAGAGGTACATGGGACGCAGAACTTGGAGTGGCTTTGGGGATAAGTAGGGGTGGGGAGAATCCCAAGGTCCATGGCTTGTGCCACTACAGTTGCAGACATCATGGGTGGAGCACAGCTCAGGGACTTGTTTCATGCCTCCTTCCAGGTCTGACATCAGCTCTTGTCAAACGCTGGCAGACAACAGCCTCGTAGAACTGTAAAAGTCTAGAGGAATTATTTGACTTATGAGCAAACTGAGGTCCAGAGAGGCTTCCGTGGCAGAGCTTGGGTTCACACTCAGGTCTATCTGACACCCAGTCTACTCTTCTTTCTAAAATGCAACATCGTCACCAGCAATTGCTGAAACCCTAACAGTGGGAGGAAAGTCTGGGGGAAAACTGCTCTGCAAACCTTTAGCCAGTGGCTACTTTGAAGGCAGAAAGCAGCCCCTAAACTATATTTCCTCTGGATTTTCACAATCCTCTATTAGATGACAACTCTGAACTTTCTATAACAGCATTGTTTAACAGAACTTTCTGCAACAATGGAAATATTCTATTTCTGTGCTGTCCAATACAGTAGCCCCTAGTCACATGGGACTAGTGAGCATTTGTGGCTAGTGTGACTGAGGAAGTGAATTCTAAATTCTAAATTTTATTTCACTTAATTATTTTACATTTAAGTATAATTGTGATATGTGGCTACTGGTTACTGCTTTTGGACAGTACCATTCTAGAAACTTGTATATAGAAGTCTTACTCTGGAATATAAAGAGGAGGGGCATGTGGGAGGGAGAGATTAAGGGAGAGGGGAGAGAAGTGAGGGGGTGAGACAAAGAGAGAGAGACACATGCAGAGGTACACACAGAGAAGTAGAGAGGGAAAGGGAGGAAGAGGGAGAGGGAGGGAGGGAGAGCACGTGTGCAAGTCCTGGTGGTAATTTCTCCTCATAGCCACAAGATGGCACCATTGCTCAGAGTCTTTGCTCTAAAAAGCAAATCGGGCGGATTTGGGATTCCTGGCTCTCCTCCTTCTCTTCCTCTGTCTATATCTCTCTGTCTTCGATCTTCTTCCCCACCTCCTCTTTCCTCTCCTCTTCCCCTCCTCTTCTTCAAGAAGAAGACTTAAGACTTGATGGTAGCCTTGAGCAGTGTGATAGCAGAGGACCTTGTGTGAAGCTGGGAACAACAAAGGTCCCTCCCTGACACTGATATTTGGGTACAGGAAGCACAGTGGTTGGCTCATCAGACAAGACTGGAAAGGCTCTCTGGGTCCTGCTGTAACTGCCCTGGAAGTGGCCTGAGCCTGGGGAGGCCTTCAGGGACAATCTTGTTCACTCACCCTTCCCCTTACCGCGTTCTTCCCCCTCCATCCCACCCCCCACCCGCCTCCAACACACAGAGCTTGGAAGCTCCGGTCCTGGAGGTCATCACCGGAATGTCTCTGGAGAAACTATAAACGCGAAGGGAATGTCCCCTGGTGAGGGTTCTGAGGTCTCCTCCTTTGTTATTCTAGCCTAAGGACAAAGCAGCCAGAGGCTTGGGGATGGTGGGTGGAGCTTGCAGTATTTTTCTAAGATTTTTGCAGTTGGGGAATAAATCCCCAGGGATGGGGCAGGGCTGCAGGCTAATACCCATACGGTAGATCAGGGCAATGAAAACACGCACAGAGGAAACTTCAAAGCTTTTCCGGGAATCTGAATGGGAAAGGGCCTGCGGAAGGTCGGATGTTAACTGCAGGAACCGCCCTCTTGCTTTCAGCTGGCCCAGCAGCTCTTCACACGCTTCCAAACCGTCCCCTCTCAGCGGATTCGTGATCCCACCAGGCCCTGAAGGCAAACACAGGGAGGGCAGGGCCTTTCCCACTGGAGTCCGGGCTCACTGTTCTTCCTGAAGAGCTGGGGCCGGTTTCATCTCTGCAAACTGAGCCTGTCACAGCAGAAACCCATGTCAGTCCTGCCTGCCCCTTCCCCAAACCTGGTCAAACTCTGCCACAGCTACTTTGCAGAGAGTGAGGAGAATTACTAATGCTGGAAGGTCACTTGAGGTAATAATTAGGACAATCATTAATTTCTGAGGCCTAAGTGACTCATTTATCTCTGATATTCACAGGAATCAAAGGAGGGTATTTATAGCTTAGAAACAAACCTCCTATTCTTTCCCATTCTTTCTTGCTATAATAAATAATAAAAAGCTCCCAGGCCTCCTTCCTTACCCATCTCTTTCTTGTGGGTCCTGTCTTATCTGTCCCCATACAAAAACCAGCCTGCCTCTTCCTTCTCTCTACTATCCCTCTTTCCTCTCTAAGAACCATGGCAGGTCTAGTGGCTCTCTGCCCAGCTCCAAGGGTCTTGGCTGTAACAATGCTACGGAGAGTGAGTGGTGCTGTTCCCTCTGTCCCAAGGGAGGCCAGGAGGCCCCTGACCTCAGGCAGGCCCCTTGTACATTTACCATCTTTACTTTGCCTCGGTATGTATATCAGTGCTAGAGTCAGACTGCTGGACAAGGCTACAAACCTGGCCCTGTCACTTATTAGCTGTGTGACCTTGAGCAAGTTACTTAACGTTCTTTAAGCCTCAGTTTCCCAATCTGTGAAATAGGGATGATCATAGCATTTAAGGCTGACTTATGAGAATTATATAAGACAAAATACATAAAATGCTTAGCACAGAGCCTGATACAAAATAATGTCAGCTACATTTGTCAGTACCTAAAAATCCTTACTGTATTTCAAACAACTTGTAGCTGGCGCGCAAACTATATCTTTCATGTTCTGCTGTGCCCTCTACGAGATGAAGTAAGGATACATGAACCCCGCTAGGACCCTGGACAACCACTGTAATGAGAATCAGATCATGTGTGTGTGGCGGGACTGGGGGTGATGGTGATGGTGGTCTTTAGCCTTAAGGAGGCTGTGAGATGGACCCAGGTCAGTTTCTCAACCTCCACACGATTAACATTTTGGTCCAGATAATCCTTTGGTGTGAGGTGTCATCCTGTGCACTTTAGAATGTTTAGCAGCATCTCGGGCCTCTACTCACTAGGTGCCAGTAGCAGCCTTCTACTTGTGACAACCAAAATGTCTCTAGACATCACCACTTGTCCCCAGGAGGCAAAATTGCCCGTGGTTGAGAACCACTGATCTAGGCAGACAGGGAAGTGTGGAGACGTTCCCCCCAGGTACCTGGCTGAGCTAAGATGAGGAGGCAGGAATAAGCATGATCAGAGAGGATACCCTCCTGCCCAAGGCAGGGCTCAGGCAGGCCTTCAAGGTTGAGTACAGAGGTTGGCCTTGGAAGATGAACACCTCCATGGTTTTCCTTCCTAAGGATGTGTCTGGCTTATTCAAAACACAGTACCCTGCTTGGATATGTACCTCTGCATTGCCCATAGCCAAAACTCAAATACATAACCCTGTTCAGCCCCAGGAGCCCTGGCCAAAACAGTGCCCCGGAGGTACAGAATGCTTGCTGAATAGACATTGGGTCAATTCTCCTCTTAGGGCAGAGCGCCACCAGGGTGTGAATCCGTACTCTGCTACTCACTCACTGTGAGCTGACATCTCTGTGCCTTAGGAAGCTTATCTGTAAAATGAAGACAACAAAAACATTTACCTCATAGGGTCGTTCAGAGGATTAAATGGCTTAATATTTGTAAAGTATTTAGAATAGAGTCTGGCACATAGCAAGTACTAAGGGTTGGTTAAATAAGCAAAAACCCAAAAGGAAGCTGCCACAGACCAGGAGACACAAACTTCTGTAAGTCTGAAGTTGCCCCTGCTGTGACCTCAGGTCCCGAAGGTCTGTGTCTGCGGGCCCTGGCCATCTCCACCAGAGTTGAAGGGTCTGTGAGCCCCTGGGGCATCTTCCCTGCAGAGGTGGTTGCTCTTAAACTTCAGTGCCTTTGACCAGACAGAAAACTCAGTGCAGAGGGCCTCAGAGCCTCCCATTGGACAGCCCCTGGGAGTTTCTTTGATTTGAGAGTGTTGGAAGGAAAACCTTTTCCTCTACTAACTTAGGTTTGAGGAGTGGGGGTAGGGGCCAGATTCAAAGGAGGAAAGACAAAGTATGTGCACACCCTGAGTACCAGAGCACGGAGTAATGGGTAAGTCACTGGAAAACCAGAGGTCAAGGTGTATATACCAATTTAACAAAAGAGGGGAGGGGGCTAGTGCTTCAAAAGGTGGCAGGTTCTGATAAGGCTTGTTTACACCATTTCTCTGGGAATGTCTCTGTGCCCATCAGTGCCTCCCTGACTGAAGCCTCCCTGGAGGGGTGGGGTCAGGTGTGGCAGCTGATTCCCCTAAAGTCAGATGAGGTAAGTCCAGACGAGGTTCTTCTGCAACTGCTGTTGAGTTATTGGTCACTTCAAGGGAAGTACCTGGGGAGGGAGGAGTGAGGGAAGAAATTGGGGTGAGTGGACATGGCCTTTGGGGAACCCTAACAATTCTGCTTATCAGAGGAGACAGAACCCTTGTAAGGAAGCCTCCCCAGACACAAGCAGGCTTAAAGCAACTCAGAGCTACCAAGTGCTATGTAATAAATTAACCTAGGACATCATGGCTTAAACAGTAAACATTTATCATCTCTAACAGTACCTAACAGTCAGGAATTTGGAAGCAGCTAAGCTGGATGGTTCTGGCTCAAGGTCTCTCATGAGGCTGTGGTCAAGTTGTGGAATGGGGCTGCTGTCGTCTGAAGGCTTGGCTGGGGCTGTAGGATCCGCATCTATGATGATGCCTCCTCTCGTGGCTGTTGGCAGGAGGCCTCAGCTCCTCACTGCATGAACTTGTGGGCTGCTTGTGTGTCTTTACAGCATGCACTAGCTTCCTCCAGAGTGCGCAGCCCAAGACAGAAACTAATGCAGAAGTCATAATGTCTTTATGGAACCAGGCTTAAAGCCATGTCCTGTCACTTCTCTTGTATTCTGTTGATCATACAGATCAACCCTGGTAATGTGGGACACTACACAAGGCCATGAAAACCAGGAGATGGGGATCACTGGGCACCATCTCAGAGGCTGTCTACCACACCTTCCCAGAAGAATGTTCACCTGGGCACTGGCCCAGATGTCAGCCTGGCTCAGGTACACCTTTGCACAAGCCCTTCAGACAAAAACCTAGTGCGCTAGGGTGGGAGTTGGTGCTTCTACCCACTGCCTCAGTCTGCCTCCTCACTGAAAAGCATACCCACTTCAAATTGGGTCATGAGACATCCCCATGGTGGAGCAAAGGCTGTAACCCATCCCACTGGATGAGAGGAGCACTAGGCTCGTGGGCCCTTCTATAAGTTGAGACTGTGAAATAAAGCCTTTACATAATAATAATAATGATGATAATATACAATTTTTTAATTGGAAGATGTTGGCCCAAGATTATAGAGGAGGGGGACATGATGGGGCTGGGGCAGTTCTGCAAGCTTCAGGGAGGAGATAGGACATGAGTTAAGTACCAGCACCCAAGGCCCTTTATGAGCCCCTAGTCCAGATATGGTGAACTGGTGACAGCTTCCCACTGCTTCCTGCTGCTTCATGCCTCCTAGCCATACCATATGCTCTTCCCTCCAGCAGGAATACCTTTTCCCCAATCTTCCCCTTCTTGTTAACTCCATTTATCCTTTCAGACTCAGTTCAAGGAGCACCACTTCCAAGAAGCCATCCTTGATATCCTCTAATCTGATGTAGCTGTCCTCCTCTGTGGTCTCAAAGCATCCCCATCCCCCACAGATCTCTACCGTGTTTGACCCCGCTCACTGCTTGCTCCCCACTAGACTTAAATCTTCTTGAGGGCCAGCAACAATGTCAAATTCAAATTGTATGGTGCCTAGCACAGTGCCTGGTGCATACTCACAGTGAATACATGTTTGTAAAAGGAAAGGAGGGAAGGGAAGAGGAGGAGAGAATAGAAGAATTGGCTCAGGAGACAGCAGTAACACATCATCTTTCTTTCTTCCCTTCATTCCCAAGAGTGGGGCTTCAAGCAGAATCAGGGCTATTTGCCAGAACCACTCTTCCATCTCCACAGCCCAACCGAAGCTGAAAAATAACTTTTGGTATTGCAGGCATGCAAAAAGGGGGGGAGTTGCAGGAGTATTTGTACCTAGGATATCCTGACTTCACTGGAGGAGCTTACGGCTATTACCAGCAGGTGATAACCAGGAGGTTACCTGAGAGCAGCCAACAGTGCTGACAGGAGGTGAATGTCTGTGATTAAGCAACTCAAGGCCACAACAGGGGTGACCCCAGAATGATATCAGCTCTTGGAGAGAATCACAGGGGACTGAAGGCTTAGGGACACCTGACATCCCCCTGGAGTGGCCCAAGACCACCCTCTGGCCCCACTCTGCCTAGAACCCTAAGTGATAGCTCTCTCTGCCACCTCTGGGCACACATTAGCCTCCTGGTTATTCATAGCCACTCACTCACCGCTCTTTCCACAAGCATGAGGTTAATATCTTAAATATTAACTAGTATTTTGTTTTGGTTCAGTTTTCTGTTTGCTGAAAGCTCATGTGCTAAGAATGAATCAGCCATACTCCTTGGTTGAAGGCACAACACCATGTGCAGGGCTCGCCTTTTTTTTTTTTTTTTTTTTTGAGATTTTATTTATTTTTTAAACAGTTTTTTTTTTTTAATGTTTATTTACTTCTGAGAGAGAGAGAGAGACAGAGCATGAGCAGGGGAGGAGCACAGAGAGAGGAAGGCACAGAATCGAAATAGGCTCCAGGCTCTGAGCTGTCAGCACAGAGCCCAACGTGGGGCTCAAACCCACAAATCGTGAGACCATGACCTGAGCCGAAGTCAGACATTTAACCTACTGAGCCACCCAGGTGCCCCGAGATTTTATTTTTAAGCAGGCAATCTCCACAGCCAACATGGGGCTCAAACCCACAACCCCAAGATCAAGAGTCACATGCTCCACCAACTGAGCCACCCAGACACCCCATTAAGATTTTATTTTTAAGCAATCTCCACACCCAATGTGGGGCTCAAATCCACAATCCCGAGGTCAAGAGCCACATGCTCCATGGACTGAGCCAGCCAGATGCTCCTAGGGCTCACTTTTATTTTACTTTCTCTTCTCACCCCTTTGTCCCATCTCCAGCCTCATTTTCCCCCCTCTTAACATTGCTGTGATTCTGTGTGACCTGCCAATCTATATTCCTATTTGTATCAAGACCCAGTAGTGGTATTACTTTGTGCATATTTTTAAAAAATATGCTAATGTGGTCTTTTGGTGTATATATATCATTCTCTTCTCACTTTTGTCCAGAGATGAGATTTTGTCCAGTGATGAAAATCTCAATGATGAGATTTTTGAGATGGCTCCAAGTTGATATGATAAACATGAACCAGAACATTTATCTGCGGAACAGTTCTCATCATTGGATACAACATTTTATGTATCTGCTTTTCTAGTAATAAATTTCTAATCTAGGTGTTTCCAAATCCTCACTAATACAAATGATTCTACAAGAACATGTTCACAGGTATTTCTCTGAGGGCTTGGTCCAGAGTTTCTCCTCCAGGAGATCTGTGTTGTAAGGTCTACCTGTATTACTTCACTTAACTCTTCCAAACTGCTTCCCAGAAAGTTATGCCAGTTGACATTCCCATAAGAGTTTGTTTTCCTTCACCTTTGGCAGCACTTGATAGTATCTGACTTTTTATATTTGCCAACCTGATATGTATAAGACCTGTACCTACATCTTAACCAAATTTTCCCTGGTTTTTCATTCACTGTCAGGTTGTTCTGTTCTCACTCCCTCAGGGAAGGGACGTAATGGCCAAAAGCAGAAGATGGGGACGAGGGACAAGTGTTTCCTTCTGGCTTTTGAGTTTCAAAATCCTAGACGCTTGGAGGCCCAAAAAGGATACCACAAAGCACAGAGAAAGGATTTGGGGAGGAAAGCATCATGGAAAGGAGAGGAAAAACAGGTACCCCCTTTGGCACAGCCCCACTTGAACAACGGTGGGTGAGCTGGGTGAGGCGATTGTAGGGAGGAAAGTTCCTGTGGATTGCAGATTAGAACACCGATGGCTGAGGCAGGTACTGTAAACACAGCGAGCCAGGTTTAAAGACAATGGAGATGGAGGGACTGTAGTCCCCTGGGTGCCATCCTGTAACACTTCTCAGCTCTGGCTGGTTGTTGCTGCAGTATGGACGTCTGTCCTCGTGTTGCCAGCTCTTTCCATTTTTTCAAGAGAATCCAAAATCAGATTTTTTATGTGGAAGCTCCCCTTAAAAAACATTACAATGGAAAACTTCAAACGTACTTAAATATAGACAAAATGGTTTAATGAACTTCCTTGTACTCATCACTGAGTCTCCATAATTATGGACTCATGGCCAATTTTGTTTCATCCATAACCCCACCCACTTCCCCCCATCTTCAATTATTTTAAGTAAATCTCAGACATGCCATTTTTTTGATAAAGATAAGGACTCATGTTTCTAACTATAACACAATATCATAACTAAACAGAATTCCAGTAATTTCACATCAAATACCCTGTCAGTGTTAAAATTTACAATTTTCTCATGAAGGTCATAAATGTTAATTTTATATTACTTTATTTTTTACAGTTTGTTTGTAACAGGATCCGAAGTCCACACATTGCAAGTGATTGGTGTTTTTAAGTTTCTTTTAATCTACAGGTTTGATCCCCATCTTTTTGTTCCCTACAATGCACTTGTTAAAGAAGCCAGGTCCTTTGTCAGGTAGTTTCCAACAGTCTAGATTTTGCGGGTGTCATATACCATACTTCTCTGTTTTCTGTACTTCCTGGTAATTGGTAGTTGGATCTAAAAGCTACAGCTCTACTTCAAAAAAAAATGTTCATTTTCTTTTCAAAAGAATCTTTAAACACTGTCTAAGCCAGACAAAATACCTGCTGGACTGGACTTGACCTGCAGGCTACTAATTTGCTCCCTGTGGCTCAGATGTTAGTGATCATGGACAAAAGGATTCAGGGAACTCTGTCCTGAGCTGAGCCCCCAAGGAGAGAGCAAAATCCCAAATGAACACATAGGATATGAGAGCAGGAGGCCCTGTGTCTCACTTTCCAGAGAAAATCCCAGTCAGAGAGGTAGCAAGACTCCAGAGAAGGGCTTGCTGAGGCCTGGCGCTCAGAGCAGCACGGAAATAGAGAGATGCCTGGTCCTGAGGGACCTGCATCTCCATAGCAACCCACAAGCATATGCCTGGCTCCAGCTCCATGCCCTGGGAAGTCCTCCAGAACTAGACAATCCAGGGAAAAGGGGGCAGATTCCAAATGGCTAGGATGAAGATCAGGACTCCTTGATGGACAGGGAGCCTCTATTAGAAGACCAGTTGTTAAGGAAAACAAAGAAGGTTAGGTTTCTTCCTCACTTGAGTTTGTAGACTGAGATTTGTACCTGTTACACATGGGAGCCTCTGGGGACCCCTAAAAACACCCCCTTGCAGCATAACTCAGAGCTGAGCATTTGGGGGCAGTGGTCTCTTCCTTGTGGGAGAACTCCATGGAGGAGAAGAAGCCTCAGACACCACTATTGATTCTAGAAATTCTCCTTTCCCTTCCTTCTGTTTGATTTTGATGGAAACATTCATCTAATTTTCTGGATTTTGTCTTTTTTAAAAAAACATTTGAGTGCACTTCATAATTAATTTATTAATGGATTGTATTTTTCAATCTGAACCAGAGGTTCTTGTTTTTAGTAGAAAATTTATGACTGCATTCATTTACCATTATGTTTAGTCATTTCCTGGGCTCATATTTTGTTTTAATTTTTGCAGGCAAAAAAAATTATTTCCTTGCCTCTTTTCCATTAGGTCTTTTGTTTATTTGTACCTTGTAAGTAAGTATGTATGGTAAGTCATTTTTTTTTCCAGCAGTGATGGGCAATGAACTTAAGCAATGAAAAAAAATCAAACTTATAAAAAGTGAGATTGGACTGTAGTTTCCAGAGTTGGGGGACGAGGAGGGGGTGGAGTTGGAGGAAGATAGTCAAAAGATACAAACTCCCAGGGTTGCCTGGGTGGCTCAGTCGGTTAAGTGTGGGGCTTCAGCTCAGGTCATGATCTCACAGTTTTTGAGTTTGAGGCTCGGAGCCTAGAGCCTACTTCGGATTCTGTGTCTCCCTCTCACTCTGTCCCTCCACTGCTCACACTCTGTTTCTCTCTCTCTCAAAAATAAATAGACCTTTAAAAAAAAAAGATACAAACTTCCAGCCATAAGAGAAATAAGGGTTAGGAATGTAATGTATAACACGGTGACTGGAGTGAACACTGCTGTAGAGTATAGAAGAAAGTCGTTAAGAGCGTAAATCCTAAGAGTTCTCATCACCAGGAGAAAATTGTTTTCCTTTTTCTCTTCTTTCTTTTATTGTATTTATAGGAGAGGCTGGATGTTAGCTGAACCTACTGTGGTAATCATCTCACAATATATGTAAATCAAACCATCATGCTGTGTGCCTTAAACTTACAGTGATGTTTATCATTATTTCTCGATAAAACTGGAAAAATAAAGAAACAAGGGGAAATTTTCCATTTTTATGGCTAATTTATTTTTTTAATTTTTTTTAACATTTATTTATTTTTGAGAGAGAGACAGAGAGACAGAGCGTGAGCATGGGAGGGGCAGAGAGAGAAGAGACACAGAATCAGAAGCAGGCTCCAGGCTGCGAGCTGTCAGAGCTGTCAGAGCCTGATGCGGGGCTCTAACTCATGGACCACGAGAGCATGACCTGAGCTGAAGTCAGACGCTTAACCAACTGAGCCACCGAAGGGACCCTATGGCTAATTTCTTAAGTTAATTGACTGATGCTTGTTTTGACTATTCTTTATAGCGTTTAAGACTCTACTGAAAGGAATTAGAAAGTCTATTGTTTACTTTTCTATTGTATGTACAACACATCCTTTCTTCATACTAACTGATTTCTTCCAAAGGCCAATATTAAATGTCCTAATATTCGTGGCAGATTGAGTATGGATCCATAGGAAGTTCGTACATCACGGGTAGATAAAGACATGAAGTTAAAAGTTTTATTTCTCAGAAATCCATATTGCCTAGATCTGTCTAGCAAATCAGCTGAATATGCATGAAACTACATTATCATCTGGTTTACATTTTTCCATCTGGTCCAAAGAAAAGTGTCTGTCCCAAGCTCTTGCTAAAACATGATACATTGTGATTTGTTATTCACTGTATCTACTAGTTTAGTAATTCTGTTAAAGTGGAAATTTGCCTAGTTGGATATCCATTCATTTATTTATTCATTTAATTAGAATTTCTAAAGAGAGACAATAAGAACAGAATTAAATGTTCTGAGTGTTGTAAGGACTAAATACAAAAAATTTTTTTCTTTTCTATATTTAGTCCTTACAACACTCAGAACATTTAATTCTCTTCTATGAGAAAAAAAACTTTGTTGGCTTTTCACTGCCTACCAAATAAAAGCAAAGAATGAGAAAGATCATCATATAATGGAAAAGATATGTGAATAATAAAATGTTAGGAACACTGAGCATATATGACCCTCATACCCAGTTATAAAATAAATAAAGCAAAAATGGGCATAAAAATGAGGAAATTTCATTCCAGAAAACAAAATTGTAGTAAGAAGTCTTGCTGTCCTATCCTCAGCTAGGCTTGAATTCAGTTGTAGGATAATAAAAATGCAAACATGGCAGCTGAATTAAATGCAGTATTTTGCCCAAATAACAAGAAGTCTGGCACCAGGCCTCCAGGGCCAATGCCAAGGTTATGGAAATTATCTAGTATTCCGGCTCCTCCTAATTTCATGTTCTGCTACAGTATGCTGTTCTTAACCTTGAAGGGTAGCAGAAAATGCTACTTTGGCATAAAGTTTATTTTGAGCTAAAGGCAATTGAGAAGTAAATATAAGAAAAGTCCTCTGCCCTCCCTCTATTTGCCTAAAAGCAGGACATAAATTTGTAAAGGTGTCCCCTTCCCACCAGAAGAACAGAAGTTAATCACTGGAGATAACTTTAAACCTTTATCAGCTTAGAGAGAGCACCAGAGGAATCTATGTAACAAACCTTACTAACTAGCCCTTATCTTTCATTAGTTTCCCTCATATATTTACCTCCTCACAGTTTGCCATCCTAGAAACTCAAAATCCTTTTCCTTCCTCTTGTCATGTCTCTAAAAATTTATTGTTCTTTTCTTGAGATGCTGGATAAGCCCAAGTTGTAACTACCTCTTTGAATTACTCATCTTTAAGTGCTTCCATGTGTATGCATGATGCACGTGCTAATAAACTTCTGATGGTTTTTCTCTTGTTACTATCTTTTGTCAAATTTATAGGGCCTCAGTTGGAGGACCTAGGAGGTAGAAGGAAGAAGTTTTTCCTCCTCTACAACCTCATTATTCAAGATGGCGGCTGTGCCTCCAGGCATCGATTCTGTATTCCAGGCAGGAAGAAGGGGAAGGAGAGGGAGTAGAAGTTATGTGCCAGATGAACCAGTCTTTCTTAATTAGGAAACCAACAGCTTTCCTGGAAATCCCACCCAATAGCTTCTCTTTTATAGCTCATCAGGCCTCAACTAGGTTACATGGCCACTACCAGTTGCAAGTGAGGTAGTATTTTTGCCTGGGTGCATTGCCATCTTGAACAAAATTAGTTATTGTAGTAAAGGAAAATGGAGAAAATGTATATCAGATTGCATATCAAGTAGCAGTGTCTGTCACACCCACATCAATAAACAGTGTTATGGGCTGAAATTTTGTGTCCCCCTCAAAATTCATATGCTGAAGCTCTAGACCCCGCCTCCCCCACCCCCTACTCCGGGATGGTATTTGGAGGTGGACCCTTTGGGAGATTATTGGGCTTAGACAAGGTCATGAGGGTGGAATCCTCATGTTGGGATTATGCCCTTTAAAAAGAGGAAGAGAGTCTCTCTTTCCACAAGCACTCACCAAGGAAAGGCCATGTGAACACACAGTGAGCTGCCTGTCATATTAGCTAGTATCTTAATTATTTCGGTAACACTTGCAGGTTGTTTGAGTGGACTCCTCTTCAGCTTAGCCTGGAACCAGTGTCCCCCTAGTAACTACACTCATGGACATTCCTCAGCCCTTAGTTTGGACCCCAAGCTGTCCCAACCAAGAAAAAAGTATCCTGAGATAGGATTAATGGATAACTTGTACGATGTATGATTTCCAACTGTCCACAACCATTATCCATTTGGTTTCATGTATCACGTACCAGGCCACAAACATAATCTCAACTAGTTCAGAAAGATCAGAAATGATACATGTTAAGTTCTTTGACCAAAATAAAATTAAATATAAAGCAACAACCAAAACAAAAATAAACCAACTACTTGGAAATTTAAAAATTTTTACTGAATCAGCAATTGAACTGGAAAGGAAATCAAGAAAACAAAAGTTTATTCAGAAAACAATAATGACTAAAATATACCACAGTAATCTCTGCGAAGTGTGTTCAAAGCAGTACTTTCAGGAAATTTTATGATTTAAAATGTTCTCTTTTTTGGTGGTTGATAAAAAGAGAATATTTTATAAATAATTCAACTAAAGATATTAGAAAAGTAATGAGAAGACAAGCCAAACTAAAGAGGGGAAAAAATATGATAAAAGCAGAAGGAGATAATTTTGAAAATGAAAAATAATTTCAATGGGCTCAGTACATAAAATCAAAAGTATTTAAAAGCAAAGCCATAATTCAATGAAATATGAAATGAGAAAGGAGACATCAAGTACTATATAAAAATTTTAAAGTAAAATAGAACACAACAATATATGCTAATAACATTTAAACATACAAATGAAAAGAATATTTTTTTTACAATATAAAACTTCAACCTTAATCTAATATATATTAAAATAATAACTTGAGAAGGGGGAAGATACGTAGAAAAGTTATTCGACCAGAAGTGTCCAAGTATATATATACATGTGTTAGTGTTTTTTTGTTGCTGTGTAATTATCACAAACTCAGTAGCTTGAAACAACACAAATTTATTATCTTAAGTTTTCCTGACTCAGGAGTCTGGGTATAGCTTAGCTGGGCACGTGGCTCAGAGTTTCACAAGCGACAATCAAGGAGGTGGCTATACCATGTTCTCATCCGGTGGGTTGACTGAGAAAAGTTTACTTCCAAGCTCATTGATTGTTGGCAGAATTCATTTCCTAGTGGCTGTATCACTGAGGGCCCTGCTTCTTACTGATGGTTGGCTATCCTCAAGTCCTCAGGCCACCTGCAGTTCCTTCCCATGGGGCCCTCTCCATAGGGAGTTCACAACATAGCACTTTGCTTCTTCAAGGCCAGCAAGAGAATCTTTCCAGTCTGCTTAGATAGTCTCATATGATGAATGTAATAAAATACTGCTATCTCATCACCTTTCCCATGATATATTGGTTAGAAGCAAATCACTGCATTTAATGGGAGAGGATTGATTATACAGGAGAATTCCTCATCAGAAGTCACTTCAAGCGCATCCACCATGTTATGGGTGAATGCTAAACCCTCCTAAACTTTCAAAGGCTCCTTACCTACCTTGAAAAGTGCAAGCAAGAGTTCTGTCTCTTTAAGACAAGACTGAAGCTCCAAAAGAGGCATGTGTGGCAAGCAAAATAAACCTATGAGAATAAAGCCTCAGACTCTCATCCTTAGGCACCTTAATACTTATTTCTATATCCTTGATCTACAGCTCATCTTGTAACTCCAACCTCCGCCCTCCACTTCTTTTCCCTCAATTTAATCCCAGTCACTGTACTGTCAATCCTTGGCTTTATTTTCTTGGTTTGACTAAGAGCTGTCTCAATGGAGTCTTGCTCTCCTTGGGTGCCAGGCTCTGCCACTAAGGCCATATGTGCAATACATTCAGCTTTGAGGATCTAGTGACTTTCTAGGCCTTCGCCCTTTGGTCTCCCCTGCCATCTTATGACCTGTCCTTGCAAAATTGTTACAGATATTCTGAATCGTGTGCTGATGGGCCTGTGATTGATGCCATGAAGAAAGGGGCTGTGGGCTACAAATGATGAAGTATTCCTTGGTGAAGGCTCTTAAGGGGATAGACTGAAATGGAATAGGAAAGCTCTGAGGCTGATTTTGTTAATGATGACAAAGATCAAATATGTTTCTTGGTCTGTTTTTATAGGATGGTCAGAGAGGCGCTGATGAACAGACTGGGTCTTTACTAAAATGTATTGGCCTTAAAGTATCTCTGCTATTCCATACCTCATTTCTGAACCTTGAAAAATGTGGCCTTTTGCATAGTTCATTCCAAGATGTAAAACTCCATATGGCTTGATCCTGAAATCTAATAAATATAATGCACAAATAAAGAATACAATAGGCCATGTGTCCTCAGTGTGGTGTAATCTCTGTGCATTCCAAGGGAGAAATTTGGTTCTTGACAGGACTAAAAAATTCTTCCTCTTTTTTATGTAAAAAGTGCAGATATCCATATAGTAAATGGATATACTAATATATAGCATATCTGTGGAATTGAAATTATATGGAGGGACAGTTAAGAAAAAAATACCTAAAAGTTCTCCTTAAGTGGGCAATAATGAGAAAAACTTTAAGAGCACTTCTCTAGGAAATATTCACCTTAAGCCATCTACAAATCTTACATTAAAAAAACAAGATATTTTATCAAGGGCATTATGCTAAGCGAAATAAATCAGACAGGGAAAGACAAAGACTATATTATCTCTCTTATATGTGGAATCAATCAATCACTAAACAAACTCACAGATACAGAGAAGAGATTGGTGGTTGCCAAAGGCAGGGAGTGGAGGTAGGGAAAGGGGAAAAATTTTTTTGTTTAAATAAATTGAATTTTAAAAAAGAAAAAATATATACATAAAACGGTTTTCATTGATATATTATGGGAAACATTACATCATGACCAAAGAGGCTTTATCCCAAGAATGACTGAAATGTTTGACACAAATACAAGTATTAATAATAATAATACCACCTACATCACTGGATTAAATAATGAAAAATATAATGATTTCAACAGATGCTGAAATAGCACTTGATAAAATTCATTAGGTACTTTTTATTTTTTAAATGTTTATTTATTTATTTTGAGAGAGAGAGTATGTGGCGGTGGGGGGTTGGAGCAAAGAGAGAGGGAGAGAGAAAATCCCAAGCAGACTCCACGCCACCAGCTCAGAGCTGGATGTGGGGCTCAATCCCACAAACTGCAAAATCATGACCTGAGCCAAAATCAAAAGTCAGACACTTAACTGACTGAGCCACCCAGGTGCCCCTAGGCACTTATTTTGAAAAGAGGGGAAAATAGGGGCACCTGGGTGGTTCAGTCAGTTAAGTGGCTGGCTTCAGCTCAGGTCATGATCTCACAGTTTCTGGGTTCAAGCTCCGCATCAGGCTCTGTTCTGACTGCTCTGCTTCAGATTCTGTGTCTCTCTCTCTGCCCCTTCCCCACTCATGCTCTGTCTCTCTCTCTCAAAAATAAATAAATGTTTAAAAAAAATTTTATAAGGGAAATAGAAATATATACAATAGCAAAATACAGAGCTATTTAAAACAGAGCTGGTTTTATCTTAAATGCAAAGCAGAAGCACTGTTACTAAAAATAGGAACAAAACAGAAAACCTTGATCCCAGCCTCCTAAAATGATCATCCAACACTGTAGCCATGAGGAGGCCTTGTCCCACCTACAAGTCAGTCTGCAGCTAGTCCACTACGGTCCTTTGTCCAGAGTGGCTGGAGGTCAACATCAACCTCCATACTAAGAATGTTTTCTGATGGCAGCTTCCTGAATCTTTGGCACCTGGGCATATCTATCTTTCTGGATCCTTCTTGAATCCTTGGGAAGTCTGACTTCTCTTGCTGTATTCCTATCAATCTTATTGCTTTAGACCCTGTTTCCATCCTTACTTAGCTTAAAGCATCATCTAATTTCCTTGGAATTATATCTCTCTGCATCGGGCCTCAGACAGAGGTCAACTCTGATCGGGACTTGGGTTCCCCTCCTGCTCCTTTTGTTCCCATTTGTTTTTCACTCCCTCTCGGACATCAACAAGATATTACTGCTCTTGAAGATTGCTCATGCTGACTCATCCCTTACACCCACTGTTTATTTGTACATACTTCCATAGCTGCTGATTTGCCAACACCCTTTGGGAGCTTGTACTAGCCATGCATCTTAGTTGCAAACAACAAAAACTAACTTAAGCAGAAACCAAATGTATACAGAGTATTCTACTCATTTGCTAGGGCTGTCATAACAAGGTACCACAAACCAGCTTAAACAACAGAAACGGTCTCAGTTCTGGAGGTTACAAGTCTGAAATTAGGGTGTTGGCAGGGCCGGTCCCTTTGGGAGGCTGTGAGAGAAGTGGTTCCATGCCTCTCCCCTAGCTGCCCAGGGTCTGCTAGCAATCTTTGGATTCCTTGGCTTGTACATCTTCGCCTTCAACTTCACGTGCCACTGTCTCTGTTTATGTGTCCATGTCCAAGTTTCCTCTTCTTATAAGGGCACAGTCATATTGGAGTAGAGGCCCACTCTACTGTAGTATTGTTGGGAAAATAAATAAGTTATGCACCATAAGATGGCCGGTGGGGCTACTAGTCCCTAGTTTAGAGACTCCTCTTCCGGGTTCTTCTTCCTGCCCTGCTTGCCGAGCGCACCAAATTACTACTAATGTGGAATGTGGAAGTAACAGACGATAAATTGTCCCCTATGCTGTGCTCATGTCTCAGATCTCGGAAGAAGGATCTCCTCTGAGCCTGCTGGTGTGAAATAAAACTCCAATCCACCAAGATCTCTGAGTGCCACTTGGTTTTTCTGCCAGTGATTCAGCCTGGTTCCATAACATATTTGGTTCCCTGACCAGAAAACCCAACTGCGCTGGCCCATTGTTGCCACTGGTTTGGGAAAATGGCGAGGCGGTGACGGAGCGAGGAATCACTGAGGAAGTGGCGCCCATGCCATATTGTTTAGCAACTTCCAAACCCAATTGCCTTGGTCTGGCCCCGTTCCATCGTTCCCACCAGACTAGAAGAGATCTGGTAGGTGAGGACCTGGACCCAACATCAGATATGGGTAAGGCTTGGGGCCCCAATTCAGTCAGGCCCACCCATAGGGGTGTAAGGGGGACCTGATCACTCCCAAGACCTCAGAGGTCTCACAGGTAGGAATTCTGTGGGAGGGAATGTAATAACCTCTGGTGTGTATGTGAGTGTGAATGTGCAACTCGGTCTGCCTTGCCTGCCAAGTTTGATTCTGTGGCTCCACAGGCGGGCACCCTTAAGGTTCCCAAAAGCCCACAGAGTCTGAGTGGGCCTGTCTGCGATTCCGTGGTGAACAGCATACAGTCTATGGCAACATTGGAATAGTTTCCAGTTGTAAGTCACAAATCTGAGACTGCTACGGCTAAGCATCACCTAAGTTCCTTCAGCCAGACAGGCATCTGACTGGTCTCCTCAGTAGAGGGGGCACCCCTACTCCTCTGTCGGTGTTTGCAGCTCCATCTCACATGAACATTATGGGGTCAGGACAGAGCAAAGAAGGGGTTTTTGGGAGACTATGAAATTAAGATAACCCCCAGCAAGTTAAGGGCCCTATGTGAGTTAGAATGGCCCACTTTTTGTGTAGGATGGCCGTCAGAGGGAACCTTAGGTGTCCCAAGGTGTCCCAATGGTCTGCCGTGTCTGGCATGTTGTCACCAGAGACCCAGGTTACCCTGATCAGTTCCCATGTATTGACTCCTGGTTAGAGATTGCCCAAACCCTTCCCCCTTGGGTGCAATTCACCTGCAACAAACAGGGTCAGGCTAAGGGCTTAGTCACCTCAACGAAGTGGCCCAAGAAAGGTCAACAGAAGTCCTGACCTCCATAAATGTTCACTGGTGATCCAGAGGAAGAACCAAACTTGTCTCCACCATATGAACCCCCCAGTTCCTGATAGTCCACCACCTTCAGTCTCCACACCACTTCCAGACTTGGCAGATCCTCTCTCCCCTGTACCAGCAGCCAGGCTGCACTCTCGGCCAGGAGCAGGCACTCTCTAGATGCCAGTCCACAGCCGCAGGTACCAAGAAGCTCTCCTCCAGGAGATCTGAGCAGGGGCTGAGAAGCCCATGAATATGCCCAGCAGCAAGGGAAATCCTCCGGGGATTATTATGAGATGCTGTGTGATGCTTACACCCCGTTTGATCCCAAGGCACAAGAGAGCTATGACAAAAGGATGGGGAAGGTCCAGCTGCCAAGAGGGGGAGGCCCAGAACCTCCTTAGCAAGGGGTCATTGAGCCTACTGCAAGGAGAAAGGACATAAAAAGAATAAATGTCCCAACCAGGAAAGTCCCAGAAACCCAGCTGATACACACAAGAACCCTGCAAAAAAGACCTCATAGGCCTAGCAGGAATAGATTCAGATTGAAGGGGACCAGGCTCACTTCTTCTTGGTCCCCATGAGCCCATGGTCAAAATACAAGTAGGGGACCAAACTATGACTTTTATGTGAACTCAGGGGCCACAAGGTACAGCATGAGTTCCGCTACCTACCTGAGTGCCCTATCTCTCTCCTTGGCCAGGATATACTCTCAAAGCTGGGGGCCCAAATAACCTTTCAGCCAACAGGATGCACCAGCCTCCAATTAAATAAAGAATGGAGGCCATTCTGTGCCCAGGCCCAACTGAGTGGCCCACCTGAATTCAGTACTGCCTTCCCCACTGTATGAGCCAAGGACAACCCCCGCAAACTGCCCACAACTGAGCCCCCGTCACTGTAGAGTTAATCCCAGGGGCTCAACCACAGAGACAGCAGCAACAGCCCCTCCCACAAGAGGCAAAGGCAGACATCCAAGAATACTTGACCAGACACAAAGAAGCAGGCATTCTGGTGGAATGCCAATCAGCCTGGAACACGCCGCTCTTGTAGGAGTGTTCAAGAAGTCAAGAAGCCAGGAGGAGGATATCGACCAGTTAAGTGACTGTCTCCTTGCACCCAGTGGTCCAGAACCCATACACCCTCCTCAGCCAGATCCTAGGCTCTGCCAGCGGGTTTACCTGCTGAGACTTGCAGGATGTCTTCTTCTGCCTCTGCTTGACCCCCTAGAACAAACCCTTGTTTGCCTTCAAATGGACCAAATCAGACACAGGGTGTCAGTTGCAACTGACGTGGAGGTGCCTCCCACAGAGGTTTAAAAATACGCCTACCTTCTTTGGGGAAGCACTGGCCGGAGACATTGCCGGCTTTCCAAGGGAGGCCACACACTGCATGCTTCTCCAGTATGTAGATGACCTCCTCCTTGCCAGCGATACCCAAGAGAACTGTACAGAGGTTACAAGGGCCCTTCTCCAACTCCTGTTGGACTCAGGGTATCGGGTCTCATGGAAAAAGGCACAGGTCTGCACCTCCTCACCCAAAGAAAAAGAGCATGAGGGCCGGAGAGAAAGAAGGTCATCACCCCCCCTCCCCAGCCCCAATCTAAGATGGGCTACAGGAATGTCTGGGGGCTGCAGGATTCTGCAGAATCTGAATTCCCAGATTCTCAGCAATAACAAGACCCCTCTATGATCTCTTGGTAGGGCCGGATGGAGAACCCCCTGTCTGGACAGAGGAGGCCGAAGCTGCCTTCCTAGAGATAAAGGCTGCCTTGGGGCAGGCACCAGCCCTTGGCCTGCCAAATATAGAAAAGCCTTCTAATCTCTTTGTGCATGAGAAGGAAAAGGTTGCCCTCAGGGTTCTCACACAGACTGTTGGCCCTTGGCAATGACCAGTAGCATACCTGTGGAAGAGGCTGGACTCAGTGGCAGCAGGATGGCCACTGTGCCTTCGGGCACTAGCAGCCACAGTTCTGCTCATTATGGAGGCAGATAAACTCACCCTGGGACAAGAACTAAATGTTAAAGTCCCCCATGCCTTGTTGTACCGGGGGCACTTGAAAAGCGGGTTAGACATCACGGATGTCCAGCCAAGCCGAGGATTTAGATACCTCTTAGTGATAGTCTGTATATAGTCTGAATGGGTCAAAGCCTTACCAACCAGGATGGAACAGGGCCAGGAAGTAGCTAAAGTCTTCCTAAAGAAATTGTCCCCTGCTTCGGCTTACCACAATCCACAGCAATAACGGGCCTCCATTCATGGTAGATATTATACAAATGTTAACCACCTCCCTCAACATCACTTGGACTGCCAACCAGCCTCAAAGCTCAGGGAAAGTAGAACAGATGAATTGCACCCTCAAGGGAACCTTAGCCAAGTTCTGTCAGGAAACAGACCTCCCATGGCAGGACCTGTTGCCCCTGGCCCTCCTGCATGTCCATTACACACAAGGAACTCAAGGTTTCTCCCCTTTTAAACTAACATATGGGAGGGCCCCTCCATGTCTAGGGAGCCTCCCAGGGAACCTACAGCAAATAGGGGATAAGGGAATGAGAGAACACCTTGGGAACTATCCTAAATAAGTTACAAAGATACACCATAGAGAGGGCCCCAATTTCCTTAGGGACCCCTGTCTATCCCTTTTTGCCAGGAGACTCCATATGGGTCAAAGACTAGAAGAAGGGACCCCTCAACCTGCAGTGGACTGGGCCTCATACTGTTATTCTAACAACTCCTACAGCCCTCAAAGTTTCAAGTATCATCCCATGGGTCCACCACTCCAGAGTTAAGAAGGTCAACTCTGAAGAGCCCTCAACCTGGTGAAGTGACTCAGACCCCGTCAATCCACTTAAACTGACCCCCAAAAAGACTGCCCCCTGAGATCTTCAGCCCTGCTCCAGCCATACCTTGGAAGCTGGCTGGCCTGTGCATGACAGAAGCTTGAGGAATCAGTGCGTGGACCAAGTCCGAGGGCTCGGATGCAACTCTGCCAACCCTTGCCCCTTACCAGTGTCATAACCCTGATCTTGCCCCATACTACTGGACTAATACAGGCTGCCCCACAAACTGGACATCTTGGCTCCCTGCCCTGGCAGGACCCCTCCTTTCCATAATTTTACTTGTGACCATTGGCCCCTGTATCCTAAACACTCTAGTACACTTCACTGAAAATACCATTGCTCACCAAACTGCAATATGCATCTTAGCCCTCCAAGGGTACCAACCCCAAGAGCTAAAGGGTGATGCCTACTAAAAAAGATTTTTAAAAAGCCATCAAAGGGGTGAATGTTGGGAAAATAAGTAAAGTTATACACCATAAGATGGCTAATGAGACTAACATAAGTGCTAGTCCCTAGCTTAGAGACTCCTCTTCTGGGTTCTTCTTCCTGCCCTGCTTGCCATACGCACCAAATTACTACTAATGCAGAATGTGGAAGTAACATTGTCCCCTATACTTGTGCTTGGGACTCAGATCTCTGGAGAGGGATCTCCTCTGAGCCCGCTGGTAAAATAAATCTCTGATCCACCAAGATCTCTGAGTGTCACTTGGTTTCTCCATCAGCGATCCATCCTGGTTCCATAACAGTATGACCTCATCTTAACTAATTACTTCCACAACAATCTCAAAGTAAGATCACATTCTTAGGTACTAGGGGTTAGGACTTCAACATATGAATTTCTGGGGGACACAACTCAACTCTTAGCAGATATATTATCAGTAGCTCATAGGATCAGCAGCAGCTCCAACATATCAGGTTTGAACAGAAGCCAAAGGAAGAAGAACTATCAAGATGATGTGTCAGGAGCAAACAGCCTAAAACTCTGGAGCTCACCAATAGGGCACATCTGCCATGACCACTGCTGGCCCCACTGCAGCTGGTCATTACAGTTGCTCTGCTGAGCCTGGTCCCTAGGACTCCTCCTGATGGAGCCTCGGGCTCTCGGCTCTTACACAGCTTCTCACAATGCAAGTCATGTGAAGCATCTGACTGGCCAAGCTGAGGCCACAACCCCACAGTCTAGCTGCTGGGAGCAGAGGGGGAAAAAAAAAAAAAAAAAACAGACTACACTCTCTGTTTCTGTGGTGGGAGGCAGAGTCTTGTCTCCACTATATAGATTCCCTAACAGTAACAAGGCTGTTGGGATGCTGGACAGATGTGTGTCAGTCTTAGTTCTCCAGAGAAACAGAACCAATAGATGATAGATGACGATAGATTGATCACACAGATAAACAGAAGAGAAGATTTATTATAGGAATTGGTTCACACAATCATGGAGGCCAAGAAGTCCCACAGTCTGCCATCTGCAAGCCGGAAAACCAGAAGAGCCAGTGATATAATTTAGTCTGAGTCTAAAGGCCTGAGAACCAGGGGAGCTGATGATATAAGTCTGAACCCAAAGGCCCAAGAATTGGAGGGCCAAGAAATAAGTCTCAGTCTAATTACAGAGGCCAGAGAGTCTATGTTTGCCAATGTCTGAGGACAGGAGAAAATGGATGTTCCAGCTTATGCAAAAAGAACAAATTCACCCTTCCTCTACCTTTTTGTCCTATTCTGGCCCATGATGGATTGGATGATGCCCACCTTATTGGTCTTTACTCAGTCTACCAATTCAAATGCTAATCTCTCCCAGAAACACCTTCATAGGCACACCCAGAAATAATTTGTTAACTATCTGGGTATCCCATAGCCTAATCAAGCTGACACAAAATTAACCATCACAGCAAACGAAAAGACAAATGTCACCACCAAGCTGTTTGCCAAATCCTGTATACCAGTGATCTTCAAAGTGTGGAACATCAGACTGAGCTTCTCCTGGGAGCATCTTAAAATGCAAATTCTTGGTCCTACCCTAGATCTACTAATCAGAAATGCTAGGGTGGGGCCGTGCAAACTTTTCAACAAGCCTTTCAGGAGATTTCTTCCTTTCTTCCTTTTTTATTTTTTTACAGCCTCAATTGGGGTTTAATTGACATATAATACACATGTAAAGTGTACATTTTGATGAGTTTAGCATATGTATACACCTATAAAACCATCACCACAATCAAGATAATGCACATATTCATCACCCCTAAAGTTTCTTCAACCCCCATTGTCATCTCTCCCTCTTTCCCCTTTCCACACACACTCCCAACAGCCTGAGGCAACCAATGATCTTGTGTTGTTCTAGATTAGCTTGCAATGTTTATAATTTTACATATATAGAATCACAGTATTATTCTTTGTCTTCTTTGTTTTTAAGATTTTATTTTTAAGTAATCCCTACACCTAACATGGGGCTCGAACTCAAAACCTGGAGATCAAGAGTCACACACTCTGCTGACTGAGCCAGCCAGGTGCCCCTTCTTTGTCTTCCTTTATTTAGCATAATAAATTTTACACTCATCCACATTGTATTATGTGTCAAGATTCCAGTCCTTTTCATAGCAGTCCTTTTTATGGTTCCATTATGTGGATATACTCAATTTGTTTATCCATTAACCTGTTTATAAATACTTGGATAGTTTCCCGTTTGGGGCCATTATGAACAAAGCTACTGTGAACATTCATGTGCAAGTCTTTGTATGGATATATGCTTTCATTTCTTTTGGGTAAATACCTAGAAGGCAAATGACTAGATTATATGGTAGCTGTATGTTTATCTTTTAAAGAAACTGACAAACTCTTTTCCAAAGTGGTTGTTCTACTTTGCATTCCCACCAGGGTATGAGCTTCCAGTTCCTCCACATCCTTGTCAACAGTTGATAAGGTCATCAGTCTTTTTAAATCTTAGCCATTCTGAAAAGTGTGTAGTGGTATCTCATTGTGGTTTTTATTTGCATTTCCCTAAAGCCTAATAACGTGAAGCAACTTTATGTGCTTATTTGCCATCTACTTATCTTCTTTGGTGAAGTATCTGTTCAAACCTTTCACCCATTTTTTATTGGGTTGTTTATCTTATTATTCAATTACAAGAGTTTTTCTTGTATTCTAGATACATGTCTTTTGTCCAATATATACTTTCAAATATTTTCTCCCAGTCTGTGGCCTACCTTTTTTTTTTGTAACAGTGTCTTTTGAAGAGCAAAAGTATTAAATTTTGATGAAGTCTAATGCCTTCTGTGTTTGTACCTTCTGTGTCTTTTTAAAAAAATTTTGCTAAACTTAAGCCTGCTAAGATTTTCTACTAAATTTTCTTCTAGAAATTTTAGCTCTTAAATTTAGGTCTATGATCCATTTAAAGTTCATTTTAAGAAACCTGTTATTTTGAAATAAGTTTATAGAGAAAAACTGCAAAAATAATACAGAGTTGACATAGATGCTTTACTCAGTTTCCCCCAATGTTAACAACTTACATAAGCCATAGAACAATTACCAAATGAGAGAAATTAATATTTATTAACTAAGCTACTGACTTTATTTAAATTTAAACCATTTCCCCCATTGTCCTTTTTTTGTTGCGACTCCTTAGTCTCCTCCAATCTATGACAATTCCTCAATCTTTCCTTGTCCTTTAAGTTAATTTTTATAGATGATATGAGGTAAAAGTTAAGGTTCATCTTTTTGCATATGACTCTTCAACTTTCCACACTATTTCTTTTAAAGATTATCTTTTCTCTCATTGAATTGCCTTGACAGTTTTGTCAAAGAGCAATTTACTATGGGGCGCCTGGGTGGCTCAGTTGGTTAAGCATCCAACTTTGGCTCAGGTCATGATCTCCCAGTTCATGAGTTTGAGCCCCACATCAGGCTCTGTGCTCACAGCTGAGAGCCTGGAGCCTGCCTTGGATATAGGGTGTCTTTCTCTTTCTCTGCCCCTCTTCTGCTCATGCTCTCTCTCTCAAAAATAAATAAGCATTAAAAATTTTTTAAAAAAAGATCAATTGACCACATGTGTGTGAGTCTATTTTTGGACTGTTCCACTGAGATTTCTATTTGTCTATCTTTATACCAATATAATATTGTCTTGATTTTTGTAGCTCTATAAGTCTGAAATCAAGTGGAGTTAGTCCTCCAACTTTATTCTTCTTTTTCAATGTAGTTTTGGCTATTCCAGGTCCTTTAATTTTCCAGATGAACTTTAGAATCAGTTTTTAAATTTCTACAAAGAGTCTTCTGGGATTTTGATTGGGATTGCATTCAATCTACAGATAAATTTGGGGAGAATTGACATGTAACAATATTGGGTCTTCTAATGCATGAATTTATAATTTCTCTCCACTTATTTAGGTCTTCTTTAATTTCTGTCAGGAATATTTTATAGTTTTCAGATTCTGTAGGTATGGATCTTGCACATCTTTGTCAAGTTTATCCATAATAAGCCTTCCAAGTGAGTCTGATGCATAATAAAGTCTTAGAATCACTTCTATACATTAGCACTGTTACTTAAACAGAATATTGGGAGGGGCACCTGGGTGGTTCTGTCGGTTAAGCGTCCTACTTTGGCTCAGGTCATGATATTACAGTTTGTGGGTTCAAGCCCCACGTCGGGCTCTGTACTGATAGCTCAGAGCCTGGAGTCTGCTTCGGATTCTGTGTCTTCCTCTCTCTCTGCCCCTCCCCCATTCACACTCTGTTTCTGTCTCTAAAAAATTAAATAAACTTTAAAAAAATTTTTAACATAATATTGGGAGAAGTAAATATTAGAACAGAAAAAAAATTGCATAGAATATGCAAACATAAGTGAGAACTTAGGAAAGTCATGGGTTATAATTCATACAAATTGATAGAACAGTTAAATAGAGTAGATGAAAATAAGATACACTATATATTCAAGGGGTGGCTGGCTGGCTCAGTCAGTAAAGCACAACTCCTGATCACAGGTTTGTGAATTCAAACCCCATGTTGGGTATGGAGCCTACTTAAAAAAGAGATATACTATATATTCAAAACATAACATAATTCCTTTGAACTGATTAGAAGTTTTAATGAAAAATGAGATCCTATTCACAATAGTAACAAAAAATAAAATATCAAATGAGACTTTTAATCATATTCAGTATAATCTAATTTATGCTTTCAAAAATCATACATGTTCATATGCTTATGTATATGTATGTAAATAAATAGAAAATGGCCTAGAAATCTGAGACAAGTGCTTTTCCCAAGGAAAGGAAGAGAATGGAGAGAAAGTAAGAAATGGCTTGTCTGCTTCCTTTGAGTTTCTTCCAGTGATAAGGTATTAACACAGTACTTACATAATTAAACAAAAACTTGCCTAAACAGCATATATGATCCCGTTTTGTCAATTACACATACATTCATGTATACTTAAAAATGTCTCAAAGGATGATTACACAAACTTAATAGCAGTTATGTATAGGTAGTAGAATTTCAGATGATTTTCACTGGGCTTTTGCTTTTTAGTGTTGTTCAATGTTTTACAATGAATATGTGTTATTTTTATAATGAAAAGTAATAAAGATATCTTCATCTTGAAAAGAAACAAACAGAATATGAAGAGCGCTGTTCATGACATAAGCAAGGGCGCTTAAAGCTATGAAGAATATAAACAAATGGAAAAATACATCATGTTCTTATTTCTAATTTATTATATATTCACATATAAATATAGTAAAGGTAAATCTTCCCAAGCTCTAAAAGGATTTATTACAATACCATTTCAAAACAAAAAACTTTCTGTTAAAATATTCATTCCAGCCTTCTTTAATGAAACCCACAGGACATAGTAAAAGAAATGAAAACTAGATGAAGGGAGGCCTCTATTTTCAAATAAGTAAGGAAGCACGAAAGCAGAAACCATGAAGCAAACTTGCTGGTTACCATGGGATCAGAACTGAAATAGGAAAAGAGATGTCAGGTGCCTCCTTGGACCCACAGTAGGACTCAGATCTCACCAAAGGTCCATGGTGGAAGTTTAGTTGATGACAACTTTACTCCATTTACAAGCTGTGGTAGCAGGGGCTGACTCTAGAAACTAGGGAATGTCCCACAGAGAGCATGACTCACTGTGCAGAGTGGCCTAGGTGGTGGGGCTACTGACCTCCAGAGAGGCAAATATGTGGGGATGATGCATGACATGATGCAAGGGGAAGGAGGAAGTAGAGACAAGAACCACAAGATTATACCAGCAGGAGTTATAAGTCTGTACCACATGGATTTCTAGAACACCAGAAGCTCAGAGAAGATGGTCCCTAAGGAAAAGGAAATAACTGAGAGGGTGTTTGAGACAACGTCTATTAAAATTTAAGTCTCCTAGATGTTCTCCAATCTCACCAACTTCTTCACCTGTCATACCATTATTCAGCCAGAAGTGTCCCCCATTCAAACCATGATGGAATTTACACATAGAAATGGTAGAGGAAGGGAGGGACACCTGGGTGGCTCAGTTGAACATCTGACTCCTGATTTGGGCTCAGGTCATGATCTCACAGCTTGTGAGATGGAGCCGTACATTGGGCTCTGGGCTGTCGGTGTGAAGCCTGCTTGAGATTCTCTCTTTCTCCCTCTCTCTCTTTGCCCCTCCCCTCCTTGGGCACTCTCTCTCAAAATAAATAAATAAACATTAAAAAAAAGAAATTGTAGAAGAAGGGAATATTACACAAAAGGCTGATCAAAAAAAGAAAGAAAAGAAAAGAAAGAAAAAGAAAAAGAAAGAAAAAACTACAAGAGGAATTACCTAAGGCATGGTATTACCCAAAGAGGTTCAAATAAAGTCTCCATATTCTCAGAGAAATTTCAGACAACACTATCTAGAAAAAGACCCCAAAGAAAAGACACAAAAATTCAAAAAAGAGATTTCAAAAATGAAAAAAAGAAGAGTAAAAAGAAAAGGAGTACATTCAAGATAAAAATGGAAGCATAAGGGGGCGCCTGGCTGGCTTAGTCAGTAGAGCATGAGACTCAAGTTTTACACAGTTCTAGAGAAAATTGTTATTGTTATAGAAGACCGATAATAGGGATCCTTGGCATTTCTGAAGGAGAATAGTAATTTCTGAAAGAGGAGAATAAAAGGAATTAAATATACAGTACTTTGAAAAATAAAATAGAAGAGGACTTTCTTGAAATAAGGATGACTTGAATCTATAGATCAAAAGGACATATACATCCCAAGCAAAAATTGATATAGACTGTTCAACATAAATATATATCCTAATGAAATTATGAAACACCAAGGATAAAGAAAATCTCACATGGATGGCTATGTAGTTAGTAAACCATGTTCAGAGAGAAAAATAAAATTTCTTTGGGCTTCATGTCAATACCAAAAGACAGCAGACCAACATCTAAAAAGGTCAGAATGGAGAAAACATGATTCAAGGATTGTGTACATGCCAAGTTACCTTCAAGCATAAAGGCAACAGACCAGCATTCTCAGGCATATGAAACCTGAGGGAACAAAGCACCCAGGAACTCTTCTTGAAAACCAACTTATGTATGAAATCAATCCAACCAGGGGATGAGTCAAAATAAATTCTGGAATAGAAAACCTAGGTGTATTCGTTTCTTGGGGCCACCATAACAAAGAACCAGAAACTGGGTGGCTTAGAACAATAGAAATTTATTGTCTCGCAGTTCTGGAGTCTAGAAATATCATATCGAGGTGTTAGTAGGGCCATGTTCCATCTGAAAAATTAGGGAAGCACGATTCCAAGCTTTTTCCAGCTTTTTGAAGCCCCACACGTTCATTGGCTGTGGCAACATAATTCCAATTTTCACATGGTGTTTTCCCTACATGTCTTCATACAGTCTTCCCTCTGTGCATGTCTGTGTCCAGATTTCCCCTTTGTAAGAACACCAGTGGTCTTGGATTAAGGCCTGCTCTAATAACTTCATTTTAACTTGATTACATCTATAAACACTCTATTTCCAAATAAGGTTACATTCTGAGGAACTGGGAATTAGGACTCTAACACACATTTTTGGAGGGAGGTTACAATTGAACCTGTAACACTGGGGTAACACAAAGGGGTGAGCACTGAGTTCGTTAAACATAGAGCCAAAACTAAACAAGAGTAAGGAGTATGGTTAGAGAACAAAATTAAGGGAGGTAAACATTGACAATAGAATATAATAAAAATCAAGAGACAGAGTGGGGCAGTGGGATAAAGTTTAAGTGTGAGTAATTCCTCATCGCTAGCAGGAAGTCAAGAGATGCCACTTAAAATTGAAACTTGTTTCATTTTTTAAGCTTAAATTTAATTAAAAAATGTTTTCCAAGGATTGTTGACACACAAACTTGTCTTTTTAAATTAAAAAAAAATTTTAATGTTTATTTTTGAGAGAGAGAGAGAGAGCATGAGCAGGGGAGAAACAGAGAGAGAGAGGGAGACACAGAATCCGAGGCAGTCTCCAGGCTCTGAGCTGTCAGCACAGAGCCTGATGCAGGGCTCAAACCCATGAACTGTGAGATCACAACCTGAGCCGAAGTCACCTAATGGACACCTAACGGACCGAGCCGCCCAGGTATCCCAACTTCTCTTAAAAAAAAAAAAAAAAGTACCCTAGCAAATTCAATCACTGTTTTTGATTCTTTTTTCTTAATTCTAAAAGAATTAATCCTTTAAAAATTTGTGAAAAAACAACCAATTTAGTCATTTCTAAGTTTGTCTTCAGTTTTTCTGATAATAAATTCAACTAAATCAATATTACATTTTTTTTCATCTAAAATAGTATGCAGAATGAGATCCTATTTTCACAAAATTTCATTGGTTGTTCTATCTCTCCACATACCTATGGAGTCTTTAAGGATGTTTTATAGATGTTGGGAATGGTTGTCTCTGAGCAGTAGGGTTTCTAAGTGAGGTGTTTGTTTTTTTAACTTTATTGTTCTTTTCTGTATTACTTTAACTTTTATAATAAATAGCTGTTATTTTGAGCAAAAAAACAGCAAAATTGTTTAACTTTTTTTTTCCTAACAGCTTTCTTTGTGGGCATTGGGGCTGGACTCAACTTCAGGTTCTAGGTAGAGGTGGGTCCAGCAGGCAAAAGGTGGGGTCTGAGAATGCTGTGACAGCCAACACAAGGTGCCTGGGCTGTTCAGGGGCCCTTCCACAGCTGGCGGTCCTGCTTCACAGCTGCTGTGGCAGAAAAGTCCCCAAATGTAAATGCCACCACATGTATTAAGCACTTTCCACAGTAGACCCAGCTCCCAAAGAAGCCACATGTCCTCTAAGGTCAGCAAAATGAGTCAGAGCTGCCTTCTAACTTGAGAAAGTCCAACATTTGCTTTATTGTGACAACAAAGAAGCCAATGCTCCTAGAAACCAACCTGGAGGCTGGCTCTGTCCCTCTCGACCCCCCACCATCAGAGTCACTGTGACTGTCCTGAGCTCACAGCTGTGTGATCAAGTTCCCCACTCCATCCTGCAAGCTGGACGTTTTCAACAGGAAAGGCATTTGGGCACATAACGGTCATCATCATGTTCATATTTTATTGTTCCTCTTCTTATATCTGATTGCCCCCAAATGCTTGGCAGGAAATTTATCTTTTATTACTTCTCTTCCTGTATTTTAATGGAAACACTGGAGGTTTCTGCGGATACAGCACGCAGGCAGCTGGGGTTTTGTGAGTCGTGAGCTTTCGGCCTTACTTCCTGAAAGTTGGTGCTCACCCTCACATTTGATCTTTCTACCCTATAAAACATGATAGGTGTCCCACCAAGAGACACCAGCTCAGAGACAGTGGGTACAAGGACAAGCAGGAGGGCAGCGGCAGGAAGTCTAAGGATGAACAGGGTCCCAGTTTGGGCAGGTACTCCTTGTGGGGCCTGAGGCCCTAAGAATGTCATCTAAACCTGAAAGGCGGCCTAGGGGAGTGTGGCACATAGGACCTGTATACTGGACTCTGCCAAAAGGCTGAAGATCACATGTGGCCAGTGCCTCTATGGGACAGAATCCCCAGATAGATTGTTCCAGTAACAGTTATAGAGGCAGGTATAGGTCTTTAGTGAATGTCGAGCACAGAGAGACCCAGCAGGACCCATGAGGGCAGTACCTACCAGCAGCCTGGGAAACTTCTTGGAAAATGTTGTCTATACTCACTTTTTTTTTAATTAGAAAGATTATTATTAAACAGAAAATTATTTGTTAAAACATACAAGAAATCAATGTATTTCATATAACATACTACGGTACATCTTATGTTCTTTGTTGTTCTGAATCTAGGTGTTAGAATGGCCTCTTGCAATTTGTCCATCTCCTCTTTGCTCTCTACATGTATCTAAGACTAGTGCTAATTACTCAGAGAGGTTGAGTGTCTCAGAGCTTATATCCATTTAGATGAGACAGCAGAGATCACCTCCCACCCCAACCTTTGGATTATCTGTGTCTCCTCCTACACCCTTTAGCCTGTAGTTCTTGGATTCAAGATCAGCTTCATATGTGTGTCACTGTGCCTGGCAAGGCTCTTTCTTCTGATAGCTATAATTTGGGCAGACGGCTGCTGCTCTATTTACTTCTGCTTAGTCAGTTGCATTTTCTCCACATCAAAGTTCACATCTCTGGACAGCTACCTCGGTTTATTAAAAATATGATTTTAGTCATTCACTGAAAGTAGATTATGAACAAACAGCAAAACAAAGATGGCCCTTCACCGCAGCCTTCCTGCGGCCTTTTAGACTACTGCCCACAATGGGAGCTGACACCTCTGCCTTATCTGATTTCAATTCTTGGGTGTCTATGTTTAGCCATTTTCATGTGAGCCACTCTTTCAGCTCATTCACTTCTCAGCCTGTGTGATCGGACTCTGCCCCCTCCACTCTACTGATAATGCCCCTTCCAAGACCACCAGTAAGCCCCTACTCATGCCAAATAAGAATGACACGTTTTACCTCCCATTTGCCCAATCTCTCTGCTCATATGTGAAACTACTCAATATTTTCTCCACCTTTAAACTCTGTGTCCATTGATTCCTCTCACATCTTGTTCCCCCAGTTCTTCCTGCAGGCCATCAGTAGTTCCCCTCACTCTTTAATGGGCATCTCTTCCTCCCCTACCCATAAGTTCTATATTCAGGGCTCTATATTCAGTGAGCTACCTCTTCTGTCTTCATGTTTTAATTACTAGATGTCTCCAAACCAGATAGCTCTAGGTTTCTATTCCCAAATATCTAACTCTTATAGGATGTCTTAATTTGCCCTGAATTAATGCATGATCATGCCACAAACTCTCTCTCTTTCTGGGTTACACTACATTTTTGCAGCCCAGGGAAACATGCTCATAAATGGAAGTGAGAACCATTCTGGGGACCCCAAAGCAGAAGTCACTCTGAACACTTCGAGTATTGTCTTTGATCTGATCAGAAAGCATGACCTCGAGGGATTTAGCAGATACTGACCTCAGAGAGGAAGTTTGATTGCTCTTCCTCCTGTAACTATGTCCCGTTCAGGTTCTTTATCTCCCCTGGTAGAAAACGTGGAGGACTCACTATGTTTCTCTCTTGCACTGGTAATGTCAGCCTGGAAAATGGTATTTGTGAACACAAGGATGGAGGAGCTCAAGTGGATAAAGATGGAACACAGTAGGATTTCCCCCAAATGCTCCAGTGTGTCCTGAGAATACAAATCAAGACAACTTATGCAGCTCTGAACACTGGAGCTTTAATCTTTCAAGAACACACTTCCTTCCTGTATTTCTAGCAATTACTGTTTCTGGCTTTTCTGGAAATCCTACCAGTCATCCTGACTCTCTCCTCCAAAAGAATTGAGTCACAAAAATAGAAGCATGAGAAAAGTTCATTTGACCTCTTTGGTCCCTGAAATGTGTTGAGTGGAAAGAGCCTGGGGGAATGGGCTGGGCTTTGGGGGGAGTTCTTCAACTTGTTTTCCATCTCAAGGAAAAATAAACTAAAGGGAAAAATAAATGTTTAAGTTAGTCATCCACAGGGAAGAGATTTTGTGGGGAAAAAAAATTCACACTTTGACTATTCAAGTATTCAGAGAAAGAGTCTTGAACCTGAGATCCATAAGGTGGCTGTATCAAAACATATGATCCTCCAGAAACCATGAGCAATGTGTTTTTGTATCTGTACATTTTTCTGAGGAAAGGATTCACAGCTTTCACCAGATTCTCAAAAGGGTCCCTGACAGCCCAAACGGTAAGAACTACTCAGAGGTTGACTTAGTTTACCTATTGCTATATAGCAAATTACCCCCCAAACTTAACAGTGCAATATAGCTAACATTAGCTCACAGGTTGTGTGGGGCAGGAATTGAGGAGTGGCTTAGCTGAGTGACTCTCAGGGTCTCTTGTGATGTTGTACTTAAGAAGTCGCTGGGGCTACTATCATGTGACAGCTTGACAGGGACCAGAAAATCTGCTTCCAAGATGGTTTGCTTACATGGCTGTTGGCAGAAGGCCTCAGTACCTCACTGGCTATTAGCAGGAGGCCTCCACTTCTTGCCCCATGGTTCTCTCCATTGGGCTGCTTGAATGTCCTCACAACAGAGCAGCTGGCTTCCCCCAGAGTGAGTGACTGAGAGAGCAAGGAGAAAGACATAATGCCTTTTATGACTTAGCCTCAGGAGTCATTCATTGTCATTCCTGCCACATGCTATTCTATATGCAAGACAGTTCATTCTCAAGGTGAGGTCATTAGGCTCCATCTTTTGATGGGAGGAGCATCAAGGAATTTGTTTTGTTTTTTAATGTTTATTTTTGAGAGGGAGAGAGAGAGAGAGAGAGAGGGAGAGAGAGAGGAGACTCAGAATTGGAAGCAGGCTCCAAGCTCTGAGCTGTCAGCACAGAGCCCGATGCGGGGCTCAAACTCACAAACCGTGAGATCATGACTGAAGCCAAAGTTGGATGCTTAACCGACTGAGCCACCCAGGCGCCCCTCAAGGAATTTGTAAATATATATTTAAACTACTAAACTAGTAAAGAGGCCTCACAACTTTGCTGAGAAGTCAGTTTCTCTCTCCCTGTGCAACCCTCCCCATTCCTCCATCAGATCATTTTGCAGAATTTGGGACTCCTTCAGGGCAGGGCTCCCCTGTGACCTTGGACAAATTACTAAGCTTCTTTGTGTCTCAATCTTTTCATTGGTAACTGAGGATAATGATAGTGCCTACTTCAGAGGATTGTTGTATGAGGATTAAATAGGATTCTGGATTTATAAATGCTAAAAACATGTTAGCTATAATCATGGTGACCCTACTCCCAACCTAGCGTTCCATTTACTTTAAATAGAATTATACATTTTTGGATTGTAAATCATCATTTTTTAAAAAAGTGTATTTAGGGGTGCCTGGGTGGCTCAGTTGGTTAAGCATCCGGCTTCAGCTCAGGTCATGATCTCGCGGTTCATGGGTTTGAGCCCTGTGTCAGGCTCTGTGCTGACAGCTAGCTCAGAGCCTGGAACCTGTCTTCAGATTCTGTGTCTCCCTCTCTCTCTGATCCTCCCTTGCTCATGCTGTCTCTCTCTCTCTCTCCCTCCCTCCCTCCCTCTCCCTCTCTCTCTCTCTCTCAAAAATAAATAAAACATTTAAAAAAATAGAAGTGTATTTATTTATTTTGAGAGACAGGGAGCAAGCAAGCAAGCAGGGGAAGGGCAGAGAGAGAGGAGGGGAGAGAGAGAGACAATTCCAAGCAGGCTCGGCACTACCAGTGCAGAGCCGGATGCGGGGCTGTAACTCACAAACTATGAGATCATGACCTGAGTTGAAATCAAGAGTCAGATACTTAACTGGCTGAGCCACCCAGGCACCCCAGATTGTAAATCTTCTAGGTGGGGGGAGAAATGATTATTTACTGAGAATTTATTTGTAGAGTAGGTGCTATAGGACAGGTACTGTAGGACAAAAGAAGTTAAAAATTGATCCTGTTCTTGATAGGTCTAAAATTTCACTGGGGAGAAAAGGTATATACGCATGAAACAGAGGGATGCTTTGGAATCAGTGACACTCATCTCTGCTGGGAACAGTGGAGAGTCCCTGACTGAAGTGTAATTTTGAAGATTTAGACCAGGGAGCATGAATGAGAACTGAAGGGGAGATAGATGCTGAAGTTTAAGGGGACCACAGGAAGCCTATAGGGACCATAGCAAAATAAACAAATAAAAGGGAAAAGGGAAAGATTTATAAAGTGAAGATTTCACAGAGAAACAAAGGGACTTAAAGAAAAGCTAAAACAGAGGAATTTCTTCCAGGGAATAATTGGTTTATGCTGTGCTAATCCCTAAAGGAGAGCTTTATTATATTTATTAATCTATTTACTGAAACAGAAAGATATTCTGTTAACCTTTAAAAAACAAGGAAAGGGTCTATAGGCTCCCAGATTCCAGCAGTGTAGCCATGGAGGATACTTTTTGGAAAAAAATACATACTGAAAAACCACCTCTCTGACTAATTCAGACTTTGGATTAAAATGTCTGCTGGAAAGGATTCCCCAGGGCTGGCTCCCTGAGCCCCGCTTTTCTGCTTGCTTCCTCTTGTGGGAGGGGCCTGATTTCCAGGAGCTACTTGATTCTACAGGGCACCCGCAAACTCAGGTTCTCAACAGACCCTATAGGCAACCTCACAAAGCTGGGGAAAGAAACAGAAGAAAGGTGTCTCCAGGCTGGTCTCAAAGGTCCATCTGCCCCCTGGAAGGCAAAGGAAGCAAGGAAAATAGTATAGTCCTGGGGCTTTCAGTTGCCGCCTCTCATCTCTGAGGTCTGGCTCCTCCATTTTCTTGCTGGGAACTAGTCTGAGTTCATTTTAGTCTATAAGTAGCCATGATGTTTTGAAGTAGGTGAGAGTCAGATGTTCACTCACTATCTTGTTATTAAATTATCATGAAAGCAAGTCTCAGACCAAACCTTACACTCTCTACGGACATTTCCTAAACAAACATTCATGGGCAATGAGGCACAGAACATTTCATGCAACCTGTTCTGTGGGTCCCACGAAGGCCCAGCTCTTGTCTTTTTAAGTGATGTATCCACTACCTGGCATGAATGGTCGACTGGAGGCAGAGTCAACAACATTGCAGAGGCAGGATTCGTTATCTTTGTGGTCAGGATCAGGCACCTAGCAGCCCTCTGAAAGCTATACATGGAAATGGGAGTGGTTCAGGGTCAAATGTCTGGCACCATCCCTACAGGTGCATGCTAAAGGCCTTGACAGACTCTTAGCTCCTGTTCAGGCAAATGTGAAGACTGCCTCTAAATTATTTTAGCCTATTCACATACTTTGACTATCTCTTAATTTCATCAGTGAGAGCCCCCTTCTATTATTCTTCATGCTAGTTAATCAGGCTACTAATTTCACCCATTTATAATATTTGTTGGGCTGACTCACAGTATCTGCTGTACATCAAAATACAGATTACTCAAGCACTTACAGGGACCACCGTGGCAGATGGCCTTTTTGATATAATGCTAGCTGACACTCTGTGGATATAGATTGCCCTTGGAATTGAAGCTTAATCTAACTAGCAAGTACACAGTATTACACCACAATACTGCAGTATTTTCAAGCAAATTACAGACATCAAGACACTTGCTTTGGCCTGGGATCAAAAAGCAATCATTTCCATAAGACTCAGCGGGACATCAGCCCCAGGTTCTGTGACTATTTTATCAATCGCAACTTCTGTCTGCAAAGAAGACAACTAATATGAGGTATGATCAAAGTCTGTGAGATCATACCGGGGACTCCAAATGCCTAAGCATTATAATACAGGAAATACTTGTTACTTGAAAGAGGTTATTATAAGTAGAACAAAATGTTATTTCATATAGTTCTTATGGAACTGCACACTCTCAAAGGTGGTTCAGGCTGTAAATAAATGAATCATCTGGGCCAAATAAATGGTCATAAAGTCACAGCCCACAAAAATATTTTATGTGGCCTAAGCCATATTGTAATACTATTGAATTTGATTGCCAGTACTTAAAAATAAGTTGCGATTCCCACAAAAATCTGGCTTTCCAGCTTTTCTTGAAAAAACTCAGGAGATCTGGCAACACTAGGTCTGTGTTCCCTGCTGACATCAGGCAGCTAGAATGGAAGACCCACTTAGCAGGCATTTCCTCTCCAGCTTGCTGCAGTCCTCACCATGCCCTAATACTCCCTACACTGAGGCCCAATGCTGGTTGACATTTATAATCTCATCTGCACTGCCATATTTCTTATAGTGGGATTAAGAGAAACAGGACATCTTCCTTGTGCTTTGAGCAGCATTTTAGCATCAGCGTTAAGAGTGTGGGCCACAGAGGCAGACAGACTGGTTTTTAATCCTGGTTCTTTTATTTTCTAGTTATGTGATTTTGGGCAAGTTGCTTAACTTCTCTAAACCTGTTTCCTTGTCTGTAAAATGAGGGTTAAACTGGTATCCACTTCATTGTTGTGGTGAGGATTAAAACACCTAGGGCAGCATCAGATAGGTGCCCCCAAGAGGGGTGCATGCCCCACCAGCCCACAGTCTTTACATTACCCACCTGGCCCCCTGTAGGCATTGAATTCATGATGTCTGATTTAAGTAAATATGTGGATATCATTTCATAATGAATTATTAACGAAACTGAGAATCTCTGGAATACACTCCTCAACTCTGAAAACTGTTTTATGGAGCACCATTTAACTATCTGCATCAGCCACAGCTTGAAGCTAAGTAACAGACCAGGATCCTATGGGGACCATGGAACTGAATTTCTGCCCCAATACTGTCTTGGATGAAATTATATTCCTGCCTCAATAGACACCATGTGTTCATGAAAAGACAAAGCACAAAATGGGAGAAGATATTTACAACATATATAGCTGCAGAGAATTAGTGTCCAAAATCATATAATTTCTACAAACTAACGAGAAAAAGACAACCAGCCCTGTACAAAAATGGGCAAAAAGATGAACAGGCAATTCACAGAGGAAGAAACAGGAATGATCCATAAACATAGGAAAAGATACTCAATTCCACAGTAATGTAGAAAAGGAAGGTTAAAACCACAATAACATATCATTTTACCCCCATCATTTCAACAAAAATTTTACAATCTAACAAGACCAACACCAATGCCAGGTTTATATGCATTGGTGGTTGAATGTAGATCAGCTAGGTCTCTCTGAAGAGTGGTTTGGAACCCTCCAGAAAAGCTGTTTATCCAAGGTCCCAGCACTTTCACTCCTAGGAACCAACCCGAGAGAAACCCTTGCAGAAAGGTACCAAGAGTCAGGTACAAAAATGTTTATGGCACCATTATTTGTGATAGCCAAAACTGATAACAACTTACATGTATATCAGAAGTATAGATAAATTAAGAATGATATATTCACACAATAGGGTAATATACAGTCACCATATCCATCAATAAGAATGATTCTCAAAACATTTTAGAAACAGATAGCAAGTTGCATAAGAAAACATACATTACAATGTCATGTGCATAAGATAGCAAAGCAGTACTACATATTGTTTGGTGATACAGGTATTAAAAATGTATGGGAATAATAAATGCCAAATTTAGGACAGTGATTACCTTTGGAAGGAAGAGAGGGAAATGAACTCCAAGATGGGTCTGCAAGAGTCTTCAGCTGTATTAGAATTACTTTATTTTTTGAGTTGGGTGGAAAATAACCTGGTTGTGTGTTGTGTTTGTCTTTATACCATTTTGTATGTATTATTATTATAAAATAAATATTAAAATAAATGGCATGTATTAATTTCTATTTTGCAGATTTCCTTGTTTATTTCAGAGTTGATTAAAACTTTTTCCAGGCCCAAAGCATCTGCCTGGCTCAGCTGGTAGAGCATATGACTCTTGATCTTGGGGTTGTGAGTTTGAGCCCTACATTAGGGGTAGAGCTTACTTAAAAAACAATAACAAAAACAAAAACAAAAACAAAAAAAATTTTTTTTCCAGGCCATATTAGTTTCCTATTGCTATTTCAGCAAATTGCCAGAAATTTAGAGACACATAAATTTATTATTTTACTACTGGTCCCATCCCCCTCCTTCAAAGCCAGCAGCATGACATCTTCAAATCTCTCTCTCTTTTTCTCTCTCTCTGGCTTCTGTTTCTGTCATAATATCTCCTCTGAATCTGACCTCCTGTCTCCCTTTTATAAGGACCCTTGTGATTACATTGACTTATTCAGACAATCTAGGAGAATTTGCCCATTTCAAGTTCCTTAACTTAATCATACTGACAAAATCCATTTGCCATATTCACAGGTTTTGAGGATTAGGACATCGACATCTTTGGAGGGTCATTTTCTGCCTGCCACACTGGCCTTAAATATTTTGTAGGCCCTAGTGCAGTACCTTTTTTTTTTTAATTTTTATTTTATGTTTTTTATTTATTTTTGAGAGGCAGAGAGAGACTGCGCGAGCAGGGGAGGGTCTGAGAGAGAGGGACACACAGAATCCGAAGACAGCCTCCAGGCTCTGAGCTAGCTGTCAGCACAGAGCCTGACAGGGGGCTCGAACCCACGAACCATGAGATCATGACCTGAGCCAAAGTCCGACGCCTAACCGACTGAGCCACCCAGGCGCCCTGTGCAGTACCTTTTATATCCAGTAGAAAACTCCCTGGCCTGCTTAGCTCTGACTATGTACCTGAATTGCTTTCCCTGCCCTGGTAGATACCTATATGGCTACAAGTTATCAAAGGTAAGCCCTAGGGGGGAAAGAAAATCATAGAGGCTAGAAATTCCCAAGCTGGAGAATGGTCCACAACTACTAAGAGAGTTGCTCCAAACTGGAATAGCTAGATCTTGAAATTTCCTCAAAGCACCCAGACTAATCACTGTAGAATATAAATTTAATCATGCTCCCCTCCTGTGTAAAACCCTGTCATGACTTCCCGTTGGCTTTAGAATAAGGAACAAAGTCCTTGAAGTGGTCCTAGTGGTCCTAGATTAGGGTTTCTCAACGTCAGCACTATTGACCTTTTGGCAGGATAATTCTTTGTTGCTGGGGGCTGTCTTGGGCATTGCAGGATGTTTCACAGCACCTTTGACAGTTTCCCACTAGATGCCAGTAACACCCTATCCCTCACTCCCATACACACACACACACACACACACACACACACACACACACACACACACACTTTTGTGACAACCAAATTGTGACAACCTTGCTAGATGTCCCTGGGGGACAAAATCACCCTCAGTTGAGGACTCCTGTGTCCTAGGAAGTTCTACATGATCTTGGCCCTACCCATCCTCTCACCCTGTTCTCTCTTCTTTAACCACGTAAAGGGCATCTCCCAGCTGGACACAGGAGGGTTCTTCTGGCTTCTAGATTTCTGCATACACAGTTCCCTCTTCCTGGATTTCTCCACCCCACATTTCCTACCTGGCAAACTCTTTCTTGGTGTTAAGTCTAAATGTCTATTGCTCAGACACTCCTCCTTGTCCCCCTTTCAGAGATCACTGCTGTGTGCTACAGCAGCCCCCCTCCTGTGCTGCACATCCTCCTCACACCAGCCATTATGTCTCCATCTTCTCCATAAGACTGCCACCTCCAAGAGGGCAGGGCTTGTGATTGTCTGGTCCTAGTGATTACAGTGCCTACTGATTAGTGGCTACATGCTTTGTATTATCTCATGATTGGTGGACACCATCAGCCCAACCCCTCTCTAGCCCATAATCAGACACCCAGAACGGGAATCAGATCATAAAGCCAGGTAAATTCCCAAGGAAGGTGTAGGATTAATTGTCTGCTCTTTGTTGTATCTGGACAATGTTGGCTCCATTAAAGATTAAACAATAACATGGGTGTGATCTGAAAAACAGCCTTTTCCTGAGGGCAGTAAATTCCTAGGGCTACACCAGAAATGCTTGCCCAATGGACTCCTGTTAAATTATGTCCTCCTTCAAGAAGGGCCAGCACCACGAACTGGCACTAGTTGCCAGGACTCTTTGGGAAGAGAGCCAGATAGTGGGCACTCTGTGAATGGAGAAAAACCCAGCATAGAAGTCTCTCTCCTGTTTTCTCTGGTACAACAGACTATTCACAGGTCAGCACTCACAAATCAGAGACATCTAGACCCTGGACAGATTCTCTTTGTCCACCCCAACCAGGAGCATGGAAATGCAGACTAGGCAAAGGTCTAACACACCATCCCACCAAAAAAGATCAATGTTTTACCTGATTCAGAAGGAATAACTGAGACTCTGAAATGGAATCTTCTGAACAATAGTGATAGGACAAAGTACAGCCCCTGAGAGCTAGGCACCTAATTTTCCATGACAGGAAACCTGTCCTTGCTCTTAGCCTGGGTTCAGCCAGCTCCTCCTCATTCTTCATAGTCTCCCAGAATGAGCCCTACTATATCAGGCTAAGTCAACCACATGGCTAAATCCACATATCCCTTGTATTATTATGTACTTAATATATTCCTTTAAATATATATATACCTTTATCCATAACAAAAATAGTTATTTTCTGATTATATAAATAATACATTCTCATTATTAAAAATGCAAATAACACAGACAACAATAAGGGAAACAAAAATCACTGTAAGATAACCACTATCATCATTTTGATGACTCTCCTTTCCTACATCTCTTTATCCAAATGCACATATCCATATGATTGTATATACATATAATAAACTTCTTTGTTCTAGTGCATACACTCAAAAGGAACTTTCAGGGCACCTGGGTGGCTCAGTTGTTTAAGCGTCCAACTCTTGATTTCTGCTCAGGTTATGATCTCAGTTCAAGAGTTCAAGTCTCACATTGGTATCTGTGCTGATAGTGCAGAGCCTGCTTGGGATTCTCTCCCCATCCCTCTCTGCCCCTCCCCTACTTGCTTGCTCACTCTCTCTCTCTCCAAAATAAATAAACAAACTTTAAAAAAGGAACTTTCTATTAGCATCAGTAGTAGCAAACTGCCATTACTTGCCAGAATAGAAGCCTACCATCCAAAAATGAATACAATGAAAACAAAACAATGTGATTAAAAAGTTAGTCAGATACCATAGGCCCCTGAGGCTCCAAAGCCTGAGGCCTAATCTCTAGGAGTTAAAAAGGAGGTTAGCAAGTGTTAGGAGAGGCTAGACCAGTTAGACCAATGGAAAGCTTTCTTCCAGATACATTTAGGAAGACTAAAGAGAACTAAAAGAAGAAAATCTATCTTTCTCTACTTCTACTGTTCCCTGTCCCACATCTATAGTGTAGATTAAACTTTCTGAGATCCCCTTGAGAACTTCCCACATTCTCTGGAGAAGGCAAGGGACAGACCCTACAAGTACCAGACTCTTCGGGGTCCACTCAAGACAGCATGGAGGGGACAATACCGGTTGTACCAGCCTCTTCCCCCCAGAAGTGTCATAAAACTATAAAAGCCTTCAATAGAACCTCAGGGACAATACAATCGACCTGTTCTCCCCTCCCTCTCCCAACAGGCTTCTCTCCTTCCTTAGCCTGGAGGAGACAGGAGATTCAGGGCTCCTTTTCCTTCTTCTTCATAAAGACTCTCCTGTCTCAAAGAAGGATTCTATATAAACATAAAGGGAAAAATCCAGCAAGAAGATATAACAGTTTTAAATATGAACTATACATAGAAGCACCCAAATACATAATAATAAAAATAAAGAAAGTAATCAATAGTAATACAATAATAGTAGGGGATTTTAACACCCCACTTACATCAATGGATAGATCAACCAAACAGAAAATCAACAAGGAAACAGTGGCTTTGAATTACTTGTTGGAGCAGATGGATCTAACATATTCAGAACATTCCATCCTAAAACAGCAGAATACACATTCTTCTCAAGTGCACATGGAACGTTCTCCAGAATAAATCACATATTAGGCCACAAAACAAGTCTCAACAAATTAAAACAACTTAAAGTCATACCATGAATCTTTTCTGATCACAACACTGTGAAACTAGAAATCAACCACAAGAAAAAATCTGGAAAGAGCACAAATACATGGAGATTAAATAATATGCTACTAAACAATAAATGAGTCAACTAAGAAGTCAAAGAGGAAATTACAAAATACACAGAGATAAATGAAAATGAAAACACCATGGTCCAAAATCTTGAGGAAGCAGCACAAGTTGTTCTAAGAGGGAAGTTTATAGCAATACAGGCTTACCTAAGGAAGCAAGAAAAATCTCAAATGAAGAACCTAACCTCACAGCTAGAAGACCTAGGAAAAGAAGAACAAATAAAACCCCAAACCAGTAGAAGGAAGGAAATAATAAAGATTAGAGCAGAATTAAACAAAATAGAAACCAAAAAGCCAATAGAACAGATCAATGAAACCAGGAGCTGGTTCTTTGAAAACATCAACAAAATTTGAAAAAAATATATATATATAAATTAAAAATAAATAAAATAAATAAAATAAATAAATTTTTAAAAAGGAAAGATCAACAAAATTGATAAATCTTTAGCCAGACTCATGAAAAAGAGAGAGAGGGAAAAAGAGAGAGAGAGAAAGGACTGAAACAAAATCAGAAATGAAAGGAAATAACAAACACCACAGAAATACAAAGAATTACAAGAGAATATTATGAAAAATTAAATGCCTAACAAATTGAACAGCCTCAGGGCGCCTGGGTGGCTCATTTGGTCAAGCGACTGACTTCAGCTCAGGTCATGATCTTCAGTTTGCGAGTTTGGGCCCCACGTCAGGCTCTGTGCTGCCAGCTTGCTCAGAGCCTGGAGCTTGCTTCGGATTCTGTGTCCCCTTCTCTCTCTACCCCTACTCCGTTCATGCTCTGTCTCTCTCTGTCTCTCAATAATAAATAAATGTAAAAAAAAATTTTTTTAAAACAAATTGAACAACCTAGAAGAAATGGATGTTTCTATTTCCTAGAAACATATTACCTCCCAAAATTGAAGCAGAAAGACCCAGAATATTTGAACAGACTGATTTCCAGTAATGAAATTGAATCAGTAATCAAAAAACTCTCAACAAACAAGATGGCTTTATAAGCGAATTCTACCAAACATTTAAAGAAGAGTTAATATGTATTCTTCTCAAAGTATTAAAAAAAAAAAAACAGAGGAGGAAGGAAAGCTTCCAGATTTATTCTATGAAGAGAGCATTACTGATACCAAAACCACATAAAGACACTACAAAAAAAGAATTACAGGCCAATATCTCTGATGAACATAGATGCAAAAATCCTCAATAAAATAGTAGCAAACCGAATCCAACAATACATTTAAAAAAATCATTCACCATAATCACATAGGATTTATTTCTGAGATGCAAGTGTGGCTCAGTATTTGCAAATCAATCAACATGATACATCACATCAATATAAGAGAAAGGATGAAAACTATATGATCATTTCAATAGACACAGAAAAAGCATTTGACAAAGTAAAATATCCATTCATAATAAAGACCTTCAACAAAGTAGGATTAGCGTGAACATATCTCAACATAATAAAGGCCATCTATGAAAAACGCACAGTAAACATCATACTCAATGGTGAAAAATTCAGAGCTTTTCCCCTAAGATCAGGAAGAAGACAAGTACATCCACCGTCACCACTTTTATTTAACATACTACTGGAAGTCTTAGCCACAGCAATCAGATAAGAAAAAGAAATAAAATGCATCCAAATTGGTAAAGAAGTAAAACTGTCACTGTTTGCAGATGATATGGCTATTATATATAAAAAAATCCTAAAGACTCCACCAAAAAAATACTAGGATTGACAAATGAATTCAATAAGGTTGTAGTATACCAAATCTGTTGCATCTGTATGCACTAATAATGAAGCAGAAGAATGAGAAATTAAGAAAACTATGCCATTTATGATTGCACTAAAAATAGTAAAATATCTAGGAATAAACTTAACAAAGGAGATGGAAGACATATACTCTGACAATTGTAAAACAGTGATGAAAGAAACTGAAGATTACACAAACAAATGGAAAGATGTTCCATGCTCATGGATTGGAAGAACAAATATTGTTAAAATGTCTATACTACCCAAAGCTATCTACAGATTCAGTGTAATCCCTATCAAAATACACAGAGCATTTTTCATAGAACTAGAACAAATAATCCTAAAATTTGTATGGAACCATAAAAGATGCTGAATAGCCAAAGAAATCTTGAAAAAGAACAAAACTGGAGGTATCACAGACTTCAAGATATACTACAAACTGTAGTAATCAAAATAGTTTGGGACTGGTAGAGAAATAGACACCCACATGATCCATATCAATGGAACAGAATAGAGAAACCAGAAATAAACCCAGATTTATAGGGTCAGTTAATCTATAACAAAGGAGGAAAGAATATGCAATGACTAAAAGACAGTCTCTTCAATAAATGGTGTTGCGGAACCTGGAAAGCTACCAGCAAAAGAATGAAACTGGAACTTTCTTACAGCATACACAAAAATAAATTCAAAATGGATTAAGGACCTAAATATGAGAAATGAAGCTATAAAAATCCTGGAAGAGAGCACAGGCAGCAATTTCCCTGACATCAGCTATAGCAACATCAGCTATAGCAACATTTTTCTAGATATGTCTCCTGAGGCAAGGAAAACAAAAGCAAAATAAACTATTGTGACTACATCAAAATTAAAAGTTTCTGCACAGCAAAGGAAAAGTATAAGACAACTTACTAAGTGGGAGAAGGTATTCACAAATGACAAGCTGATAAAGAGTATCCAAAACAAATACAGAACTTTTTCAACCTAATATCAAAAACCCAAATAAAAAATGGTCAGAAGACATGAAGAGACATTTCTCCAGATAAGACATACAGATGGCCAACAGGCATGAAAAGATGCTCAATATCACTCATCATCAAGGAAATGCAAATCAAAATCCCAATGGGATATCACCTCACACCTGTCAGATGGCTACAATTAAAAACACAACAGGGGCACCCGGGTGGTTCAGTCAGTTAAGTGTTTGACTCTTGATTTTGGTTCAGGTCATGATTTCACAGTTCCTGAGATCCAGTCAGGGCTCGATGCTCACAGCACAGAGCCTGCTTGGGATTCTCTCTCTCCCTCTCTCTCTGCCCCTCCCCCATTCCATGCTCGCGCATGCATACATTCGCTCTCTCTCAAAAATAAATAAATAAACTTAAAAAACTACACACAACAAGCAATAAGTGTTGGTAAGGATGTGGAGAAAAAAGAACCCTTGTGCACGGTTGGTGGGAATGCCAATCAGTGTAGCCGCTGTGGAAAACAGTATGGAGGTTCTTCAAAAAATTAAAAATAGAGGTGCCTGAGTGGCTCAGTCAGTTAAGCATCCAACTTGAGCTTAAGTCATGAGCTCACAGTTCATGGGTTCACGCCCCACAACGGGCTCTGTGCTGACAGCTCAGACCCTGGAGCCTGCTTTGATTTCTGTGTCTCCCTTTCGGTCTCTAACCCCCTCCTCCACTCATGCTCTGTCTCTCTATCCCTCAAAAATAAATAAGTGTTAAAAAATTTTTTGATTAGGGCAGAAGACATGAAGAGACACTTTTCCAAAGAGGACATCCAGATGGCCAACAAACACATGAAACAATGCTCAGCATCACTCATCATCAGGGAAATACAAATCAAAACCACACTGAGATACCACCTCACGCCAGTCAGAGTGGC
>CM053576.1:75312673-75379588 GCA_028646485.1 Cryptoprocta ferox | reverse complement strand
TCTTGAATACTGAAAACAAACTGAGGGGGGAAGGGGAAGGGGGCAAGGTAATGGGGGGTGATGGTCTTGGTGGAGATCACTTGTGGGGAAGAGCACTGGGTGTTATATGGAAACCAACCTGACAATAAACTATAAAATTAAAAAAATTTTTTTTGATTAAAAATAGAACTATCATATGATCCAGTAATTCCACTACTGGTATTTACCTAAAGAATAAGAAAATGCTAATTTGAAAAGATATATGCACCTATATGTTTACTACGTATTATTTACAATAGCCAACTTATGGAAGCAGTCCAAGTGTCTATCAATTGATAAGCGGATAAAGAAGAGGCGATATATATATATATGTATACACACACACACAACACACACACAATGGTGTATTACTCAGCCAAAAAAAAAAAAAAAAAAGAAATCTTGCCATTTCCAACAACATGGATGGATCTAGAGAATATAATGCTAAGCAAAATTAGCCTGTCAGAGAAAGACAAATACCATATTATCTCACTAATATGTGGAATTTAAAAAACAAAATAGTGGAAAAAAGAGACAAACTAAAAACCAGACTCTGAATGGTAGAAAACAAACTGATGGTTACCGAAGGGGAGATGGGTGGGGGATGGGTGAAATAGGTGATGGGGATTAAGAGCACATTTATCATGATGAGCACTGAGTAATGTACAGAATTGCTGAATCATTATATTGCACACCTAAAACTAATATGTATGTATGGTAACCATAAAATTTCTAAACAAAGATTTTTCTGTCTCAGGAACCTACATTCCTATACAGGAGACCCAACATCTTATATGTGTGTGAATCAGGACAAGCCTTTCTGCCATGGGCTGGGTTCCCTGGAAGGGGAGAATGACAGCAAGGCAGGGAAATAATGAGGCAAGCAAGGTGCCCAGGGTGTGAAAACGAAGGTGCTTACCCTCAGCTCCAGATCTTTGCAATCCTGAGAACGGGCAACTTGGCTAGTCTCACCTTTTGCTGGCTCAACCATGAACCGTTCAGGATGTGGTGCGGGGACAACTAGGTATCCATGTGAAAAAAGGTAAAATTAGATCCAATCTGATCTTTCCTTATCCTACACTATACACAAACCTAAGTGCAGTGTACAAAGGCCTAAAAATGAAAAAGAAAACATTAAAATTTTTAGAAAATACAGGAGAAATAAAAAATAGCTTTAGAAATTCTTCTAGCTATTTAGAAATAGCTAAAGAAATTCTTCTCTACTCTGAAATGTGATATAAGTACAAATTCAACTGTAACAATTATCTGATTGCTTTTCTAAAGTCACCATAAACAAAACCACACACTGGGAAAATACATTTGTATTGCATGTAACTGACAAAAGATTAGTATCCAGAATCTATGGGGATAGGGGAGATTTTAAAAGAACACGAAAAATAGACAAAAGACTGACTGAACAGGAAACTATGAGAGAGGAAACATAAATACCCAATAAACGTGGGGCACCTGGCTGGTTCAGTCAGTAGAGCATGTGACTCCTGATCTTGGGGTCATGAGTTTGAGCCCCATATTGGATATAGAGATTACTTTAAAACAATCAAATAAATATACAAAAAGATGTTCAACCATATTACCAACCGGCAAAATGCAAGAAAAATTACAATGAAATGCCAATTCACACCCATTTAGTTGGCAAAAATGTAGAAGTCTGATAATGCCAAATAATAATGAGTTTATGAGGAAGTAACTCTCTTAGCCTGCTGAGAGGAGTGTAAACCCGGATAGTCCTCAGGAAGGCAACTTGATACTGTCTGGTAAGGGCAAACATATGTACAGAGCCCCTTAACTGGCTTCTTTTATCCTCAATTCTTCTGAAACTTGGCATCCTACTTCATCTTTCTCAGGTTGAGCCCTGAACATAACCCTTTCTTCTTTACATACCTTCAGTGGTTCCCTATAGCCTACAAAAAAGCATCACATTCTTTAATGATATTTTAGACTTTCATGATATAAGCAACCCACCTTACAGTTTATACCTCACTTTGCCCCATGTTCTTCATGCTCTTCTTATAAAATTAACTGCACAGATTGAAATCCTTGACCAGATTTAATGTCAAATAAGAGCGTATCAGAGCTGGGGGAAAAAATCTAATTTAATATCTTTATGTTACAGATGAGAATACTGAGGCCCAGGGAGGCTGAATGTCTACCCAAGGCCACTCCATGATATACAGAATAGGAAGAGACCAGGTTTTGCTAAGTCCCTGATAGGGTCCCTGACCACTGTACGTGCCCTCCCGGGATGATGCATCTCAGGCCTGGCTGTGGAGGTACAGGAAGCCCACTCCACGTGGCTCCCTTCATATCACCCTATTTGACATAGCCTAGGAGTGACAGCCACCATTTGTCACGAAGTAAAAATATGCCAAAGAGCTGGGCAGGAAAGTACTTTCTGTGTCGGCAGCTCACTGGTCCAGAAGCACTATATCCCTGAATTGGGATGCCCTTGTGCTGACCTTGTCAACAGGGAGCAGCCAGATCTCTCTTTTACTGTAATTGGGTTAGTCTTGTGGGTTTGCCCTCCGCCTGGCTGTCAAAAGAGATTATACAGAAATGTACTGCTGCATCAACCACAGTTCAGGTGCAGGCTGAGGCCAAAGTAGGAGGAAATTTCCAAATGCATTCATTAATCACCCCAAATACCAGGTTGCTGCTGGCTGCTCTGCTTTCTCCCAGCTGAGATCACTTTTGCTCCAACCAGAGCCCAGAGGTCTCCCTGTAAAGGCAACACCCTCACAGGGGCCTGAGTTGCAAACACAGGGAGGGTGGGAGCTGAGGCAAAGTGCCAGAAGTCTTGTGAGGCCCTGTGCTCACCCTGCAAGTGTCCCCACGCCTAAGGGACCATGACATTAAATGGCAAATTTTAAAACTCAGGAAAAGTCAAGAGGGAGACCACAGAAGAAAGAGAAAAGCTTTTCTCCTGCTTTTTGAACATGGGGCCCTACATTCTCATTTGCACTGGGCCCTACAAATTATATAGCCAGCCCTGCCCCTAGTCTTTTCAGCCTGCTCTCACAAAGTAACACACACTGGGTGGCTTAAGAACGGAAATTTCTTTTTTTCTCAATATAGTTTAATTTTAACACTTTGACATGATTTTACAAATGACAGTTATATTTACTTATGGTTTATAACAAATCCATTGAACAGTCTGGAATGTACTGAGTCAAAGAGCAAGGTGAAGAAAAATGGTTAAATAGCAAAAATAGGAGCAAGTACAATTTTAATTTATAATATATTTAGAAAATAGTCATTTTCTTTGCTTTTTAATTTTTTGAGTGGTTTTCGACCTGTTCTTTTTGAAATTTTTCTTTTTCTTGATGATACTTTTCAAAATCATCTGAGAACAACAGACATTTCTGTCTCACCATTCTAGAGGCTGGACGTCTGGGATCAGGTTGCCAGCACGGCCAAGTGAGGGCCTTCTTCTGCCGAGTTTCCGACTTCTCTCATGGCAAGGAGGGTAGGGGCCGCTTTAATAAGGGTGCTGATCCCATTCATGAGGACTCCACCCTCAGACTTAAGCACCTGCGAAAAGCCCCACCTCCTAATACCATCATCTTTGGGGACTGGAATTTCAAGATACAAATTTGGGGAGACACAAACATTCCGACCACAGCAAGCCGTTTCTAAACTCCAATGAGCAAAAGCAGAACACCTGTTTCCTTAGAAGCCCATAGGCGCCTATGAAATGAAGCCTCTGGTGGAGGCCAGTACTGGTCAGGCAGCAGCTTCCTGCATCAGTGCCTGAGAGGGGGGTCTGTAGAGTCAGGTCTGTGATGACTTCTGACAGTCCACCACAGTGGTCCTCCAACCTTAGTGAACAAAAAATGACCTAGAGAATGTGTTAGAAATGCAAATTCTCAGGCTTCAGCCCCAGAGATTCTGAGTCAGTAGGTCTAGGTAGCGCCTGAAATTTTGCACTTCTAACATGCTCCAAGTGATGCCAAGGCCACGGGTCTGTGGTCCACACTTTGAGGCATGCTAGTAACCCCTTCACTTCACAGATGAGGCAACAGAGACCAGGTGCCTTGCCCAACAGCACACTGTTGTCAAGGACAGGCACCATGGCACCCTGATCCGCTCACTCCAGCAGTACCTTCCCATTGCCCCATTGTGGTTGTCAAGGAATCTGAGGAAGGAAGGTGTGAGTTAGGAGGACCATGCTCAGAAAGTTGTCATTGTTGAGGAGGAAGAATCGACTATACCCTTCAAGGTCCTTCTAGCTGAACTAAGAGTCAAATTGACATGAGACAGATTAACAAGAGAAAATCAAATCTAATAGCATGTGTACGGGAATCCACACAGACATGGAAATTTGAAAGACACTGAGGCAATATGATGCTTATATGAGCTAAGAAGAAAGTAGGGTCTGAGGATATAAAGGGAGGAAAGACCCTTAGCAGTAGATGTTTGGAAAACAAAAGTTGCCCTATGATGCAGGTGAGTTTCTTAGGTAAAGGGGACTATCTGTCAATAGCCCTCTTCCTGGTACAAGCAGGCAATTGAGGGGGAGGTATAGAGCTTTTCCTGAATCTGCTGGGTTTGGATTACTTTTAATTCCCAATAATGTTCATGCCAAAGTGGTCCATCTTACAGAGGCCTACCCCCTGGCCCCCATACCATAAATGCTTGTGGAACAAATGAGCATTCTAGGAACTGAATAAAACCTTCCTTGATTCTCTCTCTGACCTCTAAGGCAAGACTAGTGGCACTGAGGAGGAGAAAGATAATCTTTCATCTGCTTTGAGCCTCAGTTTCCTTAATGATAGCCAATATTCAGGAAGCACTTCCCAGACATTTTACATGTATTGGTCCTCTCCACAAACTTATGGGATAGATACTATTATTATAACCATTTTACAGATGAGGAAATTGATGCTCAGAGAGTTTAGGTAATTTGACTAAAGTCACATGGTTAGGGTGTAGAGGCAGGATTTGAACAGAACTCTGACTCCATAGCCCAAACTCCTCATCATTCTGCTCTAAAGAAACTACATCACTGGGAACCAACAACTCATTTCTGGCTGATTTGCTGGAGGCTTTCCCATTCCTCCTGTTCCCTAAGCCCTCCCATTTTTATGGTCCAGCTAAACCAACAGCTCCCTTTGAAGATTTCCCTCAGATGTGCGGCAGTCTACTCATTTATGCTCCTCAGGCAGCTTTCTGGGTCTGATCCAATCTACCTGGGCCTCAGCCAGTGCTTCTCAAGAGTGCAGTGATGGCCTTAGAGTGGCTTGTGCTTTGGTGAGGCTTGCTCTGTCCTTTCTCTAGCTATGCCCTTTCCAGAGGGGTGGAGAGTCAGGGGTGGGGGCAGGGCAAGGACATGAAGCCCCTCTCCTAGGATGTTCTGAGTACCTGGGACCCTGGAATTCCCTGTACAAATGAACTTGAACCATTCCCAGGGCTTTCTTGAAATCGTCCCCTGGCCTGTACTCCCAAGGGCAGCATTGCTCCTGTCGGTACCACCAGCTAAGTATGTGCATGGTTTGAAGGGTATCTAGGTTTGAAGGGTATCTAGGAGTAGGGAGTGGGGATGATAGAACGGACATGAAAACTGGGGTATCTATAGAAATGAACTCGAGGCCCCTCAAGATTCAAGAGGAGAGGGGGTAGGAAGAGAGAATGAGTAGGTGACTAACTAGGAGCCACGGCCAAAGGCCAACTCTTCCAACAGAGCCATTATCTTAGTTTTCTACTGTTGTGTAAAAAATTACCACAAACTTAGTGATTAAAACAGCACATATCTATTATTTTACAGTTTCTGTGGGTTAGGAATCTGGGCAGGGCTTAGATGGGTCCTCTGTTTCAGGATCTTTCAGAGGGTGTTATCCAGGGCTGGAGTGTCATCTGAAGGTTTGATTGGGGAAGGATCTGCTTCTAAGCTCAGACAACTGTTGGCAGAATTTTAGTTCCTCACGGGTCACTGGACTGCTGGCCTTGGTTCCTTGCTGGCTGTTAACTGGTGGCCACCCACATTGTACTTGTCATGTAGGCCTCTCCTACATGGCACCTTTCTTCATCAAAGCCAGGAAGGGAGAGTCTACTAGCAAGACAGAAGTCACTACTTTATTTAACCTAACCATGGAAGTGACATCCCATCCCCTTTGCCATATTCAATTGCTTAGAAGCACGTGATGGGACTTACCCATACTCAAGAGGAAGGGATTACCCAAGGGTGTAAATATCAAGATATTGGCATGGGGGCATGTGAGAAGATGTCCACTACAGCTATGTCTGTACACAGAACCCCAAGGAATAAGAGGGAATTCTATATTCATACCTGGCCTTCTCAGGTCATTTGAAGTTATATTTATCAAAGGAATAGAATATAGATAATAATTTCAATCAACAGTGTGTTAGCTTGAGTTACAACTTTCAAATACTTAGATGTGTGGTATGAGTGCCTCCACTGATACTCTCATCCTGGCCCCATAAATGTTAGGACAAGCCTGTTTATGTGCATATGTCCTGGCCTCCACCTCAGACAGGCAGGGTCTTGTTGGCAAAGTCATGTCTGCTGACCTTTTGCCCCCAACACAGCCCAGCACAGTGTTCATAGTGTGGGAAGCAATCAGTAAAGTTTGCCTGGGCATTCACTGGCCGCTGCCCAGGTCCAGTGGTGGCCCTTCCCCGGGTGTTGCCATGAGGCACATGGGCTGATTTTGAAGCCTCAGCAGTAGGGCTTCCTCTTGAGCAAGAGAGGATCCCACATGGCACAGGAAGGAAGGAAGAAGAACAAAACCCCCCACATCAGCAAGACGAAGCTGACTCCTTCCAGTGGAGCAAAAGCTCTGCCTTCGAATGAAAACATGACTATTAAGTTTTATTTTTTATCTTGATTGTAAAAATAATGTGTATAGTTTATAGGTTTTAAAAAGACACAAGAAATAAAAGCCATAATTTTACCATGGAAACTCCATTTGTTTTATGTGTTTTTATGTGTATTCATATATATATATGTAGTTGTATGTATATTTGTATATATGTATATATTTTAATTTTGTAATGTAATATATTAATGTAATTTTGTACTAGTATATTTTAAATTTCCTTCCTCAGAAAATATCTTCTATGCATAGCTTTTTGTTGTGTTGCTGTTAAATTTGTATATGTTGGGAGAATTTAAAACAATAAAAGATCATACTGTCTATTTAATTATATATCTACTCTCTCAGGACAGTAAATGCTTTTTTCAGATTAAAGAGGTAGAACTTTAAAATAACATTTAAAAATAGATAACAGATTCACAAGGTCAAAAAGTAGGCAGTGAAAAGTCTCCTTCCCAATCTCCAGCTGACATTCCTGGCAGTAACCAATGTTAACAGTTCCTTCTATGTCCCTCCAAAGATAGTTTATGCATATATAGAAATATTTTCTTCTTCTTTCCCGTCTGCTACATACTGGTGGCATATCACACACACTGTTCTGCACTCCATACATCTTGAAGAAAGTTCCCTATCTTTATATACCAGTGGTTCTTGATCTCAGCTAAACATTAGAATTATCTAAATAGCTTTTAAAGCTCCCAGATATGCAAGCCACATCCCAGACCAATTAAGTTAGAATCCATGAGGGTGAGGCCCGGGCATCAGGATTTTAAAAAGCTTCCTCAGGTGCAGTCAAGATTGCATACTGGTAAAGAAAGAGCTTCCACGGAAAGGAAGTGGAAGGAAGAGGAAATAAAGTGATTCCATCATCATTTATAATAGAAAATTAGGGTGACCATCTGTCCTGGTTTTCCAGGGACTGAGGGGTTTCCCAGGACATGGAACTTTCAGTGCCGAACATAGGATGAGCTGCTCAACCTACAAACAATTGGTACATATGTTTAAGGAAATAGAGGATTAAAAGGGTATCACATAATTTTAAGACTATAGAAAGAAATGTATGCCAGTGAAAAGCTGTGCATCATCTATAGTACACTTCTCCTGGCTGTTCAGCTGCAGCCCTGTTCATTGTCTTTGAGCTATTTTGCACTTCTTTGTTAACTGCAGGTAAATGATTTTCATGCAAATCTGTATTGGTTGGCAGTTTCCTTTAACTTCCTTCCCCCTCTGGAAAAACCAGGGGTTTTTTGATTGTTGTGTTGTTTTTTTAATTTAGAAACTTGAGATTTATTTAGATCCTCAGAAGACTTTATTTATTTATTTTTAAAATTATGATGTATATGTGGATTGCACTAGGATTAATTTTGTAAATCATTGCTTGCTTGCTTATTTATTTGTTTGTTTGTTTTTAAGTAGGCTCTGCAGCCAACATGGGGCTTGAACTTGGGACCCAGAGATCAAAAGTCACATGCCCTACTGACTGAGCCAGCCAGGCAAAACCAGTTTTGCAACCATTCGTAATTCAACCCCTTTATTTCATTTACATGTGTGCTCCTTTGACTTTTCCTCTGCACCTGTTATAACACCTGTCTGGTTCTTTAACTAAAAAAGGAGTAAAGTAAAATCTTTAACACATATTCATTCTTGTATCTGAGCAACAATCATGCTTTTCTTTTTTCTTGAAAATTATTTTTTAACAAGGCTATAAAGGTAACTACTAGAACAGAAATACAAACCTTCCAAATTATCACTAAAAACACAAACGCAAGAATAAAACAAAGACAACAGACCCAAACATAACTGTCATATCAATAAGCATAAAAAGACCAAATTCACCTGTTAAGAGTGACTCTCATATTAGATCACAAAGTAAAACCTAATGATAAAACAAAATGGTTAAGACTAAAAAGAATTAGAAAAGGTGTTTTTATCAAGCAAGTGTAAAAGTTTAGCAGACATCATGATCTTCACACTAGACGAGGATGAATTCTGGACAAAAATCATTAAATGAGACTAGAGTTATTTAATAGTAAGATTATGAGTCACAAAAAAGATATAACTACAAATATTGAGGTAAAACTAACATACATTAATAAAGCAAAAGCTAGAGGAAATACAAGGAGAAATAGAAACCCATCAGTTAGCGAGATTAATTTACCTCTTTCAGGCTATAGTTGTAAGGTAAGACCTAAATAACATAATTTTAAAAGTAGAGCTGCTTGATGTATATCAAACTTATAATGTGAAAACTAAAAGAATTATTTTATTTTCATGTATCTATAGAACATTTTCAAAATTAATTGACTCTGCCATAATTAGGTCACAAAAAAACTTCAATAAATTCCAAAAGTAATGTAATTGAAGGGGAGAAAAACATCTCTTCCCTTTTTCCCTCCAAGGTGCAATGCATGGAAGTTTCACAAAGATATGAGACCCAAGGAGGTGGCCAGATGATTGAGCCTTATATACCATCTTCAGCCAAATAAGGTGTCACCAGCTAGACCCCAAGATGTGACCTTTACTGTCCACCTGCTTATACTTACTAAACTTTGTCTTACATTTTTCCTTAAGCTCTTCCTTCTGGCTTATCTCTTAACTCAGGAAAATAAAACTCCAAATCCTCACTCCCCACCTCCAACTCCAACACCACCCAATTCACCCAGACCTTTTGAGCTAAAACCCTGACTTGTGCCTATACAGACAATGAATTACCTTTACCTCATTATAATACTAAAATCGCTGCTCAAGGAAGAGCATAAGCCTCACTGACATAACACACAAGGTGTGTGTAGAGGCGTGTTTCCTGAAAGCACATGCATGACTTTATGCCCTCCTCTATACACGGAGACTAAGCTTCCCTCTCTCAATATTCATCCTAACCCTAAACAAAAGGTACCCATTCACCCTCTCTGGCAATGAATAGTTTCCACCGCTTTGGAAACTATTTTCTTTGATCTCCTTATTTGCTGCAAATAATGTTTACCGTGTGTGACAACTCCACGTGGTATATCTGTGACTCACCAAGGAGTGAACTCATGTTAGTTCGGTTACAAAGGGAAAAGAGGTCCAGGGTTTTGGGGTAGGAGAGGCAAGTTATGGGAAAGCAAGGGACACACATGGTAGATAAGACTGTTGTGTTATATGGTTAATGATGAGGGAGCATGAAGCAAGCTGAGGGCAAAATACAGCTGGCAACCGCCCCCCCTTCCAGGTGGGATATGTGTGATATTCCTTGGACACTCCTGGCTAAGTGTCCTAACAAAGGAAAGGGGTTTAGAGGCTTGCTCTGGTGATATCGGAAACTGAAGTAAATGAAAAATTAAATTTCCTTACTGCCAAAGCCATTGACAAATCCTTGAGACTGGCAGAGTGACATCCCTCCGGGAGCTCAGCTGCCTCAAGGATGACACTTTGCTAGGGGCAAAAGAGAACCTTAGCTTAACATTATCCCAACTTCGAGGATCCTGTAAATCTACTTCCTTTATCTCAACTGCCCCAAGATATATGCTGGCAATCGTACTCCAAGCTTATGCACCCTCCCTGCCCCACCCCGCATATACATCTGAAGGGTTTCATGACTGAGGTTTTACTAAACAGTAATAAATGGCATTTCCCTCGCCCCTCAAGGTCCTGGAAACCTTGCTTCCAAAATTCCTTAGAGACTTACTGTATCCCTGACCCCCTCCCAACCTTAGGGTATATAATGAGTTACCCATCACGACCCCAATGTAGCTCTTGCTGCCCATGGGTCCTGTCCCTGTGCTTTAATAAAATCACCTTTTTTGCACCAAAGACATCTTCAAGAATTCTTTCTCGGCTGTCGACTCTGGACCCCACGACCCCCCCAACATCCCAAAACTTCATCAGTTAAGGGTCTCCCAGGTCAAAAGAGGTATCTCCAGGGGCGCCTGGATGGCTCAGTCAGTTAAGCATTCGACTTCGGGTCAGGTCATGATTTGTTTGTGGATTTGAGCCCAGCATCGTCGGGCTCTATGCCAACAGCTCAGAGCCTGGAGCCTGCTTCCAATTCTGTTTCTCCCTCTTTCTCTGCCCCTCCCCCACTCCCACTCTGTCTCTCTCTCTCCTTCTCAAAAATAAATAAACATTAAAAAAAAAAAAAAGACTATGAAAAGAGCTGTCTCCAGAAGTAGCTCTCTTCCTGGTATGGAGACATCTTACAAATGGAAATTTCCTTCACAAAAGAGAAATTTATACTTTATTTTTAGGCAATTGGGGGAGGTATAGAGGTTTTCCTGAGTTTCTTGGTTCTCAATTATCTTTAGCTCAAAATAATCTTTATGTGCTAAAATGGCATACTTTAGGGTGGCATATTCTGGTACTATTTATAATTATTCAATAAGAATTTATTGAGGGGTGCCTGGGTGGCTCAGTCAGTTAGCATCCAACTCTTGGTTTCAGCTCAGGTCATGATCTCACGTTTTGTGAGTTTGAGCCCACATAAGCTCTGAGTTGACAGTGCAGAGCCTACTTGGGATTCTCCCTCTCCCTCTCTCTCTGCCCCTCCCCTACCCTCTCTGTCTCTCTCTCGAAATAAATAAACTTAAAAAAATTTTTAAATAGAACTTATTGAAAATTTCAATAAATTCCAAAAAGAATAATAGATACTATTCTTTAATCATAATGTAATAAAATTAGAAATTAATAATAGAACCAGAAAATAAAAAGACCTTACTGCTTGAATACTTACAACTCTCTCTGGGTTCAAAAAGGGAAAAGAAGGAAAAGAGGAAAAAAAAGAAGAAATTGTATAATATCTAGACAATAATGTTAATAAAAACTGCATATATCAAAATCCATAGCTAAACCAGTTCTCAGAGAGAAAATATAAATTCAAAAATATTAGTAAAAAGAAAAAATAAAATAAGTACATTAAACATAAAACTCAAGAAAGTTGGGAAGTGGGGAATTATTCCTAAGAAAAGCAAGAGGAAGAAATTAATAAAGGAGAAAGAGGGACACCTGGGTGGCTTAGTCAGTTGAGTGTCCGACTCTTGATGTCAGTTCAGGTCATGATCTTGTGGTCATGAGATCGAGCCCCACGTTGGGCTCCACACCAAGTGTGGAGCCTGCTTAAGATTCTCTCTCTGTCTCTCTGTCTCTCTCGCTCTGCCCCTCTTCCCCACTTGCACTCTCTCTCTCTAAAATAAAAATAAATAAAAACAAAAATACTTTAATAAAGGAGAGATAAATGAACTAGAACATTTACAAATTGTAGCACTAATAAGTAAATCAGTTAGCTGATTCTCTAAAAAGGCCAAGAATGAATGGAAGAAAGAAAACAAGAAAAAGTAAAAGCATCATCCCAAAGAAAAACAAAGGAAATAAACAATTCACAGAAAAGAATATATAGAAGGTTCTTAAACATACAGAAGGGTACCTAACTTTATTCATGAGAAGAGCTATGCAATTTGAAACTATACTGAGGTAAGTAAGCAAATGAAAAGATGCTCAATGTCATTAGCCATCAGGGAAATACGAACCAGGATCACCAGATCCCACTTCATGCCCACTAGCACAACTGCAATAAAAAAACAAGTATTGGCCAGGATGTTAAAAATTAGAACCTTCCTAGACTGCTGGTTGAAATGAAACTATTACAATCACTGTAGAAAACAATGTGGCAGCCCCTCAAAGTTTAAACCTAGTGTTACCATAAGTCTCAGCAATTCCACTCCTGGGTATATAGCCAAAAGAATGGAAAACAGAGGTTCACATAAAAACCTGTATCTAAATGTTCATAGCAGCATTATTTATAATAGCCCCAAAGTGGAAACAACCCAAATGTCCACCAATAGAGAAATTGATAAATAAAATGTGTTATACAATGAAATATTACTAGGCAATAAAAAGGAATGAAGTACTTATACTCGCCATGGATCAACCTAGAAATTATTATGCTAAATGAAAGAAGCAGAAAGGCAGAAAGTAAAGTAGTGTTTGCCTAGGACCGGGCCGTGAAAACTGGGGAGTGACTGCTAACGGGCATGAAGGTTTTTTACAGGGGATGAAAGTGTTCTAAAGTTGATCATGATGATGGTTGCACAACTCTGTGAAATACCAAAAACCAGTGAATTGTACACTTGAAATGAGTTAATTGTATGGTAGGTAAGTTATATCTCAAGCTATTATTTAAAGAAATAAAACTGTGAGATAGCATTTTAAATATATTTTATTATTTTTTTCAGTTTATTTATTTTGAGAGAGGAGTGAGAAAGCAGAAGTGGGGAAGACCGGGGGTGGGTGGGAGAGAATCACACAGAGAGTATCTGTCAGCACAGAGCTCAATGTAGGGCTCAACCCACAAACCATGAGATCATGACCTGAACTGCAACCAAGAGTCGGACACTTAACCAACTGAGCCACCCAGGTGCCCTGAGATAGCATTTTTTAATAGTTCAGAAATCCCCCACCTTTTTGTGATCAGAGAAAAGGATAACAGGTGTTCATTTAAGCAGCACAAATGCTAAAACTGGAACAATACAGAGAAAAGACTAACCACAAAGGACCACCTCATGGTCACATATCCAAGATAAGACCTACCTCTACTCTTCCGAAATGACTCTCTTGCTTTAGAAAACTACAAGTTTTCTTCCTCTTCCTTGACGCTTTCCTCATTAATGAATGTTCTCCCTATTGCCCTAGACTGAATAAAATGATCTCCTTAATTGTTGGACATATTTTGTCCTGGATGTTATTTAGACATAGGGTGCTTTTTGCTCTAATCTCTGGTTTGATTTGGTAAGCTAGATAACTAATTTAAGTGTCAGTGATCTTACCTTGGAATTATGAATCTGAGCAAAGTGGTGTACATATTTGAGGCTGGATAGTGTATGAAGCACATCATAGCTTAGTCTGGCACAGTTTACCTGTTCAGTGAGTCAAGATATGCTTGACAAATTGTGGTTTCTGTTCCAATTCTCATTCCTCAGCACTCACCTGGTCCCTGGTAGATACTCAATAAATATTTGCTGAATGATTAAAAAAAATCAACATACTGTAGGCAGGGGGGCAAAAATAGTACAACTTCTTTGATGGTTTTAGTCTGGCAAAATCTATAAAAAATACAAATACACACCCCCTTGACCTAGCAATTCTACTTCCAGGAATAAATCCTACAGATAACTCACACATGTGCAAAGGGCCACTTAATAAAATGATTCTTTGCAATCACAAGAGACCGCTAGTTTCCTAAATTTCTATCAGTAAGCTTAATTAAAACTGGTACATACACACAATGGAATACAATGCAGGTGTTAAAAAAAATTAGAAAGTTCTCGTGATACAGAATACCTCTGAGGTCTGTCCACTCAGTTCCAGCTACAATGGTTGCTTTATTGTTCCTCATAAAGAGGGCTATCTGGTCTCAGGGCCTCAGGGCAGGATATTTCTTCCACTTTGAATGTTCAACTCCAGATTATATACAGGGCTCACTCTCTCACTTTCTTCAGCCTCACCTCAAATACCACCCTCACCTCAAATACCATTCAACCAGCAAGGCTTTCCCTGACCACTCTATGTAAAATAGCAGCAATCCCCACCATCAAACACCAACACATACACACACTCCTTATTCCTTTTTCCTGTTTTTTTTTTCCATAGCACTTACCACTTATCACTATATATTTACTCGCTTATTCATGTCCCACAAAGATGTAAGCTCCAGGAAGGCAAAGAATAGATCTGTTTTGTTCCCTATCAAATTCCAAATGCCTAATAGAGTGGTTGGCATACAGTACATGCTCACTAAATACTTACTGACTGAATAAACATACAGAAGTACAGAAAGTAAGATACTGGGAAGTGATTTTTAACATACTTCTCTTTTTTATTTTATTTTTTTTAAGGAGTTTCCACACCCAGTGTAGAGCCCAACACAGGGGTTGAATTCACAACCCTGAGATCAAGATCTGACCTGAGTCCAAGAGTCAGATGCTTAACCAACTAAGCAGCCCAGGTGCCCCAAATGTTTCTCTTTTTTAAAAGACTATCCATGTAAATGGGCCTGTGTGCACGACATATCTTTAAAAGGTTAAAGAAGAAACAGATCAAACTGGTTGCCTGCAGGTGGCTGGCAGAGAGTGGGTGGGAGGCTTTTCATTATACTTGTAGATTATTAACTATCTGAAACTTTAAAAGTAAAAAGGAAAGCTCTCATGTCATTTCTTTTTTCTTAATTTTTAATTTATTTTTTTAAATTTATCCAAGTTAGTTAGCATATAGTGCAACAATGATTTCAGATAATCATTTAGCCCATTTAGCCCCTTGCCCATTTAACCCATCCCCCTCTCCCACAAACCCTCCAGCAACCCTCTGTTTGTTCTCTGTATTTAAGAGTCTCATGTTTTGTCCCCCTCCCTGTTTTATATTATTTTTGCTTCCCTTTCCTTATGTTCATCTGCTTTGTATGTTAAAGTCCTCATATGAGTAAAATCATATGATATTTGTCTTTCTCTGACTAATTTTGCTTAGCATGATACCCTCTAGTTTCATCCACGTAGTTGCAAATGGCAAGATTTCATTCTTTTTGATTGCCAAGTAATCCTCCATTGTAAATATATACCACGTCTCCTTTATCCCTTCATCCATTGATGGACATTTGGGCTCTTTCCATACTTTGGCTATTGTTGATAGTGCTGCTATGAACATTGGGGTGCATGTGTCCCTTCCAAATAGCATACCTGTATCCCTTGGATAAATACCTAGTAGTGCAACTGCTGGGTTGTAGCAAAGTTCTATTTTTAATTTTTTAGGAACCTCCATACTGTTTTCCAGAGTGGCTACACCAGTTTGCATTCCCACTAGCAGTGCAAAAGAGATCCTCTTTCTTCGCATCTTTGCCAACATCTGTTGTTGCCTGAGTTGTTAACGTTAGCCATTCTGACAGGTGTGAAGTGATATCTCCTTATGGTTTTGATTTGTATTTCCCTGATGATGAATGACATTGAGCATCATTTCATGTGTCTGTTGGCCATCTGGATGTCATCTTTGGAGAAGTGTCTGTTCACATCTTTAGCCCATTTCCTCACTGGATTATTTGTTTTTTGGGTATTGAGTTTGATAAGTTCTTTATAGATTTGGGATACTATGTCATTTCTTTTTTATAGCTCCACAGTGTGCTGCTGCACGGATGTATGATGAGTCATTTCATCAGCCCTCTTTAGGTGGACAATTATTTCCAAACTTTTGCCATTACACATGAGGGAGTCTGGACATTTACTTTTCACATGTCCTAACAAATACGATGTGAGGTCTTTTTATGACCCCCTTACTTGGGTTCTAAATCTTTGCAGCTGGAAATGTAACCTACACCGCAGACTAAACAAAAGTTTCCTACAGGATTAGATGGCTGGAAGTGGGGCCGCCTCAGGAAGCAGAGGGTCCTGGGAAAGGGAGAAGGTAATTATCTTCATTAAACATTTTATATTCTCATTGATAAACTCACCCAATCCCTGAGCCTGTGGACATTCCACTAACTTACCAAGATAGGGCTATCTTACAAAAGGGAGGGAAAATAAAACAAAATAAGAAGCTCCTACCAAGATGGGAAGACAGCTCAGTATTCCTAATTCATATAATGGAAAGAAGTCTGAACTGGAAACTGAGAGTTCCGCTTCTTTTACTGAGTAGCCATGTGACCTGGAGAAATCACCTCCCCCTCTCTGGGCCTCCATCACCTCAGCCACAGAATGCCCTCCCCTGACGGCTCTGCTCTCCAGGCAGGACCCTGTTTACTCCTTCTCATTGCACTGATGTTCTAACACTACACTGAGTGAATTGGGGCAGCCCCCAGATGTAGATCTGACAAGGTCATCACTTGGAAATGACCCCTCTAGGCATTTCAGGCACCAGGCTGGCTATACACTTCTTTGGGAGGGAAAAGCAGCTGCCTTTCTTTCCAGAAGTGGTTCTGCACCTATTCAGACTGACAGATGAGCAGAGCTCCAATTGGTTCCAAGGTACAGTGGTGGGAACACCAGAAACAGAGCACCAGGGCCCAGCCCTTCCAGGTGGCTCTGGCAGGACCCAGGGAGGCTGTCATGACTGAGTGCTCTTTGTAGCTCTTTCTCCAGTCCCCTCAGGGGCCCAGAGTGAGCTGGGAGGCCCTCCCTCCTGAAGAATCTGACAAGGCACCAGCTTCCTGGAATGTCTCCTCCCTGTTCAGCCTAATCTGAAAACAGACTCTGGAAGAGAAGCTGATGGGCATATTTTCACCACCCTGACCCTGGTAAGTGCAAAAGGAGGACACGTACATTCTTATTCTGTGGATCTGTACTTAAATCTTCATTTAGCAAAAAATATGAAGTTGCAAGGATTTTGTTTAACCTGCTCAAGTCATGAATTTGAGAATAATTTTCCTGCACATTTTCAGTTTTTTAAATATTTATTTTTTATATGTATATATATTTTTAATGTTTATTTATTTTTGAGAGAGAGAGAGTGCACGTGGGAGGGGCAGATAGTGGGGAAGACAGAATCTGAAGCAGGTTCCAGGTTCTGAGCTGTCAGCACAGAGCCCAACGCGGGGCTTGAACTCACCAACCGCAAGCGAGATCATGACCTGAGCTGAAGCTGGATGCTTAACCGACTGAGCCACACAGGCACCCCAAATGTTTATTTATTTTTGAGAGATAACACAAGTGGGGGATGGGCAGAGAGAGAAGGAGACAAAGGATCTGAGGCAGTCTCTGCACTGACACCAGAAAGCCCAATGCAGGGCTCAAACTCACGAACTGTGAGATTTGACCTGAGCCAAAGTCAGTCAGATGCTTAACCAATGAGTCACCAGGCGCCCCATTCACAGGTTTTATCAGTAATTAAAAGTTCGTTAAATCAACAACCTGTAAAGTTCTCTGCTCACAAATTTTTTGAGAAACTTGCTCAATGGAAGATTGCTCACTTGCAGTGTTTCTGGTTTTTACCAGAAACATCATCGTTTTGATCATCTTTTTTGAATACTTTTTTTTGCTTTTTTCCTTTTCTGAGCTTCAATGTTATATTTTCTAAATTGATCACAACTTGATTTGTACGCATTCCCAAAGAGCTGAGTTTACAAAATACAGCTGTTTTTCTTCTGAAACATTCAAAATGATTAACATTACAAAGCAAAATACAAAAAATTTAATTAATATGAAAATTTTAAATGAAATGTATTAAAATAAAGCTGCATTTTATATTAAATTTTCTGCTTTTTAAATTAAACCTTATTAAATACTGTTATAAGAATAAAACTTCATAATTCTAGGGTTTTAATGTCCACTTACCAAGCAAAGCAAAGAATCTGTACCACACTTCCAATATTTTACAACCACAACTACACGCATACAAATGCAAGAAAAATATGAATTTTTTAGTATAGTAAAAAGTTCCCCAGACGCAGAGGTATATTGTTATATAATGGTCTCTGTCATATCACACCTCCCTGTGCCCAGATCCTTTGCAATATAATTTTCGCCACACCTCCCATCAAGAGATAGAGTCTCTTCCTTGGACCTCACTCCTTGGATCTGGGTGTCCCTTACTTCATTTGGTTGATACAATGAGGCAAAAGCAACACTGTACAGCTTGTAGCTTTTGCTCCTGTCCTTTTGGGACATTTCTGCCATGATGTAAAGAGGTCTAGAAGTTATAAGGCTATTTGGAGGAGAACTGAGGCATCCCAACCAACAGCCACCACAATTGCCAAACATCAGGACAAAGCCATCCTGAACCACCCAGGCTAATGGCACTGCTGTGACCCCCGGGGAGATCAGCAGAAAAACTGTCCCACTGGTGTAGCCCAGAATTGTGAGCAAACTTGTTTTAAGCCACCAACAAAGTTTCGGTGTGGTTTGCTGCACAGCAATAGATAACTGATATTGATATCATGCAACTACTGTGGATACAAGCAAATTCCCGAATGCCTCTGGAGCCACAAATGAGAACAAAAAAGAAAAAATAAATGGATGCTTGGCACCATTGATAAACAATATTTAGTTACACCAGGACCCACTGAATTCATGCTCTCTGAGAGGAGAAGTGGAAGGCACTGGAGGGTTTTGAGCTGAGGAGCAAATTAATTTGTCTTCTCCATCTACACATACCCAGCCAATTAAATTCTTTCTCCCTCCAAAGCAGTGACTATCTCCAAGGTCAGCAGGGGTGCAAACTTCACAGCATTTGGACTGAGCAGTCTTTTGTTTTGAGAATTACAGGAGGAAATGTGGAGACTTTGGGTATCAGGTCATGAGCATTCGTGTTCAGGGTTGCAGATGACACTGTGCCAGACCAGTATTGAATGCAGAATCCTGTGGGAGGAAAGCTCCCATGTGACATTTAATTTCTTGCATTTGTGTCGTGCAGGGCCCCCTAAAATGTGGGGGCTAAGGATGGAGGCCCTCTTGACTGATCTAAGGGCAATATTACCCTGGCCCCGGTTTGGGAAAATGGTTGAGGTCTTATTTTGGGATTTGCCTGTGAACAGTGACTAAGGCAATTGGTAATGGCTATTAAAAATTTTAAGTATGCCAATCTCTTGCTACATCAACCCAGCTTTAGGGAAAATACCCTATAAAAATTAAAGGACCAATATATTAGAGTACCTATGTAAAAATATTGAGCACAAATTTTAAAGTAGGAAAAATGGAAACAATTTAAACATCATCAATAGGTCGATGGTTGAGTGAACCGAGGCCCATCCACATTAGCAGATGTTACACAACTGTTAAAAACGTTGTTGTATCTTGACATATCTGACTTGGACTAGTATCTGATTTGGAGAGATTTATGCATTCTTTCATTCATTAGACATTTACTGAGCATCAGCATGAACCTGGCACTCTTCTAAGTTCTAGGGATACAGCAGGGAACAAGACAAGGTTTGCTATTCATGGAATTCAGCTCTTAATAGAGAAAGACCACAGACAAACAAATAACAGTGGTAAGTAGGTGCTGTGAAGAATAATGCAGGTGGGTTTCGAGATCTGGAAGGAAGTGAGGGAAGGAACTTCATGGCATTCAGGAGGAAGAACAGTCTAGACAGGAACAGCAAGCACAAGAGCCATGACTTGGGAGTGTGGTTGGTGAGATCTAGGAACATCAAGTAGCCAAGGAAAATGGGAAGCCACTGAGGGTTCTGAGCTGAGAAGCACTATCACCCTCTGGCTACTATGACAATGGACTCAAGGGGGCAGGGCGAGTAGAGAAGAGTGAAGAGGCCACAGCCATGACAGAGAGGGTGGAGCTTAACCCTATGGCAGAAGCAGCAGGTGGTCACATCCCGGATCAGTTTTGAAGGAGGCCTGCAGGATATCCTAATGGAATTGGATGTGGGGTGTGAGCAGGAAGCCAGGTGGCCATTAAGTACTGTTGATGAGAAAAGCTAGTTTCAGAGCAATGTGAGCATAGCATGATCCTATTTTTGTTCGAGTAAACAACAAATAGAGCACCCGCTCCTCCCTGTCATGGATCTTTGTGTAGGGTTTATACAAGTGTATCTGTCTGCTAGGGCTGTCATAATAAAATGCACAGACCAGGGGGCTTAAATAACAGAAATGTATTTTCTCATGATTCTGGAGGCCAGAGGTCCCAGGTAAAGTCACCATCAGCATTGTTTCCAGTGAGACCTCTCTGTCTGGCTTGCAGACCTCTGTCTTCTCACTGTGTCCTCACAAGGCTTATCTCTATATAAGGCCCCACCCATATGACCTCACTTAACCTTTACTACCTCCTTACAGACATATCTCTAAATACAGGTGGTAGAGGTGGGGATGGGGCTTTAACATTCGAATTTGGTAACAAGGGACATGATTCAGTCCATAACAACAAGTGTAGAGAAAGTTGTGAAAGGTGACCCACAAGCAGTTAGCACTGATCACCAGAGGGGCTATGGGCCAGATGAAGGTGTTTATGAATGTTTTTCCTTTGAATAGCTTCATTGGTTGCAATGAGTATGTGTCGATTTAAAAATCATTGACAAGGCATTTAATATAGAAAAATTTCAAGACAGAAAGAAAAAGCCACTTTGGCTCAGAATTCATTCCTGCACATAATTTTAAGGCTACCATTAGCCTCTGGTTTGGAGATTCCTAACGGCCGGTTTACTCTTGGCCTTGGCAAGGAAGCAGGGATGCTCAGGGAAGCTCAGCATTGGCACAAGGGGGCTAAGGAGCCAAGGAGAAAGGAAATGAGAATGACTCCTCTCCTTGAATCAGGTGTAGGGTGTCCATGACAGGACCTCCTCCCCAGCTGTGGCAGGCAACGTGAGGGAGAGGGTCTGAGACGGAAGTGACTGGAAGGAAGCCTTAGTGACTTCCAGCCAGTGAGGCCAGTGGAAGGCTTAGCAGGGAGTCCTGCTCTCCTCTCTCCATAGGAGATTGAGCTACGCTAGAACTGGACAGTACTGGCACCTCCTGCCTGGAATGTTCCCTGGTCCTCCCAAGCTCTGGTATCCTAGTTTCCCGTCTGCCCATTAGAAAGGAGAGAACCTGTGTCTTTCACCTGTCTAGACCCCTCCAAGCACCTTGGGGGGCTTGAGTCAGCCCAGCACCCACAGACTGCCTCAGGGGTTCTGAGTCCCCACTCTGCCACAGTGCAACCCCACACTTGAGCAAGCTGCTTGATCTCACTCCGTCCCAGCTGATTTGTAGTGCAGGTAGGAATATCCACCTCACAGAGGTGTGGTGGACAGTCAGTGCAGGAATGGAGACAATGTGCCTGTTTCTCTATCATGGGACCTGCTCTGCCGACACCCTCCGTCAGCGGGCACAACATCGTCACCTCGTAACAGAACCTGCTGTGTGCCAAGCACTGTACGCAGCACTCCACCACACACATAGGCTCTCTGGAGCCTCACAGAGACCAGGATCCATTTTACAGCGGAGGAAAACTAGGGAACAGAGAAGAGAGGAAATCTGTCCAAGAGCACCTTGCTCCGGAGGAGTGGGCCCAGCTCTGAGATGCAGGCCCAGCTCTCCCAGGCCCCTCCAGACCTTCTTGGGGCTGCTGAGAAGCCCGCACTATTTAATCTGTGTGGAACTGCCTGGAGAAGCCCAGGTCCCTGGGTAAACACGAAGTATCAGTGTCTCTCTCTAGCTGTTCATCCCCAGAAAACATTTGAAAAGGAGCTTGGAAACAAGCACAACTCCAAGTAGTTATTTAGTACACAAACCACAGACATTGTTAGACTACTCTCTTGGCCTTTGTTTAGGGAATAATTCACGTCACTATGCTAATTACATTGGCTGGAACTCATGTTACTTGTGCTTCATCTACGCACCTGACCTGAGGAGCACCTGTCCCCTGGGCATGTAGACCCACTCATAGGCATTGCTTGTCCCTTTTTGGCAGCACCTCGGACAGTCACATAGCCTCTAAAAAGCCTGCGGGGACAGCCTCCCTGCCTCAGTTAGGGCCCCTTTAGCCAGAAGGGCCAAAGATATACTGAAGTTAACTTCTTCACCCTCAAAAAAGTAAATAAATAAAAGTGAGTTTATAGAAACGACTTCAATGCAAGGAAGCCAGGAGAACCTGAATAGCCAGGCCAGTCCTAGTGTTCTCAGAGGACATTCTAGTTCTTCAGGTTCTCATAAACGAATTTCCAAATTCTCTTACCTTCCTGGGTTAGGCCTCAAATCCTAGGTGTCCACATCCTGCTGCTGTCAGCCTACCCCTAGGCAGGGATGTGTGGTATAAAACAAGGCCCCTTGGCCAGAGAAGATGCTACCCAGGATGGGAGTGAGTTAGACAGAGTGATCAACCTTTGTCCAAGACTGAGAGATGTCGCTGGAAGTGTGACTTCTGGGCTAAAACCAAGAAAGTTTCAGGCAAACCAGATGAGTTAATCACCAGTGCCACCAACAGCCACATCTGTTTCATGTCCGTCTATCATGAATTCTGATATTCTTCTGAATATATTTCTTCACGTGAAATCAGGAATGGTCAAAATCAGCAGTGTCTCGGAATGGTGGTTAGCCAGGATTGCAGCTGAGTTCTCTGGGAGAGGATATGTGTTTGCCAGTCACTTCTGGAACACCAGCAACCTGAGATCACCTTGCACTCATTTTCTGTTTGATTTTTTTAGATCACACTGACAGTATAGATTCAGACTTCATACCTCCCTGAAGACAGGCTTGTGGTCTGACTTTTCAGGAGAGAACTGTTTTTCTCACTCTACACACTGCCAAGATTGAGACATGCACATTTGCAGCCAGTCTCTTCCTTGGGAAGATTTCTTTATCTCTGTTGTCCCAGCTTTTATGTGGAGATTCTCTCTTCAGCACTTCTCTGGCTTAGTGGTACATAAAATAACGGTGCAGCTTACAGTTGATGTTGTCTCAGATTAGATTCAATCCAGGTGATCAAGCCTCAACAGCCCACACACAGGGGCAGAGGGACATTGTTGGTGCTTGAAGGAGACACAATGCTCGATGCAGCAAGCACTCAGGACTGGATCCAGAGAAAAGAGAAACAGTTCTCCCCAAGAGGCCTCTTGGCCATCATAAACCTCTCTCTGAGCTCAGGGGTCACTTCACAGACCACTTCACAGGGGTTTAAATAGCCTAGCAGCCTATTTGGAAAACTTTTCTTTACCAGTTTCTCCAGACAGGTCAGTGTTTAGATACCTTGATAGCTTTCTCTATAAACACAGAGCCCATGTGTTTGAAGGTTGATAAGCCCCTCCTAACAACCACCCTATGTAGAAAACCCAAGGAAGCAGAACTGGCAAAGAGAGAAAGAGGGAGAAAGTGTTTGAACTTGGAAACCAGCAACCATGTTTTCTACACCCAGATTTTCCTTCAGTTGCCTGCTCAGCATTTTCTGGATGTATGAGGCCCAGTTCCTTCTATCAGTCGATATTCCTGAAGGAAACCCTCAGCCCAATGCTCCTTGTTCTCAGGGCCAGATCACCTCTCCTCATGGCTTTCCAGGCCCATAGTTTGTCTTTCCTGACTATCATCTCCCAGCTTCCAGGGATAAGCTCCCTCCAGGCCCAGGGCAGAGACTGAACCCTCCTGTTGCCCTTGGAGGCATTCTTTGGTCTGAAGTCCAGCCACAGTGAAGGCCAAGGCAGGTGCTAGGGCCTCTTGCCTGGGAGGAGAGAGGAAGGAGGGCAGGTGTGCCAACTTTAGGCTGACAAAGCAGAAGTATGAGATTTTAAAGCACTGAGAATTTAGCATATGCAAAAAAAAAAAAAAAAGGGGGGGTGGTGGTGGTGGCTTATATGGTCTAGTTTAACCTAAACCATATCATGAGTGAAAGTTGTTAAAAAAGAGATAGGCCCAGGGGCGCCTGGGTGGCTCAGTCAGTTGAGCGTCCAACTTCGGCCCAGGTCATGATCTCACAGTGTGGGTTCGAGCCCTACATTGGGCTCAGAGCCTGGAGCCTGCTTCGGATTCCGCGTCTCCCCATCTGTCTCTGCCCCTCCCCTACTCACACTCTGTGTCTCTATCTAAAAAATAAATAAACATTTAAAAAATTTTTTAAAAAGAAAAGAAATAGGCCCAAAGTGTAATCAGTTGTGCTAAGCCCATATCCCCAAACCAAGACTTGCTACCTAACCTAACTGCAGTTTCAATCTTCCCCAGGAAAGTAATCTTAACTGGTTAGTCTGGAATTTCCTGGTCAGCATTAGTGAGGTAATCTGCCTAATAGACCCTTTTTGTCCCCCAAATGCAGGTGATCTTGCCCAAAATAATCCTTTTTGTCCCATTTATGACTTTCTGGTCCTACCCCCTCGCTGCCTTTAAAAACCTTTCCTTTTCTGTAGCTCTTTGGAGCTACATTCATGAAAATGCCTGTTTCATGAATCATTGAATAAAGCCAATTATATCTTCAAATTTACTCAGTTGGATTTTTTGTTATTTAACAAGAGTGTGTAAAAGGAAACTGGGAGTCTGGTCTTGGTGAAAAGACCACTGGGTTCAGACTCAAAGATCTGCATCCAAACTCTTTGCTTTCTGGCTGTGTGACTCTGGATGAACTTCTTCAACAGATCTCAGTTTCTCCATTTATAAAAAGGGAGTTATTATTGCCATTTTAGCATTGCATGAGGAGTAAATGGAATAATGTATGCCTTAAAACCCACTTTGTAGGCTTTAAAGCATTATGCAAGTACTTATCCTAGTCCTGGGAGGGAAGAGAAGCGGGTATTAGGTTTAGTGCAATGTTTTTCAAAGAGAAGGTTGTGAGTCATCAGCAGATTGTGAAAAAAAAAATTAGTGAGTTCTGATCAACATTTTAAAAAATGAATAGAATAGAAAATATATGTGTATCTCAAATAATAACGGTGGGTATCGCTTCTTTGATTAAGTTGTATGTGTGCGTGTGTGTGTGTTTGTGTATTAGTATGTGTAGTGTGATGTAAAATCTGTCTTTTACATCACATCACACATACTGATCCTTGATTTCTGTGTTAAATAATGAAACTAGAAATAAAGGGAGCTGTTTTTGCTTTGCTGTATTTTTTAACTGCAGAATTTTCACATTCCAAGAGTGGGAGAAGAATTCCTAGGCAAAGAATTTATCTTTTGTTTGGGAAAACACTTTAATGGGCTTTTTGGTTATGTAAAGGTAAGAGGCCAGGTTGAAGTGGCTAAACACTGCATGATAAAGTCAATTCAAGGGTTTCTGTTTCCTTTAGTGGTCCTAGAAGAAGAAACATGGGGCCTGGGGTTTCAGAGGAGAGGGGGGTTTGGGCTGGGCCCAAGGAGGGAGACTGAGTAAAGGCCTCTCTTGATACAGTGTGAGCAGAGTATTGGGGACTGCCTGTACTAAGTTCCGAATAAGGTTCCCTTTACCCACATGTTTAGCCCTTTCAAGGGTCTTCAAACCTTAAGTGGAATTGATTAGGCATCCTAGCCTACTTCTCTCCAGACAACCCTGCTTCAAGAATGATGGTCAGGTCCCTGTCTGGGAGCAAAGTGTAGACATTGTGTAGAACCTGGGATGAGGGAACTGGAAAGATCCAGGGGAAGCCAGGAACAGTATGGAGTGAGAGGAGACAAACCATGAGGGTGAACACAAGGTGAACATGAGGGTGAATTCTTGGCAATATTTGAGAGGGAATCCCTCTGGTCTCAGTTTAGGAGTAATTGTCTAAATATTTAAGTAAAAGGTAATGATGGGAGCTTGGAAAATATGCAGACACCAACCAAGTTAAGGGCTTATGAGGCTCAGCCACATTTGAAAATTAGAAAGACACTAACCTGTAGATTTAGCTCAGCTGGACTATGACCAGTGCCATTATTACCACCATCTCCTACCACAGGACACTGATTCATGACCCTGGTAGGAAGGATAATGACCTTCCAAAGATGTCCACATCTTAATACTCAGAACTTGTGAATATGTTAGGGTATATGGCAAGATGGAATTAAGTTTGCAGGTGTAATTAAATGTGCTAATCAACTGAGCTTAAAATAGGGAGATTTTGTGTGCCCAAATGCAATCACAAGAGCTCTTAAGTGTGGGAGCAGAAGGCAGAAGAATGAGTCTCAAAGTAATGTGATGAGAAAAAATTTGACTAGCCACTGCTAGCTTTGAGGATAGGAGGTGACCATGAGCCAAGGAATGAAGGCAGCTTCTAGAAGCTGCAACAGGCAAGAAAATCCATTTCCCCCTGGAGCCTCCAGTCCAATGAGGTTCTGACCTCCAGAACTATTCGATAATAATTTTTTTAACTTTAGTTTTAAGAGAAGTTTTAGGTTCACAGCAAAATTGATGGGAAAGTACAGAGATTTCCCACATACCCCCCTGCTCTCACACAGAAATAGCCTTGCCCATTATCAGCATTCCCCACCAGAATGAACTATTATTAGAATTGTTGAACCTGCACTGACATGTCATAATCACCCAAAGTCTATAATTCACATTAGGATTCACTGTTGGTGTTGTACATTCTACAGTTTTTGACAAATCTATAATGACATCCATCAATCATTATAGTGTCACATAGACTATTTTCACTGCCCTAAAAATCCTCTGTCCTCCTGCTGTTCACCACCTTCCAAAACCTTGGCAACCACTGATCTTTTTACTGTTTCCACAGTCTTACCTTTCCTACAATGTCATATAGTTGGAATCATACAGTATGTAGCCTTTCCTGATTGGTTTCATTCACTTAGTAATATGCATTTAAGGTTCTTCCATGTATTTTCATGACTTGATATCTCATTTCTTTTTAGTGCTAACACTTCTGTATCACAGTTTATTTATTCATTCACCTACTGAAGGACATTGTGGTAGCTTCCAACTCTGGCAATTATGAAAAAAGCTGCTATAAACATCTGTGTGCTGGTTTTTGTGCAGACATAAGTTTTCAACTCATTTGGGTAAACACCAAGGAGTACTGTTGCTGGATCATATGGTAAGAGTACATTTTGTTTAGTAAGAAATGCCAAACTGTCTTCCAAAGTGGCTGTACCATTGTGTATTTCCACCAGCAATAAACAAGAGTTCCTGTTGCTCCACATCCTCACCAGCGCTTGGTGTTGGCAGTGTTCTGGATTTGGGCCATTCTGATAGGTATGTAGTGGGTATTTCACTGTGTATCTCATTGTTGCTTTTAATTAATTTGTGTTATTTTAAGCTACTAAATTTATGGTTATTTGTTATGGCAGCAATAGAAAACTAGTACAATAACATTATGCAAGGAGATGACAAGGAACCAAGAGACAGGAGGCCTCACCAGAAGCTACCACCAATCCACTGTGTTTCCTTGAGTAGGTTACCTGATTCTTTTGGGTTTCAGACACCTTGAGTCTAAACTAGGAGTAATAATTCCTCCCCTCGCTTTAGCAAGAAGCAATGAGTCAATCTGGGATATAATGGCTATAGTAACAACATAGGCAGCTGCCAGTGAAGAAAGCTGGAATGGCCAAGGGGGTGGTTTTGTGACTCTATCAGTATTGGTATTTTTTTTGGGAGTTCAGTCTCTTAGAGGTGCCTTCCACCCAAGCCATGACTCAGCCAATGATAACTCAGCAAGACCTCAGGAGTGCCTAGAGAAGCAAGCAGGGGCAGGAGCTGGCCTTGCTGGGGAGCACAGGAAGGGGATGAGTCAGGCATGGTGTGTCCATGGATGAGGCTGGGCAAAATTTCCACCCAGACTTCCTTTCTAGAGTAGGAACCAGCCAAGGGGAAGGCCTTGCTGACATCTGGATTTGGCACAACTGCCCTTGAGTTCCCTGAATACCATGCCCATTCACTGAAGATATTTAATGTTCAGCAGGACTTAAACCAGACATAGAGTCATAGGAAGCATCATTTAATAATGACCTCCAGGTGTTCTCTACTCCTGGTTGCTAACCCTCCTAAGAATGCTGCATTGGTATTCATCTTTGACACAGGTTCTAGAACTGGCATAAGAGCTTGCAGTTAGTAAGAAATAGAGCCAGGATATAAACTCAGAGCTGTCCGACCATAAACTAGCCTGCACCTTGTGCACCTAGCTGGAAGGGAGCTTGAGTCCTGCCTCTCACTTTACAAATGAAGAAGACAAGAGATTTGTCTAACTTTACTCAGCTATTTAGAGTTAGACAGAGTTAGGACTCAGTTTCTTGACTCCTGGTCCATTATTCTTTCTTTTAACTTCTGGCATTCATAGATTTCTTTAGGAAGCTGATACAAACTGTGGATCCTCTCTCTCCCAAAATGAACATCTATACATATTTATTTTCCCTACAATTTTGGGATGAGTTTGTGAACCATCCCCCTCTATCTATAGACCCCAAGTTAAGAGCCCCTGCATCATACCCTCTGCTTCTCTTACATGCTATGAATAGGATGGGAACTCTAAGGTGACTGTACATTAACCAGGCTTGTAAAGGAGAGGGTTTATTCTCCTTATAAGTTATACATTCCACCTCATCTTTCACCCACCTTCAATTTTTATAACAGCTTGAAGGGGAGCAGATTTTGCCACCCCAAAATATGTCTCTCTGGCATAAGGATTATTTTGAGCTAAAGGCAATCAAAAACCAGCAGATCCAGGGAAAGTTCTTTACCTCCCACTCGACTGCCTAAATTTACTTTGGAAAGTAGGTTTGTACCAGAAGGAGAGCTATTACCAGAAATACTTTTTTACCTAAGAAACTTATCTGCATAACAGGGTAATCTTTGTTTTACAAACATCTCCTCTCACCTTCCTATGAATGTCCTTTCTTTCCTTTGTATTCTCAGACCCCTACACTTATCCTTAGCTCAGGATGCTATATAAACCTCAATTACCTGGCTGTCCTTTGGGTGTCATATTTTTATGGGGCTCCTGTATATATGAAATGTGATTGTTTTTCTCCTGTTAACCTGTCTTATATCTAATTACTAGACTAGCCAAGGAACCTAGAAGGGAAGAAGGGAAAATTTTTCCACCCTTACAAGCTTCATTGAGACATAATTCACATTGTAACAAGCTTCTCTGCCATTTCTGCCTTTTCCATACTTCTAGGAAACGAGAATAATTCCACAACTCCTTGCATTATGGAATTGTTAAGAAAAACTATAAGGCCATTTATATGTCATAATTATTAGTGCTATTGCAAAATAGTCATTTCAGGTTTATCCCCCTTTAGACACATGTTAGATTACACTTCTTGGTGTTGGGAAGGAAAATTTTCCCTCTACCCTCAAGATTCTTCTGGCTGGTGTAAGAATCAAATCAACATGAGCCAAATTAATGGAGAAAATCAAATTTAACTCTGTACATATGAGGATTCCATATAAATATGAGGGACTCCAAAAATAGTCAGGCAAAATTATGTACATATGCCATTCTGAGCTAAGGAGAAGGGAGTGAGGGTCTGTGACTTCAAAGAGAAGGAGGAAAATTTACAGGAAGATGAAAAAGAGTAAATGATTGGCAAACAAATGTTTACTGGGCCATACAGAAATAGTAGGGCAGAGAGAAGAATTTTAACAGATTATGCTAAATTCCCCCCTCATTCATATCATGATGGGGTTATTATAGTGATAGCTCCCTTCCTGGAACAGGTTCTCTATCTAAACTCTTTTAGGCAGTTAGGGGGAAGGTCAAAGTTTCTTCCTGAGTCTTTTGGGCCTTGATTATTTTCAGCTCAAAAATAATTCATATGCCAAAGCAGTACATCTTAGAGTGATTTGTTCTGAACCCTTACACTGGTGTCCTTGTGGTTGGGTAGAGCCATGTGAACAGTTCCAGCCAATTATTTTCTTTTGCTAATAAATTTCGAGAAGTGATTTGTGTCATTTTTGGGCCAAACGTTTAATTTCTGAATGAGACCTACTGTTACACTGCCATGATCACTAGCAATGTTCTGAACAGTGGCTGCTCCATTGCACTGGGTCTTAGAGTGAGGAGGCAAGAGGCATACAAAAAGAGTAATCTGTAATGAACCCATACTGTAATGAGAAATAAACCTTTGTTGTTTTAAGGTACTGGGATTTCTTTCTTTCTCTTTTCTTTCCTTCTCTTTCTTTCTTTCTTTCTTTCTTTCCAGCAAAACCCAGTCTATCTTGACTGATAAAGTATGTGAATATGCTTTACAAGCTACAGGACACCTACAAATATAAGGGATTGTCTTGAAGCTTCTCCTGGCATTGCCAAAGTCTTCATTTTGGGACAATGCATATTCTGTCTAAACGGATGATTGCTCATCAATGTCCTAATGGTCAACTGTAGGAATGGTCGAGGGGATATTTTCATGGTCCCCAAGAGTGCAACTCAGAGAGAGACATTTTGTCTCCTTTAGGGATGGCAGCACAACTGGCCAGCCACTAATGAAATATCTTTTTATTTGAGGAACATTTGAGTGGTTTTACCCTACAAATAGGGCCCCAAAGGAGTTTTGGGTAGTTGTGCTACCCATTTTAACTGATTTCTTCCCTGTTAACTCAGCCAAGCCACCTTTGATGCTGTCAGTGACCTGACAAAAGTTAAAAGAGGCCATCCTAGAGACAATATTTGATATGCTATACTAGAGAACCAAAGTAACCAAACACAAGAAATAGAATGATAACGAAAAAGAGCTTGGGGTCAGACAGACTGCTTAGGTTCAAATCCTAATTTTGCCATTTACTGGCAGTAGAATCTTGGGCACATTGCATAACCCATCAGACTCTTGCAAAGATGCCTTCTACTCAACAATGAACCCTGTCTCACAGGGTTCCCATTCTTTTGTAGTTCCACATTGAACTTGACTGCATAAAATGACCAATGGGATGCAGCAGAAGTAATGCTAGGTCATAAGAAGCCTTCATCTCTTGGAACGCTACCTCTGGGGAAGCCAGTAGTCATGTAAGAAGTCCAGCTGGCCTGATACTATACTGCTTTGAGGGAGCCCAATAGGGAAAGGCCATGTGGAGATACAGATACTTAGCCAGCCTCCAGCTGTCCTATCATCTCAGTGGAGGCATCAGACGCAAAAGAAGCCACCTTAGATGTCCAGTCTCACTGACTCCAGCCCTAGCCACCATCTGATTACAACCACATGTGAAAGTCCAAGAGAGAAATACCCAGCTGATCATCCCAACCAACATAAGTCTAAGCATATAATTATAAATAGTTGTTTTAATCCACCAAAGTTTTGGGGGTGATTGTTACACAGCAAGAGATAACCAAAACATCATCTGTGAAACAGGAATAATAGTATGAAGTTTACATGGCTGTGTGAGAATAGAGGAAATGTATATAAAATGCCTACCACAATGCCTTTGCACTTCATAGTAGCTATTTGTAATAAAAATGATATGTCTGTGTAATTGCGCCCAAATGGAGCAATTTTTATAATTGAAAAATACTGACACCTACAACAAGGTCATTCTTGTAATAGATACAAATGTGGCAGGGAAAGAAGTCAAAAAGAGGTACAGCTGGTTGAACACTTGGAACTGCCAAAGGTCACAGCAGAGCAGAGGAGCAAGGGGACAAGATACATTTAGAGGGGCACCTGAGTGTCTCAGTCGGTTAAGCGTCCGACTTCAGCTCAGGTCGTGATCTCACGGTTTGTGAGTTCGAGCCCTGCGTCAGGCTCTGTGCTGACAGCTCAGAGCCTGGAGCCTGCTTCGGATTCTGTGTGTGTCTCTCTCTCTGCCCCTCCCTGCCTCAAGCTCTGTCTCTCTCTGTCTCAAAAATAAATAAACATTAAAAACAAAAAAGATACATTTAGAGCTGGAGGTGTGAGAACCTGAGAGAACTCTCAGGCCTCCGGCTTATGTTCCTTGTGTGTCAATAATAACAAGAGGAGACGAACACAAGAATGAAAACCAATGCAATATTTATTTCCCTGTATTCTCTGTAACCTATGGCCATTTAAACTTTAGATTGGTTCTCTGGATTAATGAAAAAAGCTCTTATATTCAAACTGAATCTTCTGCTGCTGTGTAATTGAAAAACAGAAATCAAAAAGAACTACAGTGGGGCTGAAATGGCTCAAGTTCAATGAAGTCTATCAGCCTGCAAAGGGCTGCTCCAAATAAGGTTCACACTTTCAAATGTCAAAGAGACTGCTCACCCAGGAGCTCCCCAATGTCATTTCTCAGGGCTAAAAGTCACACTTAATTATGCTCTGAGCTTGAGAAATTCCATGAGTAGCAGCTGTTTCTCTCATGAATTAGGCTGAAAGAAAAAGAAATTCTTTATCCCATCATCCATGACACTAACGACTTCAGTGCTGTTGTGGAGAAATGATGGCAAAGGACAGTTAGAGAGAAGAGGAAGGGAAGGGCTGGGAGTTGGGACCCCAACCTGTAAGGCAGACCAAAGGGCCTGACATGGAGCAGAACGACCCCCTTGAATTCCTTCCAGGTCTTTGCTCGCCTCTCTTATCCCCTCATGCACCCCTTCCTGGAATTCATGCTATGCCCTGTAAATTCCTTACTAAAGCTCTTCTCAGGATAAAATTTAATAAGCAAACTCTTGCTGAAGGGCTGTGATTGCCATCATTTAAAATAAAGACATTTTCAAGTCCTAGGAGATCTCCGAGCAGAGAACAAAGCCTCAAAGCAAAGAACTTGTTTCTCCTTTTGATTTAAAGGTCAGTGAGCAGACAGGAGAAGAATGTTTGCAGAGAGGGGCATTTGGTGTCCCCGAAAGGATGGGGTCCTATTCTAGCTGTGAAGAGCTGGTCTTATCTCTCTAATCATAGGGTGCCTATTTACATTACTGTAATTGAATTTGTTAATGAAATAGTCCATTCCTCTAGGATTTCATTTTTCTTTTTCCTTCTAGATTTGATTAGAAAGCAGTGTTTTTAAATCTCCATTATAATTATAAATCTAAACTTAGGGGATAAATTGCTAGTTACTCTGTCATTATTCATTTAGATTTAGGTATATAAATGTATATTAAATATTGGCCTTATTTCTTTTATTTATTTTTTTAGCCTTATTTCTTACCATTACTATTTCCTTGTTCTTTATCTTCCCCTATCCTGAGATTTTTGCCTTGATTCATTTGTTGCTTAGAAAGAGGCTCTTCTTTGGAATAAATTCCTCAAATGAAGTATGTGGGTGATACACTTTCTTTGGTATATCATATTCAAAAATAACTCTCACCCTCATGGGTGAGACTTGTCACGTGGGCTTATAGAATTCTTAGGTCAAGCTCATTTTCTTTCAGTTGTCATTAGATGTTATTCACAGTCTTCTAGCTTCCAATGTTGCAAATGAAAAGTCCCATGAGAATGCTTTGGTGGCTCAGTCGGCTGAGCTTTGAGCATTAGACTTCAGCTCAGGTCATGATCTCTGCCCAGCATCAGGCTTGTTGCTGTCAGTGAGGAGTCTGCTTTGGATCCTCTGTCCCCCTCTCTCTCTGCCCCTCCCCTGTTCATGCTCTCTCTCTCTCTCAAAAATAAATAAACATTTAAAGGAAACAAAGAAAGAAAAGAAGGAAGAAAGGAAGGAAGGAAGGAAGGAAGGGAGGAAGGAAGGAAGAAAAGAGAAGAAAAGAAAATCCCAATAAACAATCTGAGGCTCCTTTATAAGTTATTTGTTCTTTTTGTCTCGAAGCTCATACAAATCCTCTTTATCCTGGGAATTGAGAAATTTTACAGGATGTTACCAGGTGTTGTCTTTTTTCTTAATCTCAGCCTAGAACTGAGTGAGCCCTTTTGAACTTCAAGTCTTTCTTAAAATCAGAGTCATTTTCTCCTATCATTTATTTAATTCCTCTACCACCTCCAGAAATTCCTTTCCTCCTTGATAAGTTCCTATTTCTCTCATTAGGTGTCCTGAATCTATCCTCCAAGTCTTATTTATTTATTTATTTATGAGAGAGCATGCAGGAGAGGGGCAGAGGGAGAGGGAGAGAATCTTAAACAGGCTCCATGTTCAACATGACGTGGGGCTGGATCCCATGACCCTGGGATCATGACCTGAGCCAAAATCAAAAGTCAGCTGATTTTGACTGACTGAGCCACCCAGCCACCCCCTCCAAGTCTTATCATGGCAAAATAGCATGGCCATTAAAAAGCAGAAAATGTGGTTAACAGCAGCATTCAAGAGCAGAAGCACAGAAACCAGACAACCTGGGAGTGAACACCAGTTCTGCCACAGCTGTGTGATCTTGGGATCGATCCTTAACCCTCCTGGGCCTGTTTCTTCAGCTGTCGTATGGGTTAAAGAACAAGAGTCCTTAATGCCTAGGTTTTAGTAAAAGGTAAGTGTGTTAAATATATGCACATTTTGATAATACAGCTATTGTTCTCCCTCATCTCTTTGTAGTCCTGTGCTGTGGTCTGACATTTCCTTCTACTTGATATTCCAGGACATTCATTCATTTTTCCATTTTGCCCTTATCCTCTTTGAATTAATCTACTGAGTTTTTAATTAGAACATCATGTTCTTAGTTCCAGAAAGTTTTTTTAAAATATTTATTTATTTTTGAAAGAGAGAGAGAGAGAGAGCCAGCATGAGTGGAAGAGGGGCAGAGAGAGGGAGACACAGCATCCAAAGCAGGCTTCAGGCTCTGAGATGTCAGCACAGAGCCTGATACGGGGCTCGAACCCAAAACCCGTGAGATCGTGACCTGAGCCGAAGTCAGACGCTTAACCGACTGAGCCACCCAGGCACCCCAGTTCCAGAAGTTTTAATACTGTATCTAAGCCTTCTTAAATGCTCATGAAGTAGATTATATCACTGGTCTCAATTAATCATTGCTCCTCTCAGCAAGATGCTAATACTTATCTACTCCACTGAGATCACACTTGAAAGGTGACTTGCTTTAGCCAGTGAAATGTGAGTAGAAGCCACAGAGGCCACTCCCAAAAAGAAGTTTTAAGAGTCTTCATGTGGTCCTGTCATGTCTTTTCCCCCCTTGCATGAGCTGGAACCTTCCAGATAGGGGGCAATTCCTTTAGCTTGAGTCCAAAATGGCAAAGGCTGGGGCCGTTTTCTACATCTTAAGTAGAAACATAACTCTTTCTGTTAGAATTTATTTGGGGCCTTCAAGAGAAGTAAGAATGCTGTGTTTGTGTACAGATTCCCTGGCAGGGGGCAAGCTCGTAGCAGTGTGACTCTTTTTTCCTACTTTTTATTTGACTGTATTTTCCCAAATTATTTTTACAATGACCAATCACTACTTGATAGAAACAACTAGAACACCTTGAAGCATTTCCTTTAAATGACTGTTTTAAATGACAGCAAAACAATTCCCGAGACTTTTCTAGACTCACCAGAGGAAACAGCATATTCAGGGGCACTAAGGGATGCTGTCTGGAGGGTTTGTGCAACAAATGACAGGAACGCTGCTGGTCTAAACCACAGCGCCTTCCACCCTGCCTTCGGCTCAGGTGGCAGGAAGGCCATTCTCTGGAAACTTCCTTGCAGAGCCACCACTTCCCCCCCAGCTGCAGAAGGCCAGGATGTAGCCCCTGTTCCTCTGTTTCCATTCTGCCTTTTCGTGGGAAAGGGCCAGGTGCCAGCTGAGAGGGCAGGTGGCTGTTCCCTGCTGACATGACACACTTTCCTAGCTTTCTCTCGGGGAACTGCAATGATCTTAGTGAAAAATAAACAACATGGTGTAAGAACCCTGGACAGGGAGTCAGGAGTCTTACTTTCAGCTCTGCCACTAAGTCTGTGACCTTAGACAAGTCACTGAGCCACCCTGAGCCTCAGTAAAATAAAGGTGACAGCTGTAAATGAAGGGGAACAATCACAACCATCTCACGGGGTGTGTGTGTGTGTGGGTGTGTGTAAGGAGGTCCCAATGTGATGATGTTACACAGAGCATTTTGCAAACTGTAAGGAACCATCATTATTCATCTTGTTAAGCATACTAGGCCTGGGGGTGGAATGGGGTGGGGAAAAATAGGCCCCATAGTCACTTACAAATCTCATATTTTGGGGAAAAAAATTGGAGATAATAACAATATCTCTCTGTTTTCTTGTCTCTGAACCACCATATTTCCCCCACCCCTTCCGTGGAATCTCAGTGTGTAGGTGGTGGCAGGTTCAGGCCCTGTAATCACAATACTCAGGGGGCCTCCTTCCTGCTCTGTCCTGGTTCAGCAGGCATGTGTGTTGTGGGAAACCCTTTCTTATGTAAGAGCAAGTGCAAATGATTAAATAACCGACAAGTGTTTCTCTTCTGGCCAATCTCAAATCCTTTAATTAAAAAAGGAGGAAGCCCTTAATGACAATAGCTGTGACATCTTCTCTGCCAATGTGTTCAATATAGATGCTACCTAATTGATCTCTCTGGCAGGGGAGAAGACGCCTCCATCAAACAGGAAGTATGCTCCAGTCCTCGGGCCATAGAAACACACCATCAGTGCAGAGCCCGATGTGGGGCTTGAACTCACGAGCAGTGAAATTGTGGCCTAAGCCAAAATTAAGAGTCAGACACTTAACTGACTATGCCACCAAGGTGTCCCGTTTTTTTTTAATGTTTATTTATTTTGAGGAAGAGAGATCGTAAGCAGGTGAGGGGCAGAGAAAGAGGGAGACAGAATCCAAAGCAGGCTCCAGGCTCTGAGCTGTCAGCACAGAGCCGGACCTGGGGCTCAAACTCGTCAACCGTGAGATCATGACCTGAGCCAAACTCAGATGCCCAACTGACTGAGATACCCAGGAGCCTCTGGCTGGTGCTTTTTTATACTTCCTTAAAGAAATTTTACTTTCTTAAAAGAAAATATTTTATTTTTAGGTAATCTCTACACCTGTTGTGGGTCTCAAACTCACAACCCTGAGATGAAGAATCACACACTCCACCAACTGAGCCAGCCAGGGATCCCCCAAATCTTCCTTCTTGAGTGCAAGAAAGATAGCCATCTATCTTTTCCACCAAGATAAACATACAAAGACATGCTTCAACACTGTCCTTAATCCCTTCAGAGTTGATTTCATGTGTGTGGTGTTAAATGGGGATCCTGTTTCATTTTTAATCCATATGTATGTTTTTCTAGTTCCAGCTATTAACTAGTTCCTCTTTTCCCCCACTAATATGGCATAACTATTAATAGTGTATTTCATACCGATTCTTCATAAGAAAAAAATTTTTCACTCACAGTCTTAACAAAATATTATGTTGACATAGTACCTTTAAAACATATGTCAAGGGTCACCTGGGTGGCTGAGTTGGTTGAGCGTCTGTCTGACTTCAGCTCAGGTCATGATCTCGCTGTTCATGAGTTCGAGCCCCACGTTGGGCTCACTGCTCTCAGTGCAGAGCCCGCTTCAGATCCTCTGTCCCCCTCTCTCTCTTCCCCTCCCCTGTTCATGCTTTCTCTATCAAAATTAAATAAAAATTAAAAATAAATAAAACATTACATCAATATACTACCTTTTCAAAAAACTGTTGAAAAGTTATCACTTCTGGAAAATGTATTTCCTCACTGGCTATGATTCTGGTCATTTTCCTCCTCAACTTTCCTCACAGCATCAGGCAAGCACCTAACTGGCCCATAAGAGGCTAGAGCTAGTGGGAGTTTCTGCAATTGGGCAACAAACAGAGGACTCATAGGTTCATCTGCCCCAAAATCAGAGACAACTTCAAACACTGGGGGGAACGAGCTCTGGGGACACAGTCTAGGAATGGGCTGGCTTAGAATCAATCTGAGAAATAGGGCGCTGTTGTGGTTGGGTTGAATTGTGTTCCTTAAAAAGATAGGACTTAGCCTCTGAATCTGTGAATGGTAGTAGGGTCTTTGCAGATGTAATCAAGCTAAGATGAAGCCATACTGGAATAAAGTGGGCCTTAATCCAATGATCGGTATTCTTAGAAGAAGGGGAAATTTGAACACAGACACACAGAGAAAGTCATGTGAAGATGGAGTTGGCAACTGGCATGATGCATCTACAAGCCAAAGATTGCCGACAACCATGAGAAGCTGGGAAGAGGCAAAGAAGGATCCTCTCCCAGAGCCTTCAGCGAGACCACGGCACCACTACCCACTTGCTTTCTGACTTCCAGCCTCCAGAAATAAAGAATAAATAAATAAATAAATAAATAAATAAAATAAATTTGTTTTGCTTAAAATCACCCAGTTTGTGGTATTTTGTTAGAGCAGACCGCGGAAACTAACACAGGCACCTCCTCCTTTACCAAACAATAGCAATGGTTGGTGTGGGGGAATAAAAATGATGGACAAGTTCTCAGACTTTCTCATCTCTTTGAGGGTTCTGGCTCCACTGTCCTTGGTCTCTCCTGGACCCCTCCTCTGAGGAAAGGAGTGTGGCATCCATTCTTGAGATACAAATCAGTGAAAGAGAGGAGAGAATGGAAACAGCCAGGGGCAGGAGAGTCTGAGTCGGTGGAGAGCAGAGGCATCTGTGGCAGGTGAGAACAATGGCGGGAGAAGGCAGAAAGGGAAGTGTGAGAAGCACTGAGAATCTCACACTGCCACTGTGAGAAATCAAAAGCATTACTGAGGACTCTGTGTTCACTTAGTGATGAGAAATGCAAGTGAAAGACGAGTTATTTTTAAATTACTTTTGGTTTCATGGGCTCTTGGCAGAGCAGGAGCTCCAGCACGAAACCGAGCCATGTGGACTGAGGCCCCATGAGCTTTACTGCCTCCTCATCAAATGCTTTCTGCCCACCAAGCCCTGCTAAGTGCTTGGCAGAAATACCTCCTCTCCTCACAGCAACCCCACGGAGAGAGGCTGATTTACATGATAAAACTGAGGCTGGTGAGCCTTCGTTAAATGGCCAAGTTCAAAAAGCTTAGAGCTCAGAGCTAGAAGCAAGAGGGTTGAGGGGGGGTTCAGGGCAGCACTTGCAGCTGGCAACCAACCCTGCACCTGGTCTGCACCCTTAGCACAGCCTTACCTCCTAGGATAACGGCAGCTTTGTTTCCCTCAAGGAGATGATATGAGCATGTGTTACTGACATGAAGCCTAGCTAGGCAAAGGGGCAGACATGGTAGCTACAGAATGGATTCTGGAGCATAACTGCCAGAGTCGTCCCCCCGCCGCCCAGCTATGCCTCTTTCGAGCTGTAAGAGCATGTTATCTTACTCCCTGGGCCTTTGTTACCTTATCTGTAAAATGGGCATGATAATAGTTCCCACCTCAGAATTGCATTGGGGAACAGCACTGGCACAGAGTAAACACTCGGTAAAAGCTAGTTCTCATGATTATTAAAAATATGATGCTCTAATCAGATCCGACATGACCTTTGTTAGCCACAAAATATACAAATCATCGAGAAGAAGACTCTCATGGGTAGATTTCAGCCAGTGCAAGAATCAATCTTGAGGCAGGATCAACATGGTGGAGCAAGAAGACCCTGAGCTCAGCTCCTCCCACAGACACACCAGAAGTACAGCTACATATAGAACAGCTATCGCTGAGAACCAACTGAAGACAAGCAGAACAGATTTTACACAACAAAGGAGATAAAGAAAAAACCACACCAGGTCGGGTAGGAGGGGTGGAGCTGTGGTCCCATCAGGAAACACAGCCCTGGTGCTGGGACCCACAAGCGGGAGGGGCATCACAAACAGCAGAGTCCCTCCCTGAGAGATGGTGTGTCAAAGCCCCACAGCAGGCACCCCGGCCCAGGGGACCTGCTCCAGCAAGATGAGTCCCCAGAAAGTCTGGCTTTGAAAACCAACAGGGCTTATGTCTGGGAGAGCCAGAGTGCAGTGGGCAACCAAGACTGTTCTCAAAGGGCACACATGAGCTCACTAACTGGGAGAGGCAGCACAAAGGCAGCAGTTTGAAAAGCACCTGGGTTACACATGAAGGAAATTTATTTGCTAATTTTAGGGCATGTGCTGGAGAAGCAGGGATCTCTTGGCACAATCTCTGGGTACAGAAGCGCTGGTGGGCACCATTTTTTTTTTTCATTCTGCTTCTACTTAGCTGGGCCAGCACTGGTGGGACAGTTCCAACACTGTCCATCTAACTTGCTAGCACCACTCGCCCTGTTCCAGTGTTCCCCATGTGGATTTGCCCTGCCCAACTGGCCCTCCCAATAGGCCCCCTGGTCTGGCCACCAGGCCTGTCATCCAGCTGCATTGAAGGCCTGCACCCCGCCCACCAGCACACTGGGAGCTGTCATGGCCAATCCTTGCAGACAGCCTGGCTGGGGAACAGCCCCTTGCACTGACAAGTCCATACTTGGTCCAGCTACAACAGGAGGATGCATGCATGCACCCCTAGGGCACCCTGCTCCAGTGATGAAGGGAGATTCACTACTGGGCCCCACAGGACCAGGGGACATAACCAATCTACCTAATACACAGAAACAAACAAAGATAGTTAGGCAAAACAGGGAGAGAGATGAATTTAGTCCAAACAAAAGAGCAAGACGAAACCTCAGAAAAAGAACAAAATGAAATGAAGATAAGCAATCTACCAGATAGACTTCAAAGTAATGGACATAAAGATACTACCAAACTCGAGAGAAAAATAGATGAGCACAGTGAGAACTTTAACAGAGACAGAAAATATACAAAAGAACCAATCAGAGCTAAAGAATACAATAACTGAAATGAAAAATATACTAGAGGGAATCAACAGCATATTAGATGATTCAGAAAAAATAAAAGATCAGCAATCTGGAAGACAGAACAATGACAAAGATCAAATATGTATCTCTTTTATTTGTTTTTTTAAAATAGGCTCCATGTCCAATGTGAGGCTTGAATTCAGGACCCTGAGATCTAGAGTCGCATGCTGTACTGAGCCAGCAACATGCCCCTATATTTCTTATTATAAATCATAATATCACAGGACTACACATGCCTCACCTGTAAACCAAGGATAATAGAGCCTACAGACGCTACCAAGCTCTTGTGAGGATTACAGGAGATAGTCCTTGGGAAAACATCTGTCGGGCACCTGACATGCAACACAGTTCAATAAAAGCCAATCAAATCTGAGGTTCCCAACCCAGATTGTTGTTCCTTGGTTTCCCCATCTGTAAAATGAAGATAATATAATAGTACCACCTCCCAGTTTTAAAGTGAGGAGTCAGAGTTTTGATAGCTCTCTGATCACTAGATAAAAGGTCTTTCAAACTAATCTCAGAGACCATTCCTGGCAGAACTACATAAGTGTGTGAAGTGCTCCTTGCTCTTTATAAATATCTGGCTAGGAGAGATCTGAAACTCACACACAGTCTCCCTACAGGTTGGGCTTAGAGGCCCTGAGGTTTCCTGTCAGTGCCCTAGGATTTCTTGCCTCCTTGCAGTCTGGGGACTAGGCCTGCCTTCTTCTCATCAGGCGGCTGGCCCACCCACCTCTCAAGGAAACTTTCATGTACCTAGGATTCTGGTTCAAAACCCCTTTTATGGCTGCCCCATAGATTAAACACACAGGCTTTTTTTGTTTCATGAGTTTCACAGATAATGATTATAGGAAACACAGGATAGTAAAAACAGCAAACCTGGGGAAGTTACAAAAGTCCTTCCAGTCTGGTCCCTGACCTTCTGGGAATAGGAAGTGTTACTCCTGAAGACTATAGTGATGCCCAGGGCTTTTGTATTGAATATGGAGCTCAGACACAAAGGAGTGAGTCACCAATGGAGAGATTTCAGCCAGTGCCAGCTGCCTGTAAGGAAAGGCAGAGGGGGGACAGGTGGCTTCCGCTTCTCACGGAGAACCCCCAGTGAGTGAATTTTATTCCTACAGAGATGCCCAAATCCCATCAGGTCCCCACTGAAGACAGTCCAGGCAACTGGTGATCTCAGGTGGCCTGGCCTGCTTTCTGGAGATGGTAGACGCAGAAGGCAGACTTGTCAGCCTGGTGCAGAGAAAATGGGGCGAAAACTGAGCCAAGAAGTACCTTCACAAAAAGTGGTTTACCTGAAATACTCCCGAAAATGAGTCATGAAAAGAAAGCAGAAAAACCAGTGAGATGCATAACCGGGTTCTCTTTTCCATTTTGCACAGCAGGGCAAAGTTGCGGCAAGCGGTGCCAGTGGAGGGAGCATGGTCTGCAGAGAGCCTCTGCTTGAGCAATCTGCACTCCTCCTCCACCACTCTAAGCCACTGGCATGGTTTCAGAGGGGAAACTGAAACTGTGCACAAGCAGGAAAGCCCCTACGGGAAACCAGCCATTGGTCCAGGTTACAGGCAACTGGCAGATGCTCTTCTCCTTTGAGAGAGCATGGAGGCCAAGAAAGACCCTGCCCTGGTGGCCCAAATAAAAGCATTTCACCTATGACAGCATCAAATAGCGGCACTTCCTGTGCCTGTTCATCTCACTTTATCCACCTCTTAAGGGAGTCAAGTCCAGGGTGATTATAGCCATTTGACAGATGAAGAAACTGAGGCCTCGAGGCCTTAAGTAACTGGCTAAATTTACATGACTAAGAAGTCGCTCAGATCCAACCTGAGTCTTTAAACCCTAAGTTCAGTGTACATTCCCCTACACAGCCTGTCAAGTCACTGGCACGTGGTTTTTTCAAGTGCTCTCACAACTATGAGTGCGTGCATTCTAGGGGAGAAATACCAGGCACGGCTTAGTCCCCTCTCTGTCTCCACATCACAGATGAAAACAGGCAGCGCAAGGAGGTGGAACTAGCAACAGCCGCACTGTGTGATTAGCCAACACCCGGACCGACACTTGGATCCAGCACTTTCCCCATGACACCAGCAGGCTGCTCACCCCTCGCCATATCTGGAAAAAATGACTCAGGTGACAGTGGGCTACTCCTGTCATCCTCATACATGGAAGACGCCACGTCGTTTATGAAGCACTTCAAAGTGGGAACACCCGTACTGGATTTCCCCCCCGGGTTTTATTAAGTAAAGGTCATGATGTTTGTTAAAATTTGAGCGCACGGTGCTGGCTCACAGGAAAGGTCAAGATAAGGCTGATTTTTGGAGGCCTCTCTGCAGGTAGGTATGAATCCCACCCACACCCAACCCTTGTTAGATAATAGGACTCAGAAGCTCCAGCTCTCCGCTTCCTGACTGGTTTTTGTAAGCTCTGAGTCTGATCTCACCCACCTGAGATCTGCGCTGCAGAACATTCCAACCCCTGAAGAAAGGCAGAAACAAAGACAGGCTCAGGCCCGAAGACGATTTCCAATTTCCCTCTGGAATGGCAGTTTTTCTGGCTCTAAAGAGAAGTTTCTGATCCTAACCCACAGAGGATCCCACATCTGTTCCTCATTCTCTGTGGCTCTTGCTTCTGGATTCAAGGTCCCAAGGCGGCCTAAAGCCCCTCCCCTGGTCAGTGCTCTAAGATCTGGCTCAGGCATTTGGCTTCCTTCTCTGGCCAAAACAAAAAAGTCAGCAACAGCCACAGCAGCCTCTCCACAGCAGTAATAGGAACTATTTCTCCTAAGCCTACCTGTCCCGGCCTACCCCTGTCCCAACAGGTGATATCTATAGAGGTGGTAAGGTGCTGGGGAGCTGGGTTGAAACTTTAATTGCCCTTGAATCATCCATTGCTCCTGCCTTTGTTGGGTGGTTAAAATGTTCTGAGAGACCCCAGGTAGGTGGGAAAAGCAGCAATCTTTGCCCTTCTCTGTTAGAAGACCGTCCCTAATAGAAAGGAGCGTTCTCACTGTCAGTCATCCTGTAGCAGGCAAAGAAGAGTGCTTTGGGCTGGGGGAGGGAAGGAGTTCCTCCTGTCTATGGGGAGCGTGCAGGCCTTGGAGACTGCTGTTGGTGGGGGCTGAGGTGGCCCCTGCCAGTTGGAGAGCTAGGGGCACCAGTCACTTCTCCTCTGCGGCAGATGGAAATTACTCTCCTCAGCCTGCTTTCTTTCCTCCCCAGTCAGTGGAGCCTGGGCTTCACGTGGGCTGAGGGGGAGAGAAGGCCGTGTCCTCTTCCTGAGGCCTGGCAGTCACCAAGTCGCTAGTGCCATGAGCTACAGAGGCAGAATCATGGCAGTAAGATGAGTAGAAGAGACTTCAGGGGCTTGTGCCAGCCTGTGCCCCAGAAACTCTCAGAAATCCTGGGGACCGAAACTCTATGTTTGGGTGTAGGAAGGAAGTCTAATTTCATTTTAGAGAGAGAGAGTTTCAACATAGGTTACTGGAAACAATAGCTCATATCACAGATGAAGAAATTGAGGGTTGGAGGACCTGAGAGAAAAAGAGAGACCGGTGGACAGGCAGACTGTGAGAAGGTCTGCGGCTTGAGGGACATCTACCATCCTGTCACAGTAGCAACAACCCAGGAGACCCTGGCATTTTGGGAGTTCTTGAGAGCTGCACCTGCTTCGACTCTGGGGAAAGGTGGTACGAGTGAGGCCAGAGCCCACAACCTCCTTCAGGCCCACACTCCTAAAGTAATCAAAAAATGAATTTTTAAAAAAAGATCAAAAGTCAACCAGAGGCAACCAAATATGGAAAATAGTACAACCACATAAGACTTAAAAAGTGTCAAGAGGAAAGAAACAGAGGATCCCAGAATGGAAATGTTCGTTGTCTACCCCCACACACACACCTGCAGCAGAATGAGAGAAGGTTAAAAAATAAGATGCCAAGAAGTGTCACCAGCACCTCACTTTGGGACAAGGGGGGCCAAGAGGCTGCACAGGCAATCTGGGAAAAGTCATGGAGGAATGCTGGAGAGAAGGAGACCTTCGGCCTGTTGGGGACCCTGTGACAGAATGCGAGATCATGACCTGAGCCAAAGGCAGATGCTTAACTGACTGAGCCACCCGGGTGCCCCTTGTTAAGTGACTTTAATTCAAAATCAAACGCCAAAGTGGCACACTTTGGGATGGCCTAATCCAGAGCCCCATCAAGGAGACCAGCAAGGACTGAAAGAGCAGCTAAACTTGCCTTGGAGCTAAATGGCCAATGAACTAAAGGCCCAAGAGGTTGTTGGCTGCACACAGCCATCTGCCCGGCGATGTGTGGAAATGGAGTCAATAGTTCTGGTCCACTAGCCTAAGTCTTTGTCTGGAGACAGTGCCTTACCCCATAGGACAACTCCGAAACCTCCCTGAGGAAGCCCTCCCTCCTAGAGCACACAAAGGACAAGTCCAGAGAAAGATGACTTCTATGGAAGATGAGCCACAAAAAGAATTACAAAATCTATAAGAAAGACCAAAAACACTAAAGGTGGTTTTTAGACACCCCCCCTCCCCCGCAATAAGAAAATGTACTTTTAAGGAACTAGAGACAATCTTGAAGTGATTTTATTTTATTTTATTTTATTTTTTTAACTTTATAGTTTATTGTTAGGTTGGTTTTCATATAACACCCAGTGCTCTTCCCCACAAGTGTCCTCCACCATGACCATCTTGAAGTGATTTTAAATAAAAATGTATATAAAACTTCAGGGAACTACATGAAAGAATAGTCACCATAAATAAGAACAGGTAATTATGAAATAAAAACAGGAAAATATTTTACAAAGGAGAAATATTAGAAATTAGTAATGTAGTTATTAACTGGACAAAGCCTTATTCATGTTTTACAGGCATATGAGTGTTTTTTTTATACCCAAGCATTCACATGTATATATATAGAAAAAGATTTGGAAGAATATACATCAGGTTGTGAATAGTGGTTAATTCTGAGAATGGGCTACGAGTATGCATTTTCTTCTTTTTGCCTATCTGTGTCTTTTTCTTTTTTACAGTGAATATGTAATGTTTCTATCAAAAGAAAAAATCAACAGAAGACACATTTTGATTTTAAAATAGTGGGGAGTTGGCATGACTTCTGGCTCAGCATATGTCACCAAGTGGGAAATAATTAGGAATTAAACCACAAGAAATTAATAAAATTTTATCACATGAGAATAGTTACATGCATTTTGAGCAAAAAATATTTGGGATAGCTGTCTTTATATAGTATTCTATGTATATCCAAAATAATTTACTTCAAAAATAATATTGTGATTTATAATCATATAATCATGTACATATAAGAAATATGTACAGTTGAACAACATGGGGGTTAAGGGCACCAACACCCACATAAGTTGAAAACCCACGTATATCTTTTGACTCCCCCAGTGTGGATCCCTGGTGATCTGGGAGATAGGATTTGGATTTTTCACCAGAAACTTTACTAATAGCCTACCATTGACTCGAAGCCTTACCAGTAACTCAAACAGTTGATTAATACGTATTTTGTATGTTAAATGTATTATACACAGTATTCTTATAATAAAGTAAGCCAGAGAAAAGAAAATGCCATTAGGAAGTCATAAGGAAAAGAAAATACATTTACAGCTCTGTACTGGATTTATCGAAAAAAATCCACATATAAGTGGACCGATGCAGTTCAAACCTGTGCTGTTCAAGGGTCAACTGTGGTAGTGTTGATTAGAGCCACACATCCAAACACTGACTGGGGCTCAACCTGCTTCTCACATGGGTATCTTGTGAGGGAGGAAAAACGGAGGTTATTTATTTAATGATGGCTCATGATTCTCCTGGGCAACCTCAGATGAGGCCACTAGTAGTAAATCGAAATGATTTAGGGGTGCCTGGCTGGCTCCGTCAGCAGAGCTTGGGACTTTTGATCTCAGCCTTCTGAATTTGAGCCCCATGATGGGTGCAGAGATTACTTAAATAAATAAAACTTTAAAAAATAAGTAAATAGGTGTGGGCTGTGCCGTGACTGGATTTTACAATGGGGTGGCGGCGATGGTGGCTGGGGCAGCGACGGAGGCAGATTTTTTGAAACGACTGCCTGTCTATAACAAAAGCAGTTTTAGTCGAATTCATGCTGACTCAGTGTGCAAAGTTTCAAACCGACCTCCCTTAGTCTACCTGCCCATGTGGGAGTACCCCCCTGATCAGATCATTGTGACAGAAAAGATAAACATCCTTTTGCACTACCTACATCAGCAATGGGACAAAAAGAATGCCAAAGAGTAGAAAGACCAGGAACAAGTGGACCTTGAGGGTGAGAGCTGCGTGACACCCCCTCCCGCCCCCACAAGGTCCCCAACAGCCCGGACTTGCATGAGGACACTTAAAAGGACACTTAAGACTCTCAATCCCCCACAGGTGCCTCCTGTGTCTTGTCTGCTCCCAGCCTGCCTGCCTTGTGTAAGCCTCCCCGCCGCCTCCACCCGTCTCGCTCCTGCCCTTCACTGGCCTACCCACACTCTACAATCCATACCACTTCCAACCTCACAGGAGCCAATCTATTTATTTTCCTTGCGTTTTTATTTATGCTGTAAAATGGGGCGTCAGATCCAGTATTGTGATGTTGGCAGAAGCTTTTTAAAAAACAACATTGGGAGCGCCTGGGTGGTTCAGTGGGTTAAGCGTCAGACTTCCGGCTCAGGTCCTGGTCTCAAGGTTCCTGAGTTTGAGCCCCACATTGGGCTTTTCACTCACAGTGAGAAGACTGCTTGGGATTCTCTCTCTCTCTCCCTCTCTCTCTCTCTCTGCCCCGTCCCCCTCTCTTTTCTCCCTCTCTCTCTCTAAAAATAAATAAACAGAATAAAAAATATTTTTATTCACAACTCCCCCAAGATATCCCTCTGTGCCCCCCCCCCCATTCTCCTCTGGAAAAACCAGAGCACGTCTGCAAGGGCCTAGAGCCAGGTAGAGACCCAGGTAGAGAGCCAAGTAGAGCTAGGGCCCTGCTGTGGCCCAGCAGCATGCGTGGGGGCCCTTCTCTCTGCTCCTACTCTCCAGACCGGGCCTTAAAGACTTGGCTGGGACCTATTCCATGCCCAAGCTTTGCTCTTAATGTATGCCAGGGGGAGAAGTCAGCATTTCCAGATCTTTCTCTTAAGTCATTTTATCATGGACTAGTGCATACTCCGTGTCCACCCCAATAAAAGTATCGTCCCTACTTGGAAATTAATTAATTCATTAATTAAAATTTTTAAATGATTTAAAGAACATACCTAAACAAATGTTTTCCAATCCCAATGTAATGTGCTTTCCCTGGACACGGCATCGTAAGGGAATGGGTCACAATTGCTGCGTGACAGAACAATCTTCTATTTCAGGCCCCCGCCCATCATTCCCTCCTTCCCTTGGCAGGACTCCGCTGTCTCATCAATACCACCACAGCTGATAAAGCACCTCTCTATTTCTCTTCGGTGCAATTCTCCTCTTCGTTTCAATGGGACCAGCAGAGGGTTTTGCTATGAGTGTCAACCTGGCTGTCATCCAGACCAATGTTGTTGACTCCATATATCACTGGGACATTGGCCATTAGCAGCATAGCTCCCAGGCTTTTGTAGCTGCCATCACTGCCCAGTGAGGACATCATCACATATTCCAACCATGGCCTCCATTACCCCATATTGTGCCTTTGTGCCAATTAGAACAAAGGGTGTCCTTCCTCAAGATCATGGACATCCTCTATCAGAAATCATCATGATATTCTGATTTTATTAGGATGCAGCATTTGGCTGCCATTTGCTGCAAAGATTTCTCTCTAGTGTCTGTTATGTGAATTAGCAGAGTACCGCCTACACGGCTCTCAGACCACCCTTGGGTGAGATGTCTCTCTAAAGCAGTATTCACAGCTTGCTTATATGGTTCCAAAGGAGCATCTCTGCTCCTTCCATTTTCTTAAGGCTTCCTTGCCTCCTCCCACCAGGGCTGGGTCAGAATATATCAGCCATCAACCACCATCAACCATCTAGGGGGAAAATTCAAAAGACTCTTCTCCACCAATTTCAAACCATAGCCTTCTAAATTGAAGTGAACTTTGTGCCCACTAGGCATACTGTTAAGGAGTTAAAGTCACCTTTTTTTTTTTTTTCTTTAATCACCCCAGAGATGTAAACCTGCTCTTCTAGGCTCCAACAGTTGATCCTTAAAATTCTTTCCATTTCTTCGGGCAGTCCTAGCTCTTTCTTGTGCAAAGTAGATACCTGAAATCCCATTTGGGTATGCCAGCACACACCCCTTCCCTTGTGTATAGCTGTGGTCCCAGGAGCCTCAGCCACATGATTGTGACTTGTCAGACATACCCCACCCTCAGCAGCCTAATCCCGACCTGCTCCGAAATGGTTCACTTCCAGTCATGGGCCACCTGTTATCTCCTATTCACAATGAATGCTATTTAACAGACAGAATCAACCCAATCCTATAATAAGGTGCTTAAACTAAACCAAGAAGCCTTTCCCTCTACATCTGCACTAGGTTAGATTTTTTTTGGGGAAAAGAACATCTTCTTTAGATGTTCTAAAGAACATCTTAAAGAAGAAGATATCAGTGTTCAGTGAGCATCTTTATGAACAGCACTCTAGGATAGATACAGAGGGGGACGCTAAGATGTACAGACAAGGCCTCTTCATGGAAGAAGCTTTCCAATTTAGTCTGGAAGAAGAGTCACCATCCTTTGCTGTATGCTTGCCACCATCCCAGTTTACACACCCCGTCCCGTGCAATTAGTATTTGAATCACTTTTCATTCTTAAAAATGTCATGGTTTGGAGGCTAAGAGTTTATACAGTCACCCTAGAGATAAGATGTATTCATGTGAGGGGCACCTGGGTGGCTCAGTCGGTTAAGTGGCCAACTCTTGATTTCAGCTTATGTCATGATCTCATGCTCATGAGATTAAGCCCTGATTCAGCCTCCACGCTGAGTGTGGAGTCTGTTTAAGATTCTCTCTCTCCCTCTGCCCCGAACCCACTCCTGCTCTCAATCTCTCTCTCTCTCAAAAAAAAAAAAAAAAAAAAAAAAGTATTCACATGGAAAGAGAACTTAGAAATCCGGGGTGGAATGCTCTATCAAGTGCTGGGTTAAAGGGCTGTTGCAATGCTTCTTAGAGAGGAAACTGAGGCTCCAGGTGTTTAAGTAGCTTCCCAGATCCATGAGGCCTGTTGGGGATCGCTGGAACCAGTATCTAAGGCTACTTCCTTACCAGCCCCTCCACACACCCTTCCCAGCAGAGAAAATGAGGCTTCCGGAAAGTGGGGGGAGACACACGGGGGTAAAGACAGCACACCCCAAGAATGTCTGCTTTCACTGCTTATAAAGACAAATGAAAGGTTTTCAAGTATTTTTAAGGGGGCCCTAGAGAGAGTGATGGATTTTAAAGCTATGAAGACTACTTGGCATTGACACATACCAAAGAGGTTCACTGGATGCTGAGTGCAAAGGTGCTTAGGGTATTTATGAATGTGAGAGAAAGAGAGATAGAGAGGGTATACATGTGTCTATCTGAATGCATTTTAGAGGTTCCAATAAATTATTTAGGAGTTTTGTCTGGGGAAGCCTACCCCTGGGCTGGCCCTGTCATTTCTACTCTGGCTCACTCCCCAGGTTTGCCCAGTTCCTCCTACGGGCCATGTTCCCAGTTTTCACTGTGCAAAGGCAAAAGGGTAAACTTTTTTAGCCCCAACATCTGCTTCTGTCTGAAAAGTTGATGGGACATCTGGCTTGGGTGCCTATATTCAGTTCAGTTATTTATACTTTGTGTGGTTAACCCCACCATGCAGATCTTGAGATGTCCCCCAAGCACCCTGCTGATGAAGGTGCTTTTCTGTGTGTTCTCGTGTCTAATTCAAATGGCTCCTGGAAGCCTTGCAAGGGAGAGCAAGTGGGGTGGTGGGGGTAGCAGGGCAGAGCCAGATTCAGAGACCCCAAGCCTTTGCCTGGAATAGGGACAGATAGGGAATCGCCCCAGGCTAGATAAACTGATAAAGACGTGCAGGTCAATAGCACCCTAGTCACTGGCATCCTTTTGCAAACTGTCAAAGAATAATTTTCAGAAAGTCAAAAACAGGGTACAACATGTATGAACATTGAGGATATTACGCTAAGGGAAATAAGCCAGTCACAAAAGGACAAATACTGAATGATTCCACTTATGTGATGTATCTAAATAGTCAAATTCATAGACACAAGGACCACAATGGTGGTTGCCAGGGGCTGGGGGGAGGGGACGGAGGGGAGTTGTTTAATGGGTATTAAAGTTTCTGTTTTGCAAGATGAAAAAGTTCTCTTTTACAACAATGTTAATATTCCTTTTTTTTTTTTTTTAAGAGAGAGAGAGAGAGAGGGGTGCACAAGCAGGGGAGAGGGCCAGAGGGAGAGGAAGAGAATCTTAAGCAGACTCCGTGCCCAGCGTGGAGCTGGATGTGGGGTTTGATCCCAGGAATCGTGAGATCATGACCTGAGAGGAAATCAAGAGTCAGACACTTAAATGACTGAGCCACCTAGGTGCCCCAACAATGTAAAAATTCTTAAAACTACTGAACTAGGGGCACCTGGGTCGCTCAGTTGGTTGAGCGTCCGACTTCGGCTCAGGTCATGATCTCACAGTTTGTGAGTTCGAGCCCCGTGTCGGGCTCTGTGCTAACTGCTTGAAGCCTGGAGCCTGCTTTGGATTCTGTGTCTCTTTCTCTCTCTGCCCCTCCCCCACTTGTGCTCTGTCTCTCTCTGTCTCTCAAAAATAAATAAACATAAAAAAAATTTTAAAAAAAACTACTGAACTATACACTTAAAAATGGTTAAGACGGTACATTTTATGATGTGTGGGTGTTTTACCATATACATACATACAAACATGATTCTGCAGGAAATTTTTTGACATGATGAAACTGTTCTGTAGCCTGATTGTGGTAGTGGTTGCACAACTTCTATATGGGTTAAAATTCATAGAACTGTAGGGGTGAGGGGTGGCTCAGTCAGTTAAGCATACCACTCTTGATTTCCGCTCAGGTCACGATCTCACGGTCTATGGGTTTGAGCCCCACGTCAGGCTCTGCATTGACAGCATGGAGCCTGCTTGGGATTCTCTCTCTCCCTCTCTCTCTGTCCCTCCCCAACTCATGCTCTCTCTCTCACTTTCTCTCTCTCTCTCTCTCTCTCTCTCACTCTCTCAGAAATAAATAAATAACTTTTAAAAATTTCATAGAGCTGTACATGAAAAGAGTCCATTTTGTTATGTGTTAATTTTTTTAATTAAAATTTAAAAACATAGTTTTCATTCAAATGTACACTGAACATGTATCAAAAATGAATTTAATTAAAGAGAGGGGTGCCTGGGTGGCTCAGTCGGTTAAGCATCAGACTTTGGCTCAGGTAATGATCTTAGCCCCACATCAGGTTCTGTGCTGACAGCTCGGAGCCTGGAGCCTGCTTCAGATTCTGTGTCTCCCTCTCTCTCTGCCCCTCTCCTGCTTGCACTCTGTCTCTCTCAAAAATAAACAGACATTAAAAAATTTTTTTTAAGTAATGAAGGAGAGAATCAGCAGGATGGTAAAACTGGCTCCAAAAAGTATAGAAGATACTTAAGTCTCTGTAGTAACTGAAAGAATACCGAAATAAGTTTATTAAATTACATCATATAAAATAAAACTTTAGCCTTTTGACTAATATTTTTATTTGCATCACTCTACAACAATCCTGGGTTACTAACAGTTTTCTACCCCTTCTTTATTTTTATTTATTTATTTATTTATTTATTTTAATGTCTTTATTTTTGAGAGAGAGACACAGAGCATGAGCAGGGGAGGGGCAGAGAGAGAGGGAGACACAGAATCTGAAGCAGGCTCCAGGCTCAGCTGTCAGCACAGAGCCTGATGCAGGGCTCGAACCCACAAACCATGAGATCATGACCTGAGCCAAAGTCAGCGCTTAACAGACTGAACCACCCAGGCGCCCCCTCTATGCTTTCCTTGTAAAGTTGTAAAATACCCTAATTGATAGTAAATAGACAAGCTAGACAAAGGTACACACCGCTAGGAAATCAGCTAATCCCCCCAGGCAGGCCTGCTGGACAATGCCTGAGCCCAGCATGAAAGGGCTTGCAGGAATCCCTTCGTCCCATTTCCAAATCTTGGACAATTTTTCCTAACCATCCAGCTGAAGGGAATGTGAGGCCCAGAGCAGCATCAGAGAGGAAACAGTGAGCAACGCTTTCAGAGAAGTCATGGGCCCAGGGATGCCGTGTCATCTGGAGGAAGCCAGCTGGTCCTCGTCCTAGTAGGCTATCAGCAGCTTCCAGGAACATAGGCATTGAGAGAAATGACTGTAGGAATGAAAACCAGGAAGGGGTTTCTGGCTCCACATGCCACCGGATCATTCTCAGACCCTCCAGGCTCTTCCTTGCTCTAGGATCCCAGACTCCTGGCAGAGTGGCACCAGCATGTAGCCTGGCAGCTGCTCCTCCAGATTTCACAGGCACCATTCTGACCTCTGTGGCTTCAGGTATATTCCTCTGCCTTTCTTTTCCAGGCACTGGAAATGGAATACCTATGGGGGTTTACTAACCCTATCTGCTCAGTGAACCCCAGAGAAAGCCCGGAGCAGATTTGGAAGTGGCTCTGGCCTCCTCTAGACATTTCTGGCTGAATGGGACCGGGAGGTGGGGTGGGGGTGGGGGGTTCCCTAGACTGGCCAGCCCTAGACTGACATCTGAGTGCAGGTGGACCCCTGTGACTGGTCCCACAAAATCCAGGGGTCTAGAAACTATGGCCCCTGGGCAGCTGAGTGTCTTTGGTGGGGAAGAGAAGGAGCAAAGCTGCCATGCAGAAAAATGTGTATGGCAGAGGGGGGTGCAATGGGGGTGAGCTGGTGCCCGCAAACAAAAGGCCCTGATAAATCCAGGGTGTAGGGACAGGGACAGCCTTGGCCGGGGTCCCTCCAAGGGCAGCCAGATGCCCTTTTTTACACATTGGCCACACTGGGGCAGCCAGAACTGGAAGCTGAATTCTGTACCTCCCGGGTAACTGTGAAGAGAACACGAGAAGGGCGATCGGGTCCCGCCTGGTGTGCGTGCCAGCCAGCCTTCCTCCCAGGCCTTAATAATTCAAGTCTGTCCACCTAGTGGGCCCCGGTGGGGCAGGGCCATGAGCTGAGGCCTGTGGGTTCCGTTTCCCTGGCTGCCTCCTGCACAAGCTCCTAATTCTGCCTCCCCACTCTGAGCTTATCGGGGTTGGGAGTGGGTCTTAGGCCATCGGTGTCACGGATGAGAAGAGCTTCCTGGGCCACACCCACCAGCCCGGGGAGCCCGGACTGACCTTGAGCCTTGGCCTGCTTTGCCAGCCCGCCCCAGGGGTGCTGTTCCACGGCTAAGGTTACTATTCTCTGGCTCTGGCAGCCACTCCACCTAGCCCCTGGGATGCTGGAGTCACACCTCACTGGATACAGTTCAAGGAAGGAAAGTTCTCAGGACCTTCCCTCTCCCTCTCCCTCTGCTCTTCAGGCTCCCCTCCACTCAGCCCCTGCTCCAGCCTCCTCCCATTCCCAGACCTGAGCTCACTGCTGCCCAGAGCGGGGACTGGAGGGGGTGGGGGAGACTCTGTTCTGCAACTGTCAGGAAAGCCCCAGACTACTGATGTGATGGTGGGGATGGGGGGTGTCAGTCCTATGGCCTGAGAGTGTGGGCCAAGCAGAGAAGGATCCCATGGGACCTCATTGCCTGCGGGGAGAGCAAAAGAAGGGGTAGGTTCCTGGCATACCTGTCAAGGGCTGAACCAGGAAAAGTGGCCACTGAGAGTCTCCACCCTAGACACAGGCTGGGGCGGAGGGTCAGCTGCTGAGCTGGGTTCCGGGCCCCCCACCGTGCACCACACTAGGGACAAGCAGGGGTCTGAACAGAGCAGAAGGAGAGGATTCCTGGCGTTAGAACTTTTCGCAGGGAGCTGAAATGAAGCTGTTGCTGTAGTAGCAACAAAAACCCCTAGCTCACGTGGAACAGGTAAGACGCCTTCCGCCTGCGCACGTGTGGCTGCCAGCAGAGTCCTGGCAGGCGGCGATTCAGGCCTGTAGAGACACCAGGAGAGGCCTGGGCAACAGTCAGGAGAAATCTGGGAATGCAGAGGAGACCAGGGTCCCTAGAGGGTCTCCTCTCTCTTGGGCAACAGAAACCATCCTAATGGGACTGAACATTTCTATGCCTCTTCTGCAAGAAAGAGCCTAGAGCACTGCTTTGTTGACTTTGGCAACGGGACATACCCTCCTAGGTGAGAGGCAGGGAAAACACCCCTTACATAACCTTAGTTCATGGCTTAACTTTTTGAAAGCCACAGCACGCCACCGATTCATAAGATTGTTTTGACCTGAGGCTGCTCCACGATTGGTCTTCTTATCACTAGGCCTCCATCTCACTCAAGAGGATCCCCTCTGCTGAGCAGCCAGGGGCCAGGCCTGGGCTGGACCTTCACATCCTCACCACAGTCTTGCGAGGTGGGAATCAGCAACGAGAGATAACAGAGGCTCCAAGGTGAAGCAATGACTTCTAAATTCTCTGCCTCCATCTTGGGTTTCTACCAATCATAGTTTGGACCCAAATGTAGGTTGGCATATTTCTCTGTTAGAGATAATGTTGAAGCCTGTCACAAAATGTCACATATAATATGATTCTATTGCTATGAAATGTCCAGAATAGGCAAATCTATAGAGACAGAAAGTAGATATTGGTGCTTGATGAAGGCTGGAGGGGGGTTTGGGGAGTTGAGGGTCTAAAGGGTACAGGGTTGGGTGCCTGGGTGGCTCAGTCGGTGAAGCATTTGACTCAGGCTCAGGTCATGATCTCACAGTTCCTGAGTTCAAGCCCCGCATCGGGTGTACACGAGTTCTGCTTCAGGTGAGCTCCGTTTCTCTTTCTCTCTCTCTCTCTCTCTCTCTCTCTCTGCCCTTGCTCACTTGCACCCTCTCTCTATGTCAATAAAAAACTAAATAAATAAAATAAAGGGTACAGCGTTTCTTTTTTGGGGTGAAAATATTCTAAAATTGATTGAGAAGATGGTTGTAAAACTCTGAATATACTAAAAACCATTGAATTGTGTACCTTATGTTTTTTAAGTTTTATTTATTTATTTTACTAATCTTACACCCAACATGGGGATCAAACTCACGACCCCAAGATCAAGAGTCGCATGCTCTTCCAACTAGCCAGCCAGGGGCCCCTGAATTGTATACTTTAGGTAGATGAGAATTATATTTCAATAAAGCTTTTAGAAAGTAAATAATTTTGACAGAGTTTGACTCACAAGATGACCTGTCATTTGCAGTATGGGCTCTGCATCCACTTTCAAGCTAGCTGTCGCTCTGACCAGCATGTCCTCCTTGGATGCATTTTAAAAGCTTCCAGTGCAAAAGGTTGCTGTCGTCCACCCTCACCCTCTGCTCCTTGCCCTTACTCCTGGCAGTTACACTAGCCTCAGTGGCAGCAGGACACCACAAAATCCCATCTGACGCTCCTATATCCACTCAGGTAGAAAGGATCAGAAGGGCCCAAATGGCATCTCACCTGCTGATTCTACCTGTGAGGGTGGAAGAGGAATGAGCTATTGGGGTTGTTAAGAATGTGACAGGAGGGGTGACTGGGTGGCTCAGTTGGTTAAGCGTCCAACTCTTGGTTTCGGCTCAGGTCACAAGGTCAGGGTTTCGGAAGTTCAAACCCCACATTGGGCTCTACGCTGACAGTTTGGAGCCTGCTTGAGATTTTCTGTCTCCTTCTCTCTCTGCCCCTCCCCAACCCACACTGTCTGTCTGTCTCTTTCAAAATAAGTAATAAATAAACTTAAAAAAAAGAAAAAACTTCCAAATTAAAAAAAAAAAAAAGGTTGGGGGGGGCGCCTGGGTGGCTCAGTTGGTTAAGCGTCTGACTTTGGCTCAGGTCATGATCTCACAGTTCATGGGTTCGAGCCCCGCATCGGGCTCTGTGCTGACAGCTCAGAGCCTGGAGCCTACTTCAGAGTCTGTGTCTCCCTCTCTCTCTGCCCCTCCCCAACTCATTCTCTGTTTCTCTCTGTCTCAATAATAAATAAAAACATTTTTAAAAATTAAAAAAAACAAAAAGTGGGGAGCACCAGGATGGCTCAGTCGGTTAAGCATCTGACTCTTCATTTCAGCTCAGGTCACAGTTCTGTGAGTTTGAGCCCCTCATTGGGCTCCTTGCTGGAGCCTGCTTGGGACTCTGACTCTCTCTCTCTGCCCCTCCACCCCCACCCCCACAAAATAATTAAACTTAAAAAAAAGCATTAAAAAAAAGAAGAAGAATGTGACAGGAAATCAGCAGAGGTTCCAGGGGAAGGGAGGATGAAACTATGGAAGTCCACCCTGCACCCTACCCCAGGCTTGGCCACCCAGACCTATGGGCTTGCACTGGGCTTGTGGTAAAATGAGGCCTTCATTTCCTAAGAGAAGTCAATAGAAGATCTCTCAAAGTTGCATGTCGTCCTATCTCAGAGAGGGTGTCAAGGCCTTTGGATGGTCTCCCTAGAGGTTAATGTGCCCTAAGACACTGATTCCCTTTGCTCTGTGGGGCCTGGAATGACCACAGCTCTGGGGCAGCTAACCTCAGGCTGTTTGCAACCTGGTTCAGGGTTCCAAATTTCCTCCAGTTTACCCAAGTGAGCCATGTTGTGCCACGATGTAAAAATAGTTGGGTGAAATGATTGCCTAGACCAGTGGCTCTCAAAGGTCCAAGGACCAGCAGCATCAGCATCACATGGGAGCATCACATGGGAACTTGTTAGAAATGCAAATCTTAAGCCACCCCAGATGCACCAAATTGAAACTCCAGAGATGAGGCCCAGCAGTCTGTGTTAACAAGCCATCTAGGGGAGTCTGAAGCACATTCAAGTCTGAGAACTATGGCATAGATCCCAAGGTCCTTGAGGCAGAGGGACATTTGCCTTGTTCCAATGTGTATCCTTAGCTTTTAGCTGAGTCTGCATGGTATATGGTTAAGAATCATGAAAATTTTATTGAATGAATGAATGAATGAACAAATAAATGGTTTAACGCCATTTGCCCTCTGATTGCTCCTCTCCAAGCAGGTGCCAACCAGGACATTTGTAAGCTGATAAAAAGAGAAGAGTGTGTGTATATCTGATCGTTCACTTCAGCTTCTGGTTGGCTCAGTTTGGCCTCTGAATTATTAAGCAGGACTTACAGCACATTTATGTTTTCCTTTTAGAGATGAGGACTTGGCTCTGACAGTTCTTTCCTAGTCTCCAGAAACAGAAGCACTTTCCATTTGATCTCCGAACCAAGCTCTCTCCCTACATTATTCTGGCCCTGGAAGGAAAAGGCGGATGCAGCTGGAAGGATGTTTTTGCCTTTTCAAGTTAAAACGTACCCCAATTATTACACATCTGGCTCCCAGGAGAACCAAGAAATACAGGCCCAGCATTTCTTAGAAATCCTGGGGGTGGGCAGGTTACACACAACAAGGAATACACCTGCTTCCCCTTCCCACTCAGCTGGCGGCTGGAGGCTGGGTGGGAGTTTGGTGCCCTCCCTCATCTTATTCTGAATTATGGGCCAACTTTCTGATTCTCTGAAACTGCCACCTCCCTCTAATGCCCCAAAGCCAGGATTTCTCTGGGCTCGACCTCCCAAAACCATTCACTCTGTCACCCAACGCTGTTTCTTTTCTTCTGTAACCACACACATTTCAGCCAGCAAGATGCTGGCCTCAGACAGACGGGGCACGGTGCCAGGACACCGAGGTGGTGTCTGCTCCCGGAGCTCAGGTTGCCTGCCACTGGCCTCACCCTCACAAAGCCACCCCCTCCGCTGACACGCACTGACCACTCTCTGGGGCCTCTCGCCCCACCAGACATCCAGCACCTTCTCTCTCTCTCTTCTTTTTGTTTTAGAACAGGGCCTTTACAGCAGTCTGATAGAAAAACCAGGCTGAGAAACTTGTTTTCTGGGCTGTAGGCTCATAATGAGAAATAATCCTGCTTATCCTCCTAATGGATAAGCAGGACTTATATCTCGTGGGTTTAGGTTTCCCGTGCTCAGAGAGGTGAGCCTTTATTATTTTTATCAAGTAGATAAAGAGCTGGTGGTAGGACCTGGGAGCAGCTGGAGAGGGGAGTTGCCCTAGATGCAGGAAAGAGGGCCTCACGGGTCCCATGACAGGGATCTGCACCCCAAGAGTAGAAGTGCCTTGAGAGTGAGAGACAGAAGGAATGGGATGGTGGCCTTAAGAATCCCCACAAAGCTGTGTCCTAGCTTAGTTTGAAAAAGGAGGAGTTCCACCAGGCCAGGGACAAAGGGCACTGGGAGAACTGCCTGTGCTGCATAGAAACGGCTCTTCCCAAGCCTGTGCACCCTGGGGTCCTGTGCACCTACAGGCTGTGGGGGCGGGGTGGGGGTGATGTAGGAGAGGAAGGAGGGAACCCTAACAAACCACACTCTTTCCTTCCAGCCCCAGTGGGCAGGACCAGGTGAGATTTGCTTTGTCATTCATCACACTTGGGGAGATCTTGAAGAAAATTACACTTCTCCAGTGGACTGTCAGCTCTTCTAGACAGGGGACAGGTCTTGTACTTTTATATTCCCACCCCCGTACTTAACAGTGATAGGGACCAGGTCCATGATGGCTCCACTGGGAATATATTACCATTCCTGTGTGTTAAGTTTCTTCCTCCTGCTACTCCTCCCCCCCCCACCTCTCCTCCTCTTTCTCCTCCTTCTCCTTTTCCTTCTCCTTTTTCTTCTTCCTATTCCTCTTCTTCCATTTCTTCTAAAAAGTAACATTTTCAGGTGTAATTCACACACAATGAAATGTACCTTTTTTAGTGTGCTGTTCTATTAGTTTTTATAGACTCATTTGCTCATGCAATCCCCATCATAATCAAGTTCACTCTCATCTCCCAAAGTTCCCTTGTGCCCCTCTGCAGTCAATGCCTTTACCCGATCCTCGGCCCCTGGCGATTTCATATCCATGGAATTACACAGTATGCTATCTTTTCACACCTGCCTCTATTTGCTTAGCATGATGTTCTGGAGAAGTGTCCATGTTTTGCATGTGTGGACAGTGGTTCATTCTTATTCCTGAGTAACCCCTTTTATGACTACATCATGATTTGTTTCTTCATTCATGTGTTGTGAGAGGTTTGGGTAGTTTTCTTGGGGCACCTGGGTGGCTCAACCGGGTGAGTGTTCAACTTTTGATTTTGGCTCAGGTCATGATCTCACGGTTCCTGAGATGGAGATCCGCAGCAGGCTCTGAGCTGACAGCATAGAGTCTGCTTGGGATTCTCTCCCTCTGCCCCTCCCTTGCTGTCTCTCCTTCTCAAAAATGAATAAACATTTAAAAATCATAATAGTAGGGGTGCCTGGGTGGCTCAATGAGTTAAGCATCCGACTTCGGCTGAGGTCATGATGTCGTCGTTCGTGGGTTCGAGCCCCGCATCGGGTTCTGTGCTGACAGCTCAGAGCCTGGAGCCTGTTTCAGATTCTGTGTCTCCCTCTCTCCCTGTTTCAGATTCTGTGTCTCCCTCTCTCTCTGTCCCTCTCCCACTCATGCTGTGTCTCTCTCTGTCTCAAAAACAAACTATAAAAATTTTTTAAAAAAATAATAGTAATAAAATAAAGTTCCTACAAACATACATGTATAAAGGGGCATCTGGGTGGCTCAGTTGGTTGTGTCCAACTTCTGCTTAGGTCTGATCTCACTGTTTGTGGGTTTGAGCCCTGTGTCAGGCTCTGTGCTAACAGCTCAGAACCTGGAGCCCGCTTCAGATTCTGTGTCTCCCTCTCTCTCCGACCTTTCCCCACTCGGAATCTGTGTCTCGCTCTCTCAAAAATAAGTAAACATTTAAAAAAATTTTTTTAAACATTCATGTATAAGTCTTTTTATGGGCAAGACACTTTTCGTGTTTCTTGGATAAGTATCTAGAAGAAGAATTGCAAGGTCCTATGATAAGTATATACTTAACTTTTTCAGAAACTGCCAAACTATTTTCCAAAGTGGTTTTCTCATTTTATGTTTCTACCACCAACGTGTGAGAGTTCTAATTGTTCCAGTCCTTGCCAACACTTGGTTTTGTCAATCTTTTTAATATTAGTCACTCTAGTGGGTATATACTAATACGATTTTAATGTGCATTTTTCTGATGACTAATGATATTAAGCATCTTTTCATATACTTATTGGGCATCTTATATATACTTTTCATATGCTTATTGGGTATATCTTCTTTTTTTTAAGTTCATTTATTTCTTTTAGTAATCTCTACACCCAACTTGGGGCTTGAACTCAAGATGCCAAGATCAAAAGTTGCATGCTCCACCGACCAAGCCAGCCAGGTACCCCTTGTATTATCTCTTTTTGTAATGTATCTGGTCAAATCTCTTGCTCATATTTTTAAAATAAACTTTATTTTGGAATAACTTCAGATTTGCAGAAAAGTTGTAAAGATAATATAAAAACTCCAATATATCTTGCACCCTTTAGGTCATTTTAAAAATGGGTTGTTTTCCTTATTATCACTGAATTATAAGAATCCGTTACATATTCTGAATACAAGTCCTGGGTCAGATATATGCATTGCAAATATTTTCTTCTGGTCTTCAGTATATTTTTCATTTTTTAAAATGTGTTTTCCAAGGAGCAGATGTTTTTTGGACATTTTTTATTTTAGTGAATTTTAATTTGTCACTTTTCTTTTATAGCACTTTTTTGTGTTATGGGTCCTGACAAGTGAAGTTTTGCCTATCACAAGTTTATGAATTTATCCTGTTTCCTCCTACAAGTTTTTGTTACTTACTTTAACTTTAACATACCTCAGGGGTGATTTGTTAATATTTGAAACACCCTAATTATGAATAACACTCCAGAGTGATTATTTAGTGTGTTTCAAAATGCTATCAAAATCTACACCAGAGGGTTTGTTAGTTGGACTAAGGGAGTTAGAAATGCAATTTCAGGATATGCCCCATATCATAGACACATCAAGTCACACCGTGGTCAGTTAAGATGCTACGATTGGCTAAGAAGGGGTACAAGCGCCTAGAAGGAACCCTGAGGGTCTATCAGGCAGGCCTCTGTTGTCTGCCGGAAGCATCTGAGGCCTAGGCCCTGGCGGTCCAGTGTCCTCCCACTTCATCAAGGGGCCTGTTATCTGCCTCAACCACAAGGCTAGCTGACCCTGGAGCCCAGAGAGTGTGATGTCATCTCAGAAAGGTCCTTTCGGTAAAGGGGGTCGGGTGGGTTCTCAGGGCAGAAAGCAGGACTTCCCCAACAGGTTATATCAACTGTTAGGGAGGCTATTTGCTAGAAAGCATTTATCTATTTGGTGGACTTTGGTGTCAGGTTTACTTTCAGTGAAGCAAGCATCCCAGTAGGAGGTTGGTGTGACCCTTGAAGGATTCCAGACTAACCAAAAGAAACAGAGGATTGCCAAATGGCCAAATCAGATTGCTAAATGGTCCATTCACGTCATAAAGAAAAGGAGGGAAACTGTTTTAGGCAAAATAAATAGAGTTATTGCAGGGGTGTCTTCAAAATGAGAACTCTACCTGAAGGAAGGATGCCTTCTCTGTTTTGGAGACTGTGGCCCACACCTGGCCCACGCTAGGCTGGGGACTGCACAGGTGTCTCAGAGCAACCTCTCCTCCCTGGCCATCCCCAGGTCCCCTGCTGAGACACTCCCAGACCTGATCCTGCTCCACCTGCCAGACTCTGAATTTTCTCTCTGTAATCAGGACCCACCTCTGATTATTGTCTTTTCCTCCTGATAACATGCCTCTTAGCCAGGGCCAGAGGGGGCCTCTGCCCGTCCAGGAGAGTCACCCCTGACTAAGTGGGATGAATCCTGCGAGGGAGCTGAGGCCCACACTAGTGGCTCTACTTCCAGGGGCCCCAGGAGAGGCCACTGTGCAGCCACCCCAGGCTTAATCCTGATGCTTTCATTCATTATGACACAAGCAACTCGTCATTACCTATAAACCAGAAATGTGGAAAAACAAAATGAAAACAACCCAAATCCCACCAACTGGCAAGGGATTTGAATAGACATTTTTCTGAAGAAGACCTATAAATGACCAATAAGCACATGAAAAAACACTCAACAGCACTAGCCATTAGAGAAAGGTGACTCAAAGCCACAGTGAGATATGGCTTTGTACCCATTAGAATGGTTATTATCAAAAAGCCAGGAAAAAAAAAAAGTGCTGGCCAGGATGTAGAGAGATTGGAAACCTCATATATTCCTGGTGGGAATGTGAACCAGTACAACTGTTGTAGAAAACAATTTGGCCATTACTTAAAAAGTTAAATATAGAATTACCATATGATCCAGCAATTCCACTACTAAGTATATACCCCAAAGAACTGGAAACACATGCTCACACAAAAACTTGAATGTTCACAGCAGCATTCATGAGAGCCAAAAAGTGGAATCAACCTGATGTCCACCAACTGATGGACAGATAAAATGTGGCAGGGGCACCTGGATGGCTCAGTCGATTGGGCGTCTGACGTCAGCTCAGGTCATGATCTCACAGTTCATGAGTTTGAGCCCCACGTTGGGCTCTGTGCTGACAGCTCAGAGCCTGGAGCCTGCTTCTGATTCTGTGTCTCCCTCTCTGTCTTCCCCTCCACCCCTCTCAAAAATAAATAAACATTTTTTAAAAATAAGTAAAATAAATAAAATGTGGCATATGTCATATTCAACGGAATATTGATTCAGCCAAGAAAAGGAATGAAGTGCTGATATACACTATGACATTGTGAATCTTGAAGACATTATACTAAACGAAGCCGGATGCAAAAGGCCGCATACTGTATAACTCCATTCATATGAAATACCCAGAATACACAAATTGATAGAGACAGAAAAGATTAGTGGTTGCCAAAGACTGGGGAGAATAGTGACCACTAATGGATATGGGTTATGAAATGTTCAGGTAAGGAAAATGTTGTGGAATTAGATAGTGAAGATTTTGCACAACTCTGAATATACTAAAAACTACTGAACTGTACACTTGAAAATGGTGAAGTTTATGGCATATGAATTATATGTCAATCAAAAGCACATGCTATCAACCAACCAATCATAAGCACTGAATATTTAGACAGATATCTTTCCCAGTCTGTATGACATAAATACTAAAAAAAAAAAAAGAGAGAGACTATAATATTTATATTTTAACATGCATTTGTCACATAACAGTTTTTGAATATTTATCCATGTCAATAAACATATATCTACATCGTCTACTTTTATGGTTACATATAAGCTATTATATGTTTACAACAATTATTTAACCACATCATTACTAGGTACTTAGGCCATTGCCAGTTTTTTACTCTTTATCTACAGCATGCTTGAACACATCTCTTGATTTACTTTTCTTATTATTGCCTTAAGAAAAATTTCAAAAGGGAAGGAGGCCTGCTGGATTTTTAAGATATGGAGAAATTGTTAAACCGCCCCTCAGCAGTTCAGGTGACTTACCTGCTGCCCAGAAAGGTGAGGGAATCTAAGCTCCCAAGTGGGTAGTTTTACTCATTTTCCTCTTTGCTTATTTGCAGGTAGAAAAGTGGGACCACATCCCTGTTTGTTTTTTTTTTTTTTTTAATATTTACCTATTGAAGCAATCTCCACACCAAGTGTGGCGCTTGAACTCATGATCCCGAGATCAAGAGTCACTCGCCCTTCAGACTGAGCCAGCCAGTCACCCCTCCCTGTTTGATTTCTAACCAGTTTTGCTGCCTGCCCTTTCATTCAGCACCAAAATGCTGCAAAGTTGTCATGTGCCATTTTCTAAAGCCCCCTCCCCCACACCTTCCTAAGCCGGCTTCTCTTTTGGGTGATATCTATATTTACCAAATATCTATTAATTTATGGATATTTATTCATTGAGTATGTATTTGATGTGTTTTATTATCTATTGAATATTTTTATATTCTTTTGAATATTGGCTAAATGTCTGGTTTCTTGTACCCCAGTTTGCTCTTCACAACACCCTGGGAAGTATCACAACCCTTTCACAGATAAGATAACTGAGATGAGATCCTTAGCCCTTTTCATGGGTCTTGGCTGCAATCACCTGGGGCTGTTGTCTTTATTTACTTCCTTCCTGGACCTGGGGCTTTGTGATTTGGAATCCTCCTCTAGATAGTCTTTCTTGGTACATTTCACTGTGTTCTGATTATCTACTGCTGCATAATAAACCACTGCAAACTTAGCAACATAAAACCGCCTTCTTATTAATGTTCCGGATTCTGCAGATTGGGATTTGGACAGAGCACTGTTGGGGTGTGTTTTCTCTGCACCTAAATACCTGAAGCTTCAGCTAGAAGGACTCAAACAGGTAGGGATGACTCCAAGGGCTGGGAACTGAAATCACTTAGAACTACAGTGTCCCCTGGGGGGAGCGGCAAGATGGCGGAGAAGTAGGGCGCTCTGTAATGTCCGCCCGCCCGCAACTATCAAACTGAGAAGGACTAAAGCCATAATACTCTGATCTGCAAGAACAGAAGGTGTACACACAGAATCCTTATAGATGACAGCATCATGGATGCCTGAGTGAGTGCGAACTGGGACCGGAGGCGCTGAGGGGAGGGAGCGCCAGCCCAAAGCGGAGCCGGAGAGAGAACGCCCAGAAAGATGACGCAGGGCCACAGAGGGCTGTGTGTGCAGAAGCGGCACAGGACCATGGAGGGCCACGTGCGGAACGGCCATGCAGAGCGGTGGAGAGCCGAGGGGAAGAGAAAGAGAGACTGAAAAAGCTCACAGAGTGGTCTCTGAGAGGAGAGAGACCTCGGCCCGGGTCGGAGAGACACAAACATCCCATATATAGCCGCTGGTCGTGGGGAGAGATTCATCCCCCTCAGCAGGCTTGTTCTTCCTTGGGCTCGGCAGCTCGCCGACTCCAGGCGAAGCCAGAGAAAAGCTGGCTCCCCAGTCCTCTTACTCAATCCCGGCTAGAAAGCCACCCGCCCGTGGGAGGACGTTTTATCTGGGGCGGAAGCATTAAAGTGCACGGACTAGGATTTGGAACCGTGGCGGAGCTTGGAAAAAAAGCAATTTGGCCTGCCCGTGGCACGGGGAGATCCGACTCAAAAGAGTGGCTTGCAACTCGTGGTCTGAGAAGGGCTTGGGGCACCGCCATTCTTCTCCATGAAACCACTAAGGTGGGGCCTCGTAGAGTAGCCCCTGAGACCCAACCTACCTACACCAAGCCACGCCCATCCACGCTGAAGAGTTGCCTTCTTTTTTCTAATTTTTTTCCTTTTTAAAAATTTTTTTCCTTGTTTTCTCTTTTCTATTTTCCTTTTTCCTTCTTTTCTCCTTTCCCCCCCTGGAGTCTGGGAAAGACCAACATTTATGCACTGCCGTGATTAGGTCAATTCTTACCATCCAGATGTATTTATTTTCCCTTATCTCATTCTTATCTCCCCTCCGCAGGTTTTATGCTCTCAGACTGTGCTTTGTCTTAGGTTGTTTCTGTCCCCATCCTTCTTTTTTTCTTTTCCTTTCCTTTCTTTCTTTTCTGTTCTTTTTTTTCTTTCCCTTTATGGTTTGCTTGTTTATTTGATTTGTCTGTGCGTTTGAGTGCTTCTGTTCCCTGTGTGTTTGTCTGTCTGTTTTCTTTTTCAGGGCTACCTCAAGAAACAAGCCAAAGTACACATGGTGGAGAGTCCCAAATATCACAGAATAGGGAAATAAAATAATCACAGGCATAACAAGAGAAACCGAGAGACACCATTAAAAGAACACTTCCTGAAATGACAGGCCCTGGACAGTCAAGGAGCCTCCTTCAATAGAGCAACACTAAGAGGTGCACAGTGCATAACAAGCTTTTAAAACTGACAAGAGACAGAAAGCTAGCCAAAGTGACAAAACAAAAGAACTCTCCTCTAAAGAAATTCCAGGAAGAAATCACAGCCACAGAACTGCTCAAAACAGATATAAGCAACATAACTGAACAAGAATTTAGAACAATTGTCATAAAATTAATCGCTGGAATTGAAAAAACCATCAGAGAAGCTATTGATACAAAGACTAGGGACCTTGAAAATAGCTGTG
>CM053576.1:75139334-75312173 GCA_028646485.1 Cryptoprocta ferox | reverse complement strand
TTATATATACAATGGAATACTACATGGCAATGAGAAAGAATGAAATCTGGCCATTCGTAGCAAAATGGATGGACCTCGAGGGTGTCATGCTAAGCAAAATAAGTCAGGCGGAGAAGGACAGATACCATATGTTTTCACTCATAGGTCTAACAGGAGAAACCTAACAGAGGACCATGGGGAGGGGATGGAGGGGAAAGAGTTAGGGAGAGGGAGGGAGACAAATCATGAGAGACTCTTGAATACTGAAAACAAACTGAGGGCTGAAGAGGGAGGGGGAAAGGGGAAGGGGGATGAAGGTCATGGAGGGGGGCACTTGTGGGGAAGAGCACTGTGTGTTATATGGAAACCAACTTGGCAATAAACTATTAAAAAAAAAAAAAAGAACTACAGTGTCCAGGGACACCTGCATGGCTCAGTCGGTTAAGCGTCTGACTTCAGCTTAGGTCATGATCTCGCCGTTCAAGCCCCACGTCCAGCTCTGTGCTGACAGCTCAGAGCCTGGAGCCTGCTTCAGATTCTGTGTCTCCCACTTTCTGACCTGCCCCACTCACACTCTGTCTCTTTCTCTCTCAAAAATAAACAAACATTTAAAAAAAAAGAACTACAATATCCAAACAGTAGTCACATGTGGCTATTTAAATGTACATTTAAATTAATTAAAATTAAATAAAATTTAAAATGTAGTACTCAGTGGTGCTGCCCACATCTTAAGTTTCAGTGGCCACGTGTGGCTACTGACTATAATGAACACACATGTGGTAATAGCTACTGTATTGGATAGTACAGATATAGAACATTTCCATCATCATAGAAAGTTCTGTTGGTAAGCCTGTTCTGGAGGTGTCTTTCCCCACGTGCCTGGCACCTGAGTTGGGATCTTTGAGTGAAGAATCTACATGAGATTTGGGCTTCTTACAGCATGATTTCCATGAGGGTGCATCCTGAGAGGTAGCATCAATAGAGCAAGTGATCTAAGAGACCAAGACAGAAGCTTCAAGCTTCCTCTAACCTAGCCTTAGAAGTCACACGCAACCCTTCTATCACATTCGACTGGTTACATGAGAAGAGGGGTGTTAGATAAAATACAAATATTGCATGAGACATACCTACATAAAAAGATCATTCCTTGTTTATCTGCAATCAAAATTTAATGGGGCATCTTGTATCTTTATTTGCCAAACCTGGCTACCTTACATGGGTGCCACTAAAGTCAGCCAGATTCAAGGAGAGGCGACAAATTAGACCCATCTCTTGATGAGGGAGTAGCAAGGTCACATTGCAGAAGAGCATGTGGGATGGAAGATATTGTTGGGGCCATCTTTAGAAACATATTATCTGCCACATGTGGCCAGGTGGGTCCTCACAAAGTTCAGTAGGGACTTTCATAGCTTTCCAACACCTAAAAAATGGCATTCAAGTTCTACAGTCTAGGTGGTAGAATTGGGAAAAATTATCTCTTTTACTATCTTTTGTCTTTTTTCTTTCACTTTGGGCTTTGAGGCCAACTGTCTTCAAACAGTAGCTCTAAGCATATTAACAATAAGCACTCATCTCCACTGACCCCACGACCAAAGTAAGCTACAAATAACGATAACAGAGAGTCCATAGCACCATTGTAGACAATGTTTTTCCTAAAGTAAGACTACCTGAGGTGATAATGTGCTGTGGACACAGTGAGTAATCAGGCAATTTTTGTCAAGGACAAATGGCTCCTTTTCTGGAGATCTCAAAGATCCAGCTCAACAGAAGAGGTTCTCCCATGGTTGCCTCCCTAGAATCAACATAATGACACACATGATGAAGGTATAAGCAATGTTCTGTGGAGGCAGAGATCACCAACACTAGGTGTGTCTATTCCTTGCACAACAGTTGGTGCTATCACCCACTGACTGAATGAAGATGGAGGTGGCCTGCTGAGACATGCAAAGGTGAGGCCAGGATTCTCAAAGAGGGTGAGGTCACTCCCAGTGTCAAGCCTTAGTCAGATGAAGAAGAGTAGAGTATATTTTCTCTCTCTCTCTTTCTCTCTCTCTGTCTCTCTCTTTCTTTCTCAACGTAGGTGTCCCGATGTCCTGGGAGTCTGAGGAACTCTTGGGTGGAAAGTGGTAAGATAGTATCCCCTATGTGGACACCAGTTAGGAACTAGGATGTCAGGACATTCTCAAATCACAAGTGAATTTTAGGGGCACCTGGGTGGCACAGTGGGTTAAGCCTCTGACTTTGGCTCAGGTCATGATCTCGTGGTTTGTGAGTTTGAGCCCTGCATCAGGCTCTCTGCTTGTCAATGCAGAGAGCGCTTCAGATCCTCTGCCTCCCTCTCTCTCTGCCCCTCTCCCACTCGCATGCACGTGTGTGTGCTCATTCTCTCTCAAAAATAAATAAACCTTTTTTAAAAAGTGAATTTTAGCTTATTAATCACCTCATGGAGACTCATGATGTGTTCTGTGCTTCTTTTCCTTTCCTTTGGACATGTGTGGAGAAGGGCTGGGACCAGGAGGGAAACAGCAAGAAACAGCAAGTTCATCATAAAATGTTAAGTGAAAATAGATAGGAAACTAAACTAAATTATAAATAATACAGTCCCAATTTTGTGTAAACTATATATATCCATACATATACAAACAAGTTGATTTTTATTTTCTTCTATGTATTCTATATTCTCCCTGATGAGCAATCACTATGCATCACTTTTATAATAAGAAACACATAGACATTACTTTTAAACAAGAACAGGGAGAAACAGACTGTTGGCAGAATTCCAAATTAAAAAAATACCAACTAAAGAGTTATGAGTAGCAGTCCTAGCTGGTTGCTACTCAGCTGCCATTTCTTCTTCTTTCTTATTTATAGAAACCTGATTTGATTCAGGGTCAGTACGCCCAGCTGAAGAAGATTAACTATAATTGGTCCAAAGCTCACCCTCTTTGTCAGTAATTAGTATGAGTAGGCACATGACCCAGTTCTGGCCAATAAAACGTAAGTGAAAGCCTGTTAGTGGCTATTAAGGAAGATTTTACTCTTTGGTCAAAAATAAGAAAGAGAGAGAATCATAAAAGGAAAAGTCCCCCTACATCCTCCTCCTAACCTTCATGTTCGGAGACTGTCTATGAAGACAATACGTAGTGCTACAGCAGCCATCTTGTGACCATGACAGGAGACATGGCCAACACACTGAAACGAAAGAAAGATGAGAAGACTTCAGATCTTCAGTGACATCACTGAGCCACCAAATTCATCCTGACTCTCACTACCAGACTAATTAATTCTGTATTCTTGAAGCTATTTTAGTTGATATTCCATTATCTGCTACCAAATACATCCCAGATAATATTCACTATCAAGAGATAAGGTTAGAAACCAGGAGTTGAGGTTCTATTCAGATGGTTGAAGCCACTGGAAATGCTAGGGAAAAGCCATGTTGAATAGGATAAGAAAGAGATGATATTTAAAATATTTGGGGCACCTGGATGGCTCAGTCTGGCATCCAACTCCTGAATTCAGCTCAGGTCATGATCTCATGGTTCGTGAGTTCAAGCCCCGCATCAAGCTCTGCACAGGTGGTTCGGAGCCTGGTTGGGGTTCTCTCTCTCTCCCTCTTTCTGCTCCTCCCCTGCTCTTGCTCTCTCTCTCTCTCAAAATAAATAAATAAAACTTAAATTTTTAATTAAAAAAATAAAAGAAATAAAAAAATAAAATATTTAATTACTGGTCCATCGTGGACACAAAGAAATCCAAAAGGGCACTGCCCCAATGAGAATGGACCCCAGCCATAAATAACTGACATGCCCACGCCAATGTGTCCTAGCTGATTATCAGCCCCAGAAGAGTTACAACAGGCAAATTGGGAGACCTAATTAAACCTATGTTTGGGAATGAGTTTTCTTGGACCAGACTCCCTACAATATGCCTCTTTGAGAGTCCTGGCTCTACCTTCTGAAGCCAAGCCTTCTATCAGCTCAAAGTGGACCAGTGGCTGGTTCAACTCAAAAGATAGTGCCTGGAAATTGTCAATTTATACACTGAACTACTATTGATGTTGTAGTGGTGGTATTTTTAAACTATTGGGTTTTTTAATTTTTATTTAAGGAGTAATGCGTTGTCTTAGTATAAAAATGCAAACTTTACAAAGATAAACATAGCATTAATAAGTGCGTCTCAGGGCTCCTGGGTGGTTCAGTCAGTTAAGCATCTGATTCTTGGTTTCGGCTCAGGTCATGATCTCATGGTTCATGAGTTCAAGCTCGACATCAGGCTCTGTGCTGATAGCTGCAGAGCCTGCTTGGGATTCTGTCTCCCATTCTCTCTGTCCCTCCCCTGCTCACTCTCTATCTCTCTCTCTCAAAATAAGTAAATAAAATTAAAAAAATAAGTGAGACTCCCTTCCATCCTACCACCCTCCGATGTAGATTATTAACAATCTGTTGCACACTTTTGTATAAATTTTCTCCTTAACCAAACATATATATGTGTATGTATGTATGCATAGATATCTATATATTTTTTAACAAAAAATATGCATACATATATGCACTTTGTTATTCCCACTATTTCTACAACCTGTTCCATATCTGCCTAGAAATTTTCTTCTTTCTTGTTTATAACTGTGTAGCATTCCATCGTATGGATGTACCATAGTTTACCTAATGAGTCCTCTACTGATTAATAGGGTGTTTGCTATTACAAATGCAATAAATACTATCATAACTTGAGTGTTTTAGGGTGAAAGTAACAGAATACCCAACTAAAGGTAGTTTAAACCACAGGATTTATTATCTTATGTAACAAGAGACCCAGAGCTAGGTGGTCTCAGGAGAAATTAATTCAGAGGCACAATAATGTCATTAAGAGACCAGATGCTTTCTCTTTTCTCTTGCCATCCTCAGAGTGCTGGGTTTTTTTTGTTTTTTGGTTTTTTTTTTTGCTGTGAGTTTGGAAGTAAGATGACTGCCACAGTTCCAGACATCCTATCATCATCCAACTCTGTTCAAAGAGAAGTAAAGATCTCCTTACACATCTCCTTTTCTCCCCAGAAGAAAAAATCTTCCCAGAAGCCATGCTGCAGACTTCCCCTCACATATCATTGGTTAGAATATGCCATCCATAAACCAATCACTGACAAAGAGGAAGACAATTATCATTATTATCTTATTCCAATCAAGACAGATCCCCCAGGGCTGGGGAAAGACATGCTTTTCTTGAGCCTGGTGCTTCCTGATACATGAACCAACTCAAGGTCCTACTGGCAAGAAGGGTGAAATGTCTACTGGGTAGCAACCAAGAGGGTTCTGCACTAACACCCTTATATCCATTTGCATGTATACGTGCAAGTATATTCATAGGACAAATTTTTGCAGTAGACTTGCTGGATCAAAAGAGTTTGTTCATTCAAAATGTTGATAGACGTCAATGGATGAATGGATAAACAAATAGGGTACGCACATAAAATGGAATATTACTCAGCCTTTAAAAGGATGAAATTCCGACACACGCTACTATATGGACAGATCTTGGAGACATTACACTAAGAGAAATAAGCCAGACAAAAAGACAAATATTGTATAATTTCACTTATATGAGGTACCTTGAGTAGTCAAATTTGCAGAGACAAAGTAGAATGGGGGTGCCAGGGGCTGCAGGGAGGAGGAATAGAGAGTTTCTGTGGAAGTTTCAGCTGGGGAAAATTAAGAGTTCTGGAGATAGATGGTGGTGATGGTTGTGCAACAATGTGAGTGAACCTAATACCAGAACTATGCACCTAAAAATGGTAAATTTTATGTTATATATATTTTATCACAATAAAAAAAATGTTGGTAGATATTGCCAAATTGTCTTCAAAGAGGCTTTAGCATTTAACTCTTCCATCCCTACTGGATAGGGTAGTGCTTGTGTTCTCCATGTTTTGAGCTTAGTGCCAGATCAACGGTCCCCAAGTGGTGGCAGTGAGGGTCTTCGTAGATTTAAGAGACCAGCAGTATCTTCATAAGATCGGCAACAGAAAGGTGCAGTTGTAGAAGTAAAAGAAGCCCCAGGAGGGGAGGGCTCAGTAGGCATTCCCTTCTTTTCCTGGAGTTATATACCCACCTCTGGGCTTCTTTCCTCATATTACATCAACCCCATTGTGGTCGCTCCAGGACTCTGATGCTCTAATTCTCTGACATAAGTGAGGACAACTGTCTAGTCCCTTACTTCCCTTTGTTAAGAAAAATTATTCAAAAATTGGAAATTCAGCAAAAAGGTTACTAAGTACTCATTCAAAGCCACATGACTGCGAGTCTGTGTAACAATCTGCCTACGTGTCATCTGATTTTCCAAGAGAGGTAACTTTGACCTACTATTTACAATTGATTAGGGTGAGTTCTGTAAAGTTACATCTAATGTGTAAAAGAGTGCCATGTTTTGCAAATGACCTTTTTTTTCCGGTAAAGAAGCAAATGCTTTCTGTCTAATAGAAAAAATACGCAGTTTGATTGCCCTGTGAGGTCATTAGCCTTTCACTATCTAACTCAGCCATCTTATCCCAGCATTCTCTTCACTCAACAGATATACTTTAATCTATTCTTCTTGGAAATAGCTTTGTCATTATGTTGGTCCCTTATTAGTGAACTAAATAATTTTTAAATGTTTTTAATGGTTATTTGTTTATTTTGAGAGAGAGAGAGAGAGAGAGACCAAGTGGAAGAGGGGCAGAAGGAGAGAGAGAGAGAGAGAGAGAGAATCTCACACAGGCTCAACCCTATCAGCACAGAGCCCAACGTGGAGCTCAATCTCATGAACCATGATATGATCTGAGCAGAAACCAAGAGTCAGAGGCTTAACTGACTGAGCCTCCCAGGCTCCCCTAGTGAGCTACATAAATTTCAACAAGGGTTCACTGTATGTTTGTTTGAGAGCTATGTCTTTACCTTTTGGAAAATGATACTTTGACACTGATAGCCCAGTGGTGGCAGGCTTTCCAAATGACTGTTAAATATGAAAGAAAGGGAATAAGAAGGAATTTAAGAAGCATAAAAACAGTCTGGCTTCTGATTCTATCACAGTTAAGGTGTTACCTACTTCATGCCTTGTCCCCAGAAATTGCAAGGCCTGGTGACCCTCCCACATCTCCCTCCTAGCCCTACAACATCCACGACGACAGTGCCATCTGACCAACTGCCAAATTCTAGGCCCTCTGACATCTCCAAATCGAGGCCATGAGAACATCAAAATCTACCACTCACATCTGGACCCTGTTTTGAGACTGGGGACTTGACTTTCTCCCAGAGGGTGAGCCAGGCTGGACGTGGCTGTGTCCTCCTTCCTCTGGACCCCTTCTCCCACCCTGGTTGGACGGGCCTCTGACTCTTCCAGCACCCAACTGTACACTGCACCCTTGCTATGCATGTCTCTGGTGTGGCCTGGGAAGTCCTCAGCCTCAGGGAGTCACCCAATCCTTTAACCTTCACATCCAAATGGCTCAAACTGTGCCTTCCTGGGGTTTTCCTTCTGATGGCCACTTCCTTCCAATTTCTTGTTCCCACTGACTGCCTGTGTCATGCACTGCGGATGTTTCCTTCTCTTGGTCCCAGCCTTGGAACCCAGCTCCCTCTTAATTTCCCAGAGCCATTACCTGCCTAAAGCAGTTACTCCTAAAGACTTGGAGGTGGTTGGTTAGTTCACAGCACTATGCAGCCACCATTTTCACATTTACTAGTAGAACCCACGGGCCTTCCTGCTTTCTGAGTGTTTTGCTGGTTCTCCCTTCTGGGGCCTCACACTGTACTCTCTGGATGGTAAGTCCTTCTAAGTTCCCTTCTCTAAACCTCTACCTACCCCTCTCTTCTCTTCCCGACCCCACAGGGCTATTTCTGGGGAAAGTGTAGCCCCGAGCTTTAGGCCTGGATCTGAGTGTTGACCTTTTTTTTAATGTTTATTGAAAGAGAGAGAGAGAGCATGCTCACGTGCATATACAAGCAGAGGAGGGGCAGAGAGAGAGGGAAAGAGAGAATCCCAAGCAGGCTCTGCGCTGTCAGCGCAGAGCCCCACATGGGGCTCAATCTCACAAACTGTGAGATCATGACCTGAGCTGATATCAAGAGTTGGACACTAAACCAGCCAGGCGTCCCATGAGTGTTCACCTTTAACACCAAGACTGGCAAAGTATTCCCCTCAGACAAAATAAGACATTTCTCTAGAATGGGAAGGTGACAGCAGTTGGTTCTTGTATATATATATATATATATATATATATATATATATACACACACACACATATACACCAACTGTGTATATATATATATATTCTTGTATATATATATATTCTTGTGTATATATATATATTCTTGTATATATATATATTCTTGTGTATATATATATATATATTCTTGTGTGTATATATATATATATATATATTCTTGTATATATATATATATATATACACACACACACAAGAAAGGGAAGAGGAAATTTTTTCTGTCACATGGCTCTCAAGGAAATTGCTCCTAAATTTACAATATTTTATTCTCTCTCTCTCTCAGAGCAAAAAAAAAGAGCTGAATTCAGAATTGCCCTTTAGGGAAGAATACAGTTTTCCTAAAGCAGAGTAAATCTTTTGGGCATAGATCGTTGGTGTCCTCCTCCTGACACACACTCCAAGGGCTCTTAGCAGTATCACAGAATGATGGGGGCCTTGGGAGAGGCTCTCAGCAGCTATCAGGTTCTTCACTACTGAAACAGCAGCGTTAAACCTGTTGAGACAGCAAAATTCTCTTGCATTTGGTGTCAACTCATAATCTCCATATGTTAGCCAGAAAAAAGAAAATCAAGGAACAGTTAAGTTCCATGTTGCAATTTCTAAAAACAAAACTTCCTAATTTTGAGTTTCACCAAGCTTAGGTTTTGTTTTGCAATATTACACATATATTCTCTGCTTCTTACATTGTCTCAACTTTCATACTGCTTTTAGGAAACGTCCTGTTGCATGGAGAAACTGGCCTAAGAAAGCTTGCTGTTAACCTTCCTGTTGACCTCCAGTATGGGGGGATACCAGACTGTATTAGACTATGTGGGCTGCCATGACAGAATACCATTGACCGAGTGGGCTAAACAACAGAAATTCATTTCCCAATTCTGGAGGCTGGGAAGTCCAAGATCAAGGTGCCAGCAAGGTAGGTTGCATCCTGAGGTTCCTTCTCTTGCCTTGTAGGAGGCTGCCTTCTCACTGTGAGCTCTTCCTTCTGTGCATATAGGAAGAGAGAGAGCTCTCCAGTGTTTCTTATTGGGGCACTTATCCTACCATATGGGCCCCACCCTCATCACTTCATCTAACCCTAAACACCTCCTGAAGACCCCACCTCCAAATACTATCACATTGCAGAGTAGGGCTTTAACCTATGAATTTGGGTGGCTGGTGGGGGTCAACACCATTTAGTCTACAGCAGGGTGTCAGCCTTTGAGGCAGTCTCTCCAATTCCCAATCACATAATGTGATATGACAACCAAGACCACAGTTGCATTTTATTTTATTTTTTCAGGTTTTTTTTTCTAATTTGAGAGAGAGAGAGAGGGAGAGAGTGCACATGAGCAGAGGAGGGGCAGAGAGAGAGAAGGAAAAAGAGAATCCAAAGCAGGCTCCACACAGTCAGCACAGAGCCCAATGTGGGGCTTGATTTTATGAATTCTGAGATCATGACCTGAGCTGAGTTCAAGAGTCAGACATTCAACCCACTGAGCCACACACGTGCCCCCACAGGTTGCATTTTAAACTCTGCAAAATTTACCTCTTATCTTCCATGACTATAAATAGGAAAACATATTTTAAATTATTATCCCAGTTTTTAGATTTTTTACAACCCTCTTCAAATACTTCATTAGAATAAAAGGTAGTAGCATTCCTTTGAATTTCAAAAAGTTTCTGTCAAATGACCTTCTACTGGAGAAAAAGAAATTCATGCTAGATACAGGAAGAAGACAATAGTAAGTTCCTCTCTGTGGTGATCTAAAAATATCACAGAATGCTGCATGTTAAAATGCATTACAAATGCATTATGACTTTCTTTTCATCCTTATATCTCCCTTTATGGACTGTGATTCATACATAAGAATGCTCTGTCACTGGAAAAGCATAAAAATCAAATTTCACCATGGCACATTGCTACTAGGAAAATATGCAGTGTTAAGACACTCATTTTTTTTTCTTTCCTGTGTTATTACAATGTTAATTGTACATTTAGTTCTAGAACAATAGTAAATAATGATAGCTAACATTGATTGAATCCTTAGCATGTGCCAGCAACGTGCCAAATGTTTACACTCCCTATCTCTTTTAATCCTCACAAAAGCTCCAGGAGGTAGATATTGTTATAATCTATGAAACCACACACAAAAAGTTAAATATTAAGTATTTATAATTGCCTCCCTGCTCTTCACCTTCTAGAAAGGTAGAGTCCTTGGAGGATTCTTTATTTTATTTATTTTTTTGGTGGGTGCTGTTGGGGACAGGAAATGGAGAAGCCAAGAAAGAGGGGGCTAAATTCAAATAAAGAGATGGAGACACTGAGGGGCTGGAGGGAGCTGGGCTGACTAAGGCCTGGAAGCAGAGAGTAAAGAGAAAGAGAGGGTAGAGGAGGGATAGAAGGAGTCTGGCAAGGGCTGGCAGGCTGCACGAAGAGACTAGGGAGAAAAAGAGGAACATGCCATGGTCACTACAGAGGAGAATTGGGGGAAAGAGTGGGCTAGTGGGAAAGGATACTTCAAAGTTCAGGGACATGAAGTATAACTTACTCTTTCATAGCTCCAGGAAAGCCTCACTAACGACTCTGCCATATTTCATCTAATCTAAGACACTACTACCTACAAGATATAATCAATGGCAAGGTACGTCATTATTTTATATGCCAGGAAAAAAGGAAGGAAGGAAGGAAGGAAGGAAGAAAGGAAGGAAGGAAGGAAAGGAGGGAGGAAGGAACAAACGAACCAATGAAGGGAGGGAGGGAGGAGAAAGAGAGAGAAAGAGAGGAAGAGAGAGAAAAGAAAAAAAAGTAAGACAGGGAAGGAAGGAAGGAAGGAAGGAAGGAAGGAAGGAAGGAAGGAAGGAAGGAAGGAGGGAGGGAGGGAAGGAAGGGAGGAAGGGAGGGAGGGAAGAAGGAGGAAATTACAAGTCCCCGTTATTTGAAAACATGTCCTGATTTCAAAGAAACATAATAGATTATTCTGTAATCCTCTCTCAATCAGGTTTATGGGTTTTTTCCTTCTTTTATTAATGCAACATTATTTGGTGAGCCCAGATCTGAGCTGCCCAGGAAGCCTTGGCTATATTTTAGTTACACGAATTTTACAGATAAAATTGAATCTCAGAGAAGCAAAGTCACTTACCCCTGGGCTCACAGCTAATAAATGGAGAGCCAAGATTCCAACTCAAGTTAGCTTAATTCCCAAACCTGTGCTCTCTACTTTTTAATTAAGACACATAGTCGATAGTGGGCCAGTATTTTTATTAAATCTGTAGTTAGTAACAAAAATAACTTTGGAATTAAAAAATAACAGCTTTATATAACATCATTTACACATTGTACTTTAGAACTTCTTGCCCCATCTGGAGCAAATTGTGAAAAACCATGATTTGGGCTTTGTGGCTCAAGAATTCCTTTCTCTTCTTTTCAAATTATCTTGAATCAAATAAGGATAGGATGGTCAATGGGGCACCTGGGTGGCTCAGTTGGTTAAACATCCGACTTCGGCTCAGGTCATGGTCTCACAGTTTGTGAGTTTGAGCCCCGTGTTGGGCTCTGTGCTGACAGCTCAGAGCTAGAGCCTGCTTTCGGATTCTGTGTCTCCCTCTCTTTCTGCCTCTCCCATGCTCACACTCTGTCTCTGTCTCTGTCTCTGTCTCTCTCTCTCTCAAGAATAAATAAAAACATCTAAAAAAATTTTTTTAAAAAGGATAGTATGGTCAAACACCTGAATATTCATCAGGAGGGTCTAAAATCAAAGCAAACATTTTCTGCACCTCTGCTAAGCAAACATTTTCTTTTGGAGACAGCAAAAGGGAAGACCTTTCTGTGAGTCACAGAATTAGAGAAACATCAAGCTCTAGGACCAAGCTCTAAGGACAAGTTCTAGAACCAAGATCAAATATATAAAATGTAAATGGAGGAGCAGAACATGAACATGGGAAAAAGTGTTCAACCTTGCTAATAATTACAAAAATCCCAGACTCTCTGATTCCAAAACAGGTACCTGACAACATGGTTTTCTACATTAACTGGCACTTTTAATAATCTGGACTTTTGCTCACTCTGGCCCTCCATCCAAGAATGCCTCCTCCCCCCTCTCCCACTTATCAAAATCCTTCAAGGGGGAATCAAAAGCTTGCTTTTTCTGTAAATCCCTCCCAAATCCTCCAAGAGGATTAATGGCTCTTTATGGATTCTCCTATCATGATACTGATTTTCTTCCTTGTTGGTTTACAGATTATTAATGAAAGACCTCCTTAGTAGATTATCAGCTTCCTGAAGACAGGCATCATTTGCTTGTTTGTTGGCTTGTTTTTAATGAAATCGTGCTTGTAAAGCTTGAGCACAGTGAATGACATGTAAAGGGGAGCTGACAGAAGTCCAGAGCAAGGACCACTGTAAGAGACCAGAATATGGGGTTGCCTGGGTGGCTCAGTCAGTTAAGCATTGACTCTTGATCTCAGCTCAGATCAGGATCTCATCGTGCATGGGATTGAGCCCCATATTGGGTTCTGTGCTGACAGCGCAGAGGCTGCTTGGGATTCTCTCTCTCTCCCTCTCTCTGCCCCTCCCCTGCTCATATGCACACTAGCTCATATTCTCTCTCTCTTTCAAAATAAATAAACATGAAAAAAGGACCAGAATATGCCACCCCAAATATCTCTTTGGTTTAAGGTTTATTTTGAGCTCATGTTTTTTGAGAAACAGCAGACACAGAAGAAACTCTGAAAGCAGGGTAGAAGTTACCATTTTATAAGGGAAATTTACATTTATAAAGGAAATCTCCATTTGTAAGGGTGTACCAGAAAGAGAAGGAAAACTTTAGGTCACAAGAGACTTCCCAATAGAGAAGGCATTGGCTTAAATCTATATTAATAAGCCTTACCCTGTTGACTGTACTCTTCCTGGTCATTTTCCCATAACTTTCCTCCCCAAACTTCCTTCGTTTTAGCTAATGATGGTATTTAAGCTCAAGTTCTAGCCACCTCTTTGAGTTACTCTTCCCTGAGTTTCTCCCATATATATGAGATACATATGTTAATAAACTTTGTTTGTTTTTGTTTTTCCATTGTTCATCAGTCTTTTGTAACAGAGGCTCCAGCCAAGAACTTAGAAGAGTAGAAGGAAAGGGTTTTCTTCTCTTCCCTCCACCACCTAGTTAATGGTTGAACCAGATGGAGCTGAGAATGCAACAGCACTTTTCCATGGAACACTGGCTCCTGCTGCTGCCCCTGTGGGCACTCCAGTAGCTATTCTTGATAGCAGTAACAACAACAATAACAACAACAACAAACAAATACATTAAAAACCAAAACAGATTATAAGGAATGAAATAAAACTTTGTGGGGTTAACGTTCTAGTTCTTCTTTTCTTCAACTTTATTATGAAAGTTGTCAAACTATTGAATCAAAAAGTTGAAATGGATGACAGAATGAACTTCATCTATATTCATTAGTTGTTAACACTTTTGCCTTTTATTCTGAACAATTTGAAAATAAGTTATTCATCCAGACACTTCACCACTGATTATTTCAGCATGCATATCCTAAAAATAAGGACATTCACCTACATAACCATAATAAGATTATCAATAATAAAAATAATTTCCTGACACTATCTAATTCTTTTTTTTTAATATGGAACACTTCACAAATTTGCATGTCATCCTTGCACAGAGGCCATGATAATCTTCCCTGTATCGTTCCAGTTTTAGTATACGTACTGCCAAAGTGAGCACTAACATTATCTAATTCTAATGCTAATTCCCCCCAACTAGTTGTCTTTTACAACTAGAGTTTGATTTGTTTTATTCAACTAGGATCTAATCAAGGTTTATACATTGATTGCATTTGGTTATTTCTCTTTAGCTTTATTTAATGTAAAACAATCCCTCGATTATTTTTATTATTTATGACATTGACTTTTTGAAAAATGCAGGCCATATGTCTTACAGAATGTTCCACTGTCTGATTGTGTGTGTGTGTGTGTGTGTGTGTGTGTGTGAGAGAGAGAGAGAGAGAGAGAGAGAGAGAGAGAGACAGAGTGAGTGAGAGAGAGAGAGAGAGAGATGCAGTTTAATGTTTTTTTTTTTTTACCACCTGTGTTTCCTATTAAATACTGAAGTTGGGTGATTTAGGTTAAAACATTTTGGTAAAATTATTTCACAGGTGATGCTTCCTATGTCACAGAGCGTGTCATCAGAATGCACACGTCAGGTGTCTCCCTCTTAGTGACTTGGTTGGACTGCATGGTTAAAGTGCTGATCAGCAGATATCTCCCTTTACAATGAGCAAATAACTTGCGGAGTGACACCCTGTTCTACCTTGTTCATTTCGTAGCTCTCAGTTCCTAGATGGATGCATTCTACCTTGGCGCTACAAACTAGAGTTGAGCACAAGCACACAGATCTCACCAAGGCACTTCCTTTAATGGATTATTCTGGAATAATAGAGACCTTGCAGCCCTAGGAGATGGCAGTAGGAATACCTAGAGCAGGTACTGAGGAGTAACAAGGTTTCTGCTGATGGCTCAGGCTGAGTTCCCAGACCCACACTAAGTGCTTGGGAGGAGCTGCCTTCTTTCAGAGACTGCTGGAGGAGACTACCCAGAGCTAGGTAGAAGGCAGAAAAAAAAAGTGAAACTATCATTTCAAGGCTGGGGACAGTTTTCTGTTTTGCAATAAGTGAAGACTCGGAATATTCCTTAGTTTTTGGAAAACTGTCTGCCTAGTTCATTAATGTTATGTAAATTTTAAGCAGGAAATGTTTGAGCTACGTTGCTTATTGTAATGTAAGAGGATGTCTATGCTTTTGCATAGTCATATCTCTTCAGAGTTTGTTCCCTTATGAGAAAAATCCTAATTTATTTGTTTGTTTGTTTTGGGATGTCTGTGTATGTGTGTGTGTATGTACTGCCTGACCATGGTTTAAAAATTCTCTGCCCATGAAAACTGTGCTCACTCTGGTGGAGATGGGTGGAAGGGGCACCCCAAGAAATAGTCTGTATGTAGTTCTCACTGTTGTTATGAGGGCACCATCCACAGAAACTCCTTCAAGCTGAATGGGATAATGTGACTAGCCTGGCTCCAAAGCAACCCTGGGCATTCCTAAAAACACCTGGGGGACATCTGCAGGGTAGCTTAAACTCATCTTATCTGTGTCTGAAAGTTAAAATATGACCTCATTGAGATGTAGTTTGACGTAGCACACAAAATGCTACACCAGTACGTACACATAAAACTTCTTTGAGACAGCAGTGTGGTTGTAGAAGTAGTGGACACAGAGGTAAGAGCCACCCCCATCACTGGCAGCTTTGAAAGAGAACAAAAGGGAACATGTTGGCACCAGATCCTTTCACATTTTTTTAATATTTATTTTTGGGGAGAGCGGGGGAGGGGCAGAGAGAGGGGGCAGAGGATCTGAGGCAGGCTCTGTGCTGACAGGCTGACAGCAGCGAGCTGATGTGGGGCTTGAACCCATGAACTGCAAGATTATGACCAAAGCCAAAGTCAGACGCTCAACCAACGGAGCCACCTAGGTTCCCCTTCACATTTTAACAGGAAAAGAACTGTCTTCCTTGGCCAGGAGTAGAGGGTAACTACAGCAATATCACTAAAAACGAGTCAGTGCTAGGTAAATAGTAATTCCCATCACCTGATATGTTATCAATGGGTCAGAATTTGGCCACATTAGAGTGGATGTCTTCAGCGGAATCAACACACTATCCGAAAGATTTCTTGATTCCTAGAATTCCAGTTTTTTGATTCCTAGAATTTCTAGATACCTTAAACCTCTTAGCAATAAAGTTTGAGGAGCAATCCACCAATCTCCACTTATCTCAAACTAACCATAAGCCTCCTCCCAAGTCCTCAGGGACAGGCAATGTACTTTCAGGATTCACCCTGTGCAGGGTTTTGGGTAGCACTGGGACTAATTTTGCTCAGGCAGGTGTGGTTTATAGCACAGGGCCCAAGATCTCAAAGTCTTGTCTCCCTTAACATCTTTCTTTGTTAATTAAAATTTTTTTCCTAAATGTTTATTTTTGAGAGTGAGAGAGAGGAAGCATGAGTGGGGGAGGGGCAGAGAGAGAGGGAGACACAGAATCCAAAGCAGGCTCCAGGCTCTGAGCTGTCAGCACAGATCCTGGTGAGCTGTCAACCACCTAGGTGTTGAAAGAGGACACTTCAGATGCCATGAAATCTACCTGCCTGCCCAGGCAGAGTCCTCGATATATGGTCTACTATTAGTGTTTCTCTCAATTAATTGAAGTGTCTCTGAATATAACTTTCTAAATAAGTAAATAAACTTAAAAAAAAGTTTAAAAAAAAGAAAAGTAGGAAGAAGGAGTTTTCTGATCTCAATATCAAGGAATTTTTTCCCTGCTTGATAAGAAGTGGAATAGATCCAGGCTTGGTGAACCCTGAAGCTTATGCAATTTTGTGGCCCTCTTACACCAAAGAACATGAAACTCCAAATTCACACAAAATTATTTTTCTTAAAATAAGGAAGAAAATCACAACAAATTAAAAACTATATAGGGGCGCCTGGGTGACTCAGTTGGTTAAGTGTCCAACTTCAGCTCAGGTTATGATCTCACGGTTTGTGGGTTTGAACCCCATGTCGGGCTCTGTGCTGACATCTCAGAGCCTGGAGCCTGCTTCAGATTCTGTCTCCTTTTCTTTCTCTGCTACTCCTCTGCTCGCACTTTGCGTCTCTCCCTCTCTCAAAAATAAACGTTAAAAAATTTTTTTAAATAAAAGCTATATAAACTTTAGAAATACAAGAATCATAAAACCCGGAAAAATTACATATTTTCATAAACTCTCTGACATATCTCTATAACACTTTCCCCCCACATTTTTTGGTCCACACACTCTCTGGTTGCTACTTCGTATAACAATAAATTTGTGAAATATTTCTTTATAGAAAAAAAAGAAAAACGGATAATTTAGTCTTTCCTCTACCATGTTTGATCAAAGCTTACTTTTTAGGGTGCCTGGGTGGCTTACTCGGTTAAGTGTCAGACTCTCGGTTTTGGTTCAGGTCATGATCTCACGGTTTCGTGAGTCGAGCCCTGCATTGGGCTCTGTGCTGACAGTGCAGAGCCTGCTTGGGATTCTGTCTCTCCCTCTCTCTCTCTCTGCCCCTCCCCTCCCCTCCCCTCCCCGGCTCACGCTGTCTCTGTCTCTCTCAAAAATAAATAAATAAACTTAAAAAACAAACAAAAAAACAAAAACAAACTTGCTTTTCATTGACAGTTTAGAAAAGTCACTTTTGAGGCGCCTGGGTGGCTCAGTCGGTTAAGCGTCCGACTTCGGCTCAGGTCATAATCTCACTGTTCATGAGAACTCCACAGCTCGGAGCCTGGAGCCTGCTTCAGATTCTGTGTCTCCCCTTCTCTCTGCCCCTCCCATGCTCGTGCTCTGTCTCTGTCTCTCAATAATAAATAAACGTTAAAAAAAATTTTTTTAAAAACCTACTTTAAAAAAAAAAAGAAAAGTAAAGTCATTTTCAACTTCTCCAGCTCAGCTTCCCAATCCATTATTTGTAATGTCATGTATATTGTTGGATTTTTCCCAAATTCGGGGAAAACTATCAAGTTCATTTTGTACAGGAGCTATATATAATTTCAGGGACTTCCAAATTTTCTTGTTCAGTGAGTCATCTTATTCTTTGAGTTGACAACACTCATTATCCAGTTTGCCGCCAATATTCTCATAGTGGCGTATGTCAATGTTTTATATCAAGACAGCAAAAACTTAGTTAGAATCTACATAGATGTGCTTAGGAGATGCCATTTCAAGCTGGAGAGAAGTATGAGCACAAGCACACCTAGCAAAGACAAGAATTCAATGGATGAGGCAAAGGCTACATGGATGGTGGCAAATAGGTGATAAGACCAGGGTATCAGACCAGGCAGAAAGGTGGAAAATAGTGTCAAACAAAGCAAATATCCGAGGACAGACTCTCATGCCTTTAAGAATAACAATCAAAACCTCTGATGGGTCACTGAGACTAAGAAAGTCAACCCAGTCTTGAGTTAAGATCATAAGATGAACTGTGGATTGAATCCTAATTCTGCCAAGTACCAGCCTGGCCACGTGACTTTCCACAGAAACGACTAGCTAGCAACATGAATGTATGCCCTGAAATCCACTAACTGTATCTCCAAGTCACCTCTCCCTTAGTCAAATCCTCAAAATACCCCAACCATTCCCACACCAGCAGATTGAAGAGGATATGATGGGGGTGCCCGGGTGGCTCAGTCGGTTAAGCGGCCAGCTTCAGCTCAGGTCATGATCTCATGGTCTGTGGGTTTGAGCCCCATGTTGGGCTCTGTGCTGACAGCTCAGAGCCTGGAGCCTGCTTCAGATTCTGTGTCTCCCTCCCTCTCTTTGCTCCTTCCCTGCTCATACTCTGTCTTCCTCTCTCAAAAATAAATAAACATTAAAAAAAAAAAAAAAGGAAGTGTGAAGGAGGGAGAGCTGAAGCAGTAAGAAGACCCAGCGCTAACTGATTGCAGTTAAAATGTTTTCTGTAAATTTTACAAAAACATATGACTATGTGAACACATTGCTAGGGACTCTTCCAGGGCCATGCAAGGGGCTTATGCAAGTGAGGGGCCCAGAAATGCAAGTTTCTCTAGTTTCATTGTACATTCATATCTTGGTGGAGAGCATAAAACAAAAACCACATACACACTATATTAGTTATTTCCTGTTGAATAAAAATTGTATCAAAACTTAGTGCCTTCAAACCACATACATTTATTATCTCAGTTTCTGAGGGTCAGGAATCCAGGAACAGCTCATTTGAGTCCTCTGCTTCATGGTCTCTCACAAGGCCGCAGTGAAGGTGTTGGCCTAGGGTCTAGTCTCATCTGAAGACTCAATTGGGGAAAGAATGGCTTCTAAGCTCATTTATGTGGTTGTTGGTAGGATTCACTTCCTAGAGGACTGTTAGACTAAAGGCCTCATTTCCTAGTTGGCAGATGGCCACTGACCACCCTCAGTTCCTTGCCACATAGGCCTGTACAACATGGCAGCTTGCTTCATTAAAACTAGGAAGAGAAGGTTTACTAACAAGACAGGAATCACAATCATTTAGAATCAAATCATGGAAGTGGCATATTATTATCTTTGCTGTAGTCTACTGGCTTCAAGCAAGTCACTAAGTATAGACACTTGGAGGCTCCAAGAAGCAAGCCAGTCTCTAGGATAATTTTTAGTGTCTGCCCACTGGCAGGGATACCAGGCAGGACACAACCTGGCTGGTTGGCCTACAGGGTGTAGCAGGAAGTAGAAATGCCTTTTACACACTGTGGCCATAGGAAGTGGTAGAGATGGAATGCCAGACTTCAGTCTAAATGGCTCATCCTGAGATTCAGGTTTCAAAGCGAATCATTAAATGCAGGACTGGGACAGATACCCAAGTCAAGAACAGAGGCAATGGGAGTTGGACAAGAAGTGATTCAGGGAGTCCTTTAGGTAAGTGGCCAGCACCTGTGGCAAGGTGTTTAGCTATCTGCAGGTTATCTTTGCATAGGCAGGTGGTCCATCAAGAGGTTGGGATAGGAAAGACGGAAAGGACATAATGAAGAGTTAGCAACTATGTGAAACAAACACTTCCCTGATTTTTCTTCTTCTCCTCTCTAGAGATCTTTTGAGTACCACTCTAACTTTTCCTCTTTCTTTCTTTTTTTTTAAAAATATTTATTTATTTTGAGGGGGGAGGCAGAGAGAGAGAGAGAGAGAGAGAGAGAGAGAGAGAGAGTGAATCCCAAGCAGGTTCCGTGTTGCCAGCCCTGACCCTGACATGTGGCTCAATCTCACAAACCGTGAGACCGTGACCTGAGCCAAAATCAAGATTCAGACACTTAGCTAAGCCACCCAGATGCCCCAGTGAAATTTTATTTTTTTAACAACTTTCTTGAGACATAACTCACGTACCACACAATTCACCTATTAAGGCATAGAAGTCAATGGTTCATAGTTTATCAACAGAGTTGTCCAACCATTATCACAATGAATTTTAGATCATTTTCATCATCCCCCAAAGAAATCCCACATTCCTTAGTAGTCATGTCCCATTTCCCTCCACCAGCACCTCCAAGCCCTAGGCAATCACTATTCTGCTTTACCTTTCACTGCCTATTTGCAATTAAAAGGTCACATGCTCTATACGTCTCACATAATAACACTTTTCAGTGACCACAAACCCTCGACAAACAAGGTAGATCTGTAAGTAGAACATCAGGGTTTGCATGGTGAGGAGTGGTGATGACTCTTTGGGGTGGGGCATGGTGATGACTCGGTGATGACCAAACCTGAGTGAAGCAGCTGATGGAGGCAAAAATCCCTAGACAGCTCTAGGGTCAAAGCCAAAGAGCAAGTACAAGTCCATGGCTAGGACTAGCAGAAATGCCACAGAACCAGTGGCACCTTATTGGATCACAATAGTCTCCCAAATTCTTTTCTGAAAGGCCTAGGGAGACAGTCCCACAGTGGGATAAAGCTCTTGGGCTTTGGAGTCAGAGGGCCAAGTATAAATACTGGTTCCCCACTTGCTAGTTGTGTGAACTCGGGCTGACATACTTCTTAAGCCTCACTTTCCTGATTGGTAAAGAAGAAACCAGGACTAGGATGGGTGGATTACAGTGTGCAGGCTCACAGGACTTCCCTCTCTGCAGCAAGAGCTTGACACACATCTGGCCCCCCAACAGGCATGGAGGTCCCACCTCCCCACATCTGCCAATGCCAAGTGCATTTTTTTTAATTTTTGAATGTTTATTTATCTCTGAGAGACACAGCATGAGCATGAGCAAGGGAGGGGCAGAGAGAGAGGGAGACACAGAATCTGAAGCAGGCTCCAGACTCCAAGCTGTCAGCACAGACCCCGACGCAGGCCTCGAACCCATGAACCCACGAATTATGACCTGAGCTCAAATCGGACACTTAACGAAATGAATCACCCAGGCAACCTTCCAAGTGCAGTTTTGAAAGAATGATCATATGATCATAAAAGCAGATAATTGTTCCAACCTTTGCAGCACAGGGGCTCAGCGTGCAGCACAGAACTTTCTAGCGAGCACCCATCCACTTTCCCCCCCACAGCTGGGCCAGCTTATTCACTCCCCACTGTGGAGGAGCCAGAGCCTGGACTCAGTTTCTGCCTCCCTTGACCATACAGTCCCACACAGTTGGACCCACACCCTATATTCAGGTTGTATGGGCAGCTGAGCACCTCCCCCTGCCCAATCTTTTCCCACCCCACCAGCCTCTTGTCCCAAGGAACTGGATTTTCACATGAAAACACACACACACACATGCACACACACACCTCTACCTTTTGTTGTCGGCTCTTCAAGGCAAACACATGAACAGAGCCTACTGACCCACACTTAAAGAGAAGCTGTAAACTGTCTTGCCCAGGGACCTCCAGACCTGCATTGAATACACCCTAGGAGAAAGGAAGGCCTACGCTGCTTCCTAAGTTTCTCCACCCAAATTCTTTGTCCTAAGACAACTGTATAACTCCCATCCCCAGCTGCCAATCAGTGTCTCAGGGTATTAATCTGGAGGCACTTGCAGCTGGCCTCAACCTAAAACTCAGGGAAGGAGTGAGGCTTTCACGGTATCAGTCGGGCCCAAGACACCCAACTCCAGCAAGCCTGAGCAAAACAGGGAATGTACTGGCTCAAAGGGCCAGTGAGGATGGGGTGGCAGTGGATCCAGGGCTCCACACTGTCCTGTGTCACCTTTGCTCTCTTCACTCCCGCCTTTCTGTTTCCACGGGTGTTGTCCTTATCCTTTTGCCAATGGGAAACTTTCTGCAGATAGTCAGGGAGCTGGCAGGATAACCCCATGTAGCAACCCTGAGAAAGAGCAGCTCCCCACTCCCAGCCCCAGAGGATTCCCACAGGCCCTGTTCAGCCATGTGCCCAGCCCTCCCATCCTGGGGCTCCATCCATCTCCAGAAGGATGGAGAAAGGCATTCTGGGCAGGCAGAAATAGTAGCTGTGACAGTCCTTTACATGGCAGCTGTTTTCAAACATGGGAAACTTCTCCTCGCTGAGTAAAAATAGAGTCCAAATGCTCTAAAATAGAGGAAGAGTCTGGAAGGCCAAGAAAGCTGCCAAGAACAGCCGTTCTGTAAATAACGCACTATGTGCTGGAGTAGGACAAGGAACCTCCTGGAAAGCAATTCATAGCAGACTATCCTTGAGCACACTGGCATCTCCTGACCCTGGCTGAGGAGCCGCTGAGTTAGGTGGGGGTAGATGGGTACTCTCTGAACTACAACTTGTGAGTCAAAGATTAATTCAAAATTTTAAAATTTTTGATTACTTTTGAATTTTATGTTTTTGGGGGGTTTTGTTTAAGATTTCTATTTTTTTTTTAATTTTTATTTCTGAGAGCAAGAGAGAGAGAGAGAGAGAGAGAGAGAGAGAGAGAGACGGAGCATGAGTTGAGGAGGGGTAGAGAGACAGAATCTGAAGCAGGTTCCAGGCTCTCAGCTGTCAGCACAGAGCCCGACGCGGGGCTCAAACTCACAAACTGTGAGATCATGACCTGAGCCAAAGTCGGAGGCTTAACCGACTGAGCTACCCAGGTGCCCCTTGTTTGTTTATTTATTTTTGAGAGAGAGGGAGGGAGAGAGCATGAGCAGGGGAGGGGCAGAGAGAGTGGGAGACAGACCCTATGAACCATGAAATCAAGAGTTGGACGCTTAACCGACTGAGTGGCTATCCAGGTGCCCCTGAATTTAAAATTTTCTAAGTGCAAGATTTCTCCAAACAAATCAATCCATCTCAGAAGAGTAACTTACTGGATTGGTGTACCAGCAATGAAAAACACCAGACTTTGGGTAAGGCAGAGAATATTTCTGTGTGCAATGATATGGTATTGTAGGATACCTATCACAGGATACCATGTCACAGGGTACCATATGATAGCCCCTTTTTGTTAAGCATGTCCTCAGTTGCAAGGACTGGGTGGCTCCCATTTCAAAAAGCACCTCTGCAGTTTCTGGAGGTGGAATAGCAAGGCGGGCTGCCTCCAACCATGAGATGCTGACCCCCCAGCCTCACAAGCCAGGATGTTGTTTTGCATTTTCTGTACTGTTCTTCAGCCCAGCAGGACCCAGTGAGTGGGAAAGTTCTTGGCTTTCTTGACAGTGCATCACAGCCCTTCCTCCTTCATTCCTTCCACGGTGACTCACTTTTGGAGGCTTTCACAATCAGATAAATAAAGGCATTTCCCACCAACCTTAAGCTTGACAACTTCAATCCTCAGTGTCCACCAATCCTTTCTTATATCCCACGGAGGAAAAATCAGTGTGACATAACTGCTATCTAAGTGGTTGGGGTTTGCCTACGTTTGCTTATCTTCTTTCTCTTTGTGCTTCTCTGGGTTTCTCCCATCTCACCAACCTGGAGGGTAACAGCAGATCAGAGGCCACTGCTGAGAATCCGTAGCCCTGGTTCCTGGCTGACTGCAGCCCAGGGAGCTGGCATATTGGTCCTCAAGTTTTGAATGAGCAAAACAGGCGGGACTTCCACCATGTCACTGTGCTGGACCTTGGCATCTGTCATGTGGCTCCTGGGTCTCCCTCCACCCAGTTAGGTTTTCTGCTAGGCCCCTGCCAGCCTGCCCCTTGGCTGTCTTTGTGCTGAACCAGCAAAGCTGTTTTCATTGTCTTCTCTCCACCCCACAGACTGGAAACAAATTATCCAATGATTAGTTAACACTGCATCATTGTACCACATTTTGCAATGAGGTGGGACAAATGGAAAAAGGAATTCTGACCTCAGTGCCTTGAACGCTTGAACAACAATAGGAAGAGGCCAGAAGGCTGTTGATTCAAAGGAGGTGAGTGGCTTGAACATTTCTCTACTGTCCAAGGAGACTTGGGGTGGGGCCAGAGTGAGGCTGGGATGGCTCCATCACTTCCCACCCACCCAGAAATTTTTGCCAGCTGAGGGGGTGCTGCCTGGGCAGGCTTGGCTGTCTGTGAACCAACCCCAGAGCCCTCTTCCCAAAGCCATCCCCCTGGCTACGAGAAACGGATCTGGGGACCCCAATTCAGGAGAATGGGCAGTCAGAGGTGTTGTTCTCCTCCCTCTATTAAAATCACCTTGAAGTGACAATAAAGGGATACAAAAATGAAGAACCCCAAGGCAGCATTGGCAACAAAGATGGTACCATCAACAGATCATTCCTGAAAGATGAGAAATAAATGCAATTATATTACTGGACAAGCTGAAAGAAGGGAAGCAGAGCCCAGAATATGGCTGAGAAAAAGCTGCAGGGCTATGGGGCTAGCCTTCCCAGGGGGGCCCCACAAAGGCTCCCAGCCTGCAGGAGGCAGTGGGGATGATTTGCTGAGGGGCTGGCTGCACCACAGCTGGCCCAACCTATCCAGACAGACAGACAGACAGACACACACACACACACACACACACACACACACAGAGAGAGAGAGAGAGAGAGAGAGAGAGAGAGAGAGAGAGAGAGAGTTGGGTGAACATGAGCTCAGATGGTTATATGCTAAGAAATGTTTCCTCAACAGAGATACACAATGTTCTGCTTGGCAGGAGAAGCTGAGTAGTACACCCTGAAATAGATGCAAAGCACAAAGGAGGAAAGGCAGCTCCAGCACCTGGGTTCCAGCCTACCTGTCTCTCACCTGCTCAGTCCCTGAAAGGTATCGGTCTCTACCAGGACACTACTCATACACACCCTCACTCAGCCTCCCAATGCAAGGAAGTGGCCTTTGGGATGAATGGCCCTGAAAAGAAACCGTTCCCAGGAAGTGACACACTCGGCTCAGTACATTCATTCACAGAAATGGCCAAGGATCACTTGGTATTCTCTTCCATGAAAATTAAAGTGAAAACCAACTAAGGCCTGAGATACTTCACTAAGAATTATCAAAATAAAACAGGACTAACTCTTCTAAGTCACTGCATCCACAAAGAACAGGCTGTAGTGGAAGGCAGAGTAATAAAGCATTGTTTTTTGAAAATTAAAAAAGAAAAAAGATGGCCAAAATAAAAAATTTCTATATAGGGCCTAGTAAAAGAATGATTAAGATTAGAAACTGTGTGTGTGTGTGTGTGTGTGTGTGTGTGTGTGTGTGTGTCTGCACGTGTGTGTGCATGCACATGTGCACAGGCTGCAAAAAGCTTTGTTTCCATTTGGTCCATGGCTTGGGAGAGGGTAAAAACCTGCCTAGTGGCTGCAGGAAGAGGCTCAGGCACAGGCCCTTGTCCGGGGGATTGCATGCCAGAGAGGCCCCTCAAAGGCTGCCGGGCTTCAGAGGCTCCTAGTCATGCTTGAGGGTGAGCCTTTTAAGAGATACTCGCTCAGCAGCCTTGGGGCCATCCTGCCTGCAGGGGTGAGTCAGGTGGTCGCCCATCTTCTTGATCCCCTTCTTATCTTGATCCTCCAGGAAGTCACAGAGACGGGGGTCTGCGTGGGCAGAACCCAGGGCGTGGAGAGCCAAAAGGGCCTGTTTCAGGTTCTCCAGAACCGGGGCGGCTTCCGTGGCGTCCAGGGTTTTATTACACTCATCCTGGAACAGCTTCTGCCTGATTCTGGTCCTGGAAGTGGGTGCAGCTGCCTTGCTGATTTGGCATCTTCTGGGGACACTCAGCACCCTCACACTTCTCGGCCAACACAAGAAAGTGGCTCACGCCCTCCAGAGCCCCATTGTCACGGTCAAAATAGAAGCCCAGAGAGAGGGAGGTGTAGGAGGCCTGCAGATGCGTGTTGACCGGGAGGTTGACGCCCCCTCCACCTCGGTGAAATAATTCTGAGAAATCAGGGAAGCTCACAGTTGATAGGTAATAATGAGCTAAGCTCAAAATAGGATGTTGGCCGGTCCCAGCAGCAGAGGATGGCCGAGAAGATGGCTCCGAAGGTTGTGACTGGAAAAAAGGTTGGAAGGTGGTCGGGAGGCTGGTAGAAGGGGTGTCCCTGCGTCTGTTCTGTCCAGACACTGTTGAAGCAAGAGACAGATCTACAGGGCATACTGTGGGAAACCAAATGATTTTTGTAGTGGATTGCAGTGCAAGTTACAGCACACTCTAATTGACCAAAAATCATCATACACAGAATGGGTCACTATCCTGGTGGAAAATTATGCCTCAATAAAGCTGTTGTAAACAATAGCCCAGCCCCCTCAGGCCTTAAGAGGGATCATTCTTGGGCATGTTTTCCACACTGTTCTCCACAGACACCCCATGGGATTGAGCTCCAGTTCCGTGCTGGCAGTTGGCTTAACACACACTCCTTATTGGCTGCCTTTCTTCCCAACATTACCTTCGCACAGAACATGTGCCCAAAAAACTACTTGGGCTAGAATCCTTTTCTAGAGGTCAATTTCTGGAAGAACCCAAACCAAGGGCAGGATATTTTTTCATTTTGTACTCTTCTGATAGTTAAGGAAGAGGTGGTAAAGTTGGTGCCAGGATCAGGGTTACTGATGACATTTCAATAGAAAGGTTAAGAAAGCCAATCTGGGGAAGGACTTGGTGACAAGTGGGAAGAGAATTTAGTTGAACACAGGCCAGGAAAAGGCATGGCCCATCGCCTTTCATCCAAGGCGATGAAAAGCCCTCGCTGGGTTGCGCAAGTTCTTCCCGAGGCTTACTGCTGGAGTAGGATGAGAGCATTCCTGATTCAGGACAGCGATCGGGAAAGTGGACTCTGACTTAGAAATAAGCCCTTGGATTACAATCAAATTAAAAATCCTGCTTTTGCTGCTTTGGTGCAATCAATGTACCTCCCCTTCCACAATGCACACTAGGCAGGAAGAAAGCAGCTGCCAGAGCTCAACGGCTACCACATGGTTGCTTGGGTGGAAACTGCTAACCACAGAGAGTGATGGAAAAGCAGGAAATACACCTAAGCAGGGCTCCATTTTTCAATTTAAGAGCTTTAAATTTATATATATTTATATATATATATATATGCATGTAATACACACACTAATGCTGCATTTCAATTATTTTAAGGAGTAATAGTTCACACTTTAATATCTCTGCCATTGAGGCTTTATCAACAACTGATATAAATCATATTGAATGGATTTTCAGTGGTAAATAAAATGTTAGATTTTAAAATTAAGAAATATACTTTATACACAATGCGACAAGATTTTTTGGCTCCTTAAAATATAAAAATGGCTCATTCTTGGCCTCTAACTTTTCAAAGTATTACTTTGGAGGCCTGAGTGAATCAGGACAAATACTTTAATGTTTCAGATTTACTGTTTACTCTAACAAGGTGAAGTTCAGCTTCAAGATTATGTGGCAGATGTTCCTAACATTTAAAACATATAACTAATTTAAGCGTCTGACTCTGGATTTCAGCTGAAGTCATGATCTCGCGGTTTGTGAGATTGAGCCCCACATCGAGCTCTGAACTGACAGCACGGAGCCTGCCTGGGATTCTCTCTCTCCCTCTCTCTCTCTCTCTCTCTCTCTCCGTCTCTCTCTGCCCATCCCCCAGGTCATGCACTCTCTCTCTCTCTCAAAACAAACATTTAAAAAAATAAAACAGGGGCACCTGGGTGGCTCAGTAGGTTAAGCAACCAACTTCAATTCAGGTCACGATCTTGTGGTTTGAGTTCAAGCCCCACATCAGGCTTTGTGCTGACAGTTCAGAGCCTGGAGCCTGCCTCAGATTCTGTCTCCCTCTTTCTCTGACCCTTCCCCCACTCACATTCTGTCCCCCCCTCTAAGAAATAAACATGTAAAAAATTAAGAATAAAATAAAATAAACACATACCCAATATACAATTAACATTAAGGAAAAACTGAATTTATCCAATAATCCCCACAGCCCAGCACATGAAATATTTGTTTTCAACTGTTCTACACAAGAATTTTTACTTCATCTGATATTTTTCATTAAGAAGGCAAATCACATTGAATTAACATTTGGCCCAAGTAAAGGCTTTATTCATTTCAGCTTTCTTAGCAGTGAAAAGAAAGTCATCCTTTGCCTTAATAAATGCATCTTTTCTCTTTCTGAATCTGAGGGGTCCAAGACAACCCAGAATGTCAAATATTCTAGACCAATGTCAATCAGGAGTAGCAAAGGAGGAGATGGTCATACTTGGGGGTAAGGGGGGGGTGCGCTTTAACTCTAGATTCAACTTGCAAGTGACTCAGAGTATTCCCTTCCTGCCCTTCTTTTCCATTCTCCCTTGACCAACTGAAGAAAGGAAACCAGGGTCAGGGATGTCTCCTTCATCCTTTCCCTTTTAACACCTGCTTGGGTTCATGGAAATTTAAACCCTGGCAATGGTCATTCAGCCTTGACCTTCAACATGACTTGGGAGTAGCTGTGAAAATGGTCCAAACACATTTCTGCTCAGACCTCAGTTGAGTAATTCTCAAAGAATGAATTAGACTGTGATGCTTACATCCACAAGGTGGAGGTTCAGGGGAGAATCCATCTCGTAGCTCCAAGAGAGGGTTTCTTAAACTCAAAGATCAGTTGGTGCCTGGAGCCGAAGGCACATGTAAAGCTTTAAAACCCAGCCCCCAAACAGACATGGAGTAGGATAATACAGTCTTTAAGATGCTGCTTTAGAGACAAGAATATACAACAGGGAAAGGACAAGTGTCTTCAATAAATGGTGCTGGAAAAACTGGAGAGCTACATGCAAAAGATTGAAACTGGACCACTTTCTTATACCACACACAAAAAATAAACTCAAAATGGATTAAAGACCTAAACGTGAGACCTGAAACCACAAAACTCCTAGAAGAAAATACAGATTGGTAATTTCTCTGACATCTGCCGTAGAAACATTTTTTTATTATGTCTCTTCAGGCAAGGGAAACAAATCAAAAACAAACTATAGAGGCTATACCAAAATAAGAAGCAAAGGAAACCATCAACAAAACAAAAAAGGCAACCTACTGAATGAGAGAAAACATTTGCACATGATATATAACCAATATATAATTTGATCAGTATCCAAAATTTAAGAACTTCTATAACACCAAAAAATAATCCAATTAAAAATGTGCAGAGGACATGAATGGACATTTTTCCAAGAAAGACCCACAGATGGCCAAGAAACATATGAAAAGATGCTCAGTATCTCAGTGTCATCATCAGGGAAATGTAAAGTAAAACCACAATGAAGTATCACCTCATTGGCTAAAATCAAAATGACAATAACAAGTGTTGACAATGATGTAGAGAAAAAGGAACCTTCACGCATCATTGATGGGAATGCAAATTGGTGCATGCATACAGTATGGAGACTCCTCAAAAAATTACAAATACAAATATCATATGATCCACATAGTTCTACTACTGGTATTTACGTACAGAAAACAAAAACACGAATTTGAAAATATCTACACACCCCTAAGTTTACTGCAATGTTTATTTACAAGAGTGAAGACACGGAAGCAACTCAAGGGACCATGCATGCATAGACGAATGGATAAAGAAGATATGGTATATACACAAAATGGAATATTACCCAGCCACAAAACAGAAGGAAATCCTGCCATTTGTGACAACATAGATGGACCTAGAGAGTATTAATGGTAAGTGAAATGAGTCAGACAAAGAAAGACAAATACCATAGGATTTGACTTTTACTTATACATAGAACCTAAAAATCAAATGAATAAACAAAAGGCAGAAATAGACCCATAAACACAGAGAACAAACTGATGGTTGCCAGAGGAAAGGGGGAGGGAGGATGGGCAAGATGAGGGAAGGGGAGTGGGAGACAGAAGCTTCCAATTATGGAATGAATAAAATTCTCCGAGTTAAAAAGCATAGCAGTTGGGAATATAGTTGATGACCCTGGAATAGTGTTGCATGGTGGTAGATGCAAGTTACACTCATGGTGAGCAGAACATAATGTAGGCAGAAATTTAATCACTACGTACACCTGAAACTAATGTAACATTGTGTACCAACTATACTCAAAAATATTAAAAAGTTGCTGCCTTTTTCCTAATTAAATTCTCTCTACTCACCACAAATGGAAGCATGAATAAATATTTATACTCCTCTTTCAAGACTCTAAATGGGAAAGCACTTTTAAGAATTTTAAATGCAAAGACAGAGGACCCCCTGAGACAGAGAAAAAGTTACAGGTCAATAGTACTATAATAGTTTCTGGGTAGAAAAAAAATGGTCTCTTCTGGGAAAATGTAATCAAATACAAGAAACAAAAGAGATCATAGATGATTACACATTACACATGACAATTAAAAATACAGTGACTTTATTTCCATCATCTTACAGTCCCCAGTATCACATCTGGTAAGAAGCATCATTTCTATAAACACAAAAATATTTCCAGAAAGCATGTTACAAGATAGTATATGTAAGCAACAGTTTGGCAGAATTTTATCAACTCTAGTAGTTCACGGACCCCCTCCCCCGAAAAAAGCCAAAGTTTAAAATTAAAAAATAACAGCTTTATTTAACATGTTACACCTAAACACTTAAAATATCATGCTCTAATTAAATAGTTCATCAACAACACTGTATACAAATAAAATATTACACAAAATATATTTAAGAAAATGTTTTGGTCTTTGATCTGAACAATAAATAAAAACACAGGCACTTCTACACTGAGACAGGGAAGCAGTCACTACTCAGAATGATTTTGTATAAGTGACATGTGAAAATATGGCAAGAATAGAATCCTGGAGTTTTAAACTGACAATCCGTTCATGAGAAGGTCTGCAATTTCAATCCTTTCACTTGAAGGTCAGAAATTACAAATGCCTTCCTGGTCCACATCGAAAAATCCTAAGCATAATATGGCTCCCAGGGTCAATTTAATCTTCCAATGGCCATATGGAATCATACTCATGACCTTCAACTACTAAAATTAGAGAACTATCATGGTACTACCAGCAAACCAAATACCGAACAGTTAGGCTTTCTCCTTATTACGGTCATAAGACCATATAACAAGGTAAACCAGATAAATGTCAAACAGTGGTTCTCATTTTGCAAAATTAACTGACCTATGAAAACAAGAAAATACTGTTGGGGTGGCAGGAAATCTTGACAGAAGTTAATTTTTGTAGACAATTTAAAAAATTCATCCAAATTTCATGAAAATAAATGGAATTCCATTCAACAAAAACCACTGAATCATGTATAACGAGATCTTTGTAGCCAATATGTTTATAAACACCTAAATTGCAGATAATTCACTCATTATAATGGAAAGTAAGATATTCTCATAGGAAGGCAAAACATACACAACCTAAACCGGTCAAATTCCAGAAACTTATGATAACAGCTGAGAAGAGAGGCAAATTAGAAAATAATGGCCCCTATAGGAAGGATTGGAACCAATTTTCCCACCATATCCTCTGTGAAAAGTTAACGATCTTCTGCTTTCCGTCTTCAGAAAGTACCACACTGGAGGGTTTAGAGGCCCTCAACTGGATACTACCAACGAAGGCAATTTTGATGCTTTAACATGGATATTACCCCTAATGTGAAAGAACACAACATGGGAACTATTCAAGATATGTCTTTCTATGCAAAACTTAGTTTGTATATATTTCAGCAATTTAAATGAGCGTTTCGCAACCGAGACCAAATATCAATCATCTCTTGAGGTTTTCTACTATGTACTAACATCAAATCTACATAGGAACAAATGTTATTCTTGTTTTTCTCTTCTATATCAAATGTCTTGAAACCTTTGTGTTTCTCTGGAACGAGGCCAAGTTTCTGAAGGCACATTCCAGTATAAACATCATCAATGGGGTAGAGAAGGACCCGATCAGTTACATTGTACAGCCTCAGCGCCAGGTGGCCAGAGTAGAGGAACCCACCTCCCCCCGCATAAGGCGGATAGACACCAGTGTAAACTACTTCTGGGATGTAGTACTTCAGTTTCTTATCCCGATGAGGTCCAGCGTTGTGGATCACATCACCTATAAACAAATCTTTGGCTTTGTTCTTGGATAAGCTATTCAAGTAATTCAGGATGTGATGCGTGTTCACAAAAACATCGTCGTCGCCCTTGAAAACGAACTCAGCATTTGGGCAGGAAGTGCTCACCCACCTGAGAAAGAGCACTTCTTTCAGGGACAAGTTGAAAAAAGTGTCTCTGTAGTTCCACATAAGAATGTCTTGGTGCTTCTCACTCTCAAATTTCAACATATCTGACAGGTCCGGGTGGTTATCCTCTGGCGGGGTCTGACCCAGTAAGAAGACTCGCACTACGGTTTGGTTCTCCACATTGGTTTCTCTGCCCCAAGATTCTCGAATTGCTTGCCTTCTAGCAAAATGTGGAATGAGGGACTTTATCGCCAGTAATAAGAAGGGTTTCTTTGCACATTTATCTGGTTGATCTATAAGTAGTGAATAATTTCGACATCTCAAATACAGTAGAAAGTCTTTAAATCTGTCTGGCAAATTGCTGAAACCTGAAACTACTGACGTGACCCTCAGGTCAGGTTCACAGAAGTTTAGATGGCTTATGTTGGAAAACCCGTACACTTCCCCCGTCTGGTTGGGCAACATATTCAAAATGGGGTTGTACCGCCTGTTCAGCCTTTCTTGTTCTCTGTTCCAATACGCCACAGGGGGGTCAGATACCTTCCAGAACTTTTCTTTGGGTATTATTACTTCCCCCTTTCCATTTTTTTCTTGGCTGCTGCTTTTGGAGACTTCCACAATCAAATAAATGAAGACATTAACCATCATCAGGATACCCAACAATTTTATTCTTCGACGTCCAACACTCATTTCTCATATCTGGAATAAAGAGGAGGAGCATTGTATTAATTAGATCACTATTAATTTGCGTTTGCTGACATATGTCACTTGCCTCTTTGTCTTTATCGTCTCTGGAATAGTGGTTTAGAACACAGATTCGAGGCTCATACTGCCTAGGTTCAAATCATGGCCCTACCGTTCTAGCTCTGTGACTGTGGGCAAGTTGTATAACTGAGGTCTCAGTTTCTCCATCTATAAAATGGGGATAATAACTCACTTCATAGAATGGTTGTGAGGGCTCTATGACTTTTTATATGTAAACCTTTCGAAACAGTGGCTGGCCCACAGCAAGCAGTACGTAAGTGACTGTTACAACGGAGTGGATGTTTTAGACACCTGAAGCCAAAGCTATGCATTTACTAAATAACCCCACAGGTATTCAACTTCCCTGCTTACAAGGAGACACATACAAACCAGTGTGTTGCAAACTGATTCACTCACAATTCATAACAAATACATTTTATACCGTGACCCAGTACACACATAAACTGTATTCATACGTGTGTTACAATGTGTGAGTTTCCATGTAATTCACAAATTTTTCTATTTTGTTTTATTTCATTTTTTAGAAAATGGTGATCCCAACCCTGAGTGGTTTCTCAATCCACAATTTTATAGATGAGGAAACCAAGGCAGAGAGATTAAGATGCTTGCCCAGAGGTGCAAGGCTAGGAGGTGGAGGAGACTGAGTATTAAGAGAAAAAAAATGACGAGACTCTTATCGGCTTTATCCTACCGGCCAAAAATTGAGGACAATCCAAATACCATCAATAGAAGAACAGATCGTCAAACTGTAGTATTTCATACAATGGAATAACCCCCAGCAATAAAAATGCTAAAAGACAGTGCATGAAAGACAAACCTCAGGGGCACTTGGCTGGCTCAGTCAGTAGAGCCTGCTACTCTTGATCCTAGGGTCATGAGTTCAAGCCCCATGTTGGATGTGGAGATTACTTAAATAAACAAACAAGTGTTGTTTTTTTTTTTTAAAGAGGACCTCAAATTCCATGTTGGGTTCAAGAAGGCAAGATTAATCTAGGATTTAAAAATCTGAAAATGACAGAGGTAGTGGTTTTAACTAGAAAGTGACAGGAGGGAACTTTCTAGGGAATAGAAATGTACTGTGTATGTCTTGGCCTAGATGAGGGTTTCATGGGTGTACACATTTGTCAAAACTCAAACTGCATACTTAAGATCTCTGCTGTTCATAGCAAACTGAAAAAGGGACATGAAAATGACATTTTCGTGAAATATCAAAGGCCAAGAATAGATTTCAGGCTGTGGGCAACAGAAGAAAGAGCAATAAAATAGTTTGTTTGCCAGGGCTATAACTCCAGAGTTCTAGCACTACTGTGATGGATGACCTATACAAGAACCATCTAGATAAGCTTGACAACTCAAAAAAGTGGGAATGGTAATAATACACTGTAAGGAATGCTCTTACCAGGTTAATTCTATCACTGAGAATCTATCCTTAGAAAAGAATTCTTAAGAAGTACTGTGTCTCAGGCACTGATACAATGTATCTATGAAGTAGGTGTGGTTACCTGGTTACTTTTATTCCGATTTTATACCTGAGGAAACAGATTTAAAGAAGTAACTGTTAAGGGCAGAGCTGGAATCCCAGCCAAGGCAACCAGGTTCCAAGGCCACCAAATCAAACAGTAGCCACTCTCCTCTGACCTCCAGAAACAAAGCTGGGTGCCTATTTCAGTAAAGGATAGTGTTTATTATTTTTAAAAAAATTTTTAATGTTTATTTTTGAGAGAGAGAGACAGAAACAGAGAGAGAGAGAGAGAGAGAGAGAGAGAGAGAGCAGGGGAGGGGCAAAGAAGAGACAAAGACATAAAATTTGAAGCAGGCTCCAGTCTGTGAGCTGTCAGCACAGAGCCTGATGCGGGGCTCAAATTCACAGACTGCGAGATCATGACCTGAGTTGAAGATGGATGCTTAACCAACTGAGCCACCCAGGCACCCCTATTTTTTTTAAATATAAGAGGATTTTTACATTTACTGGGTTCTAACATAGAGTCCCAAGATAAAAGTATTTGTTATGATGAGAATGCTGTGAAGTTATCACCTGCTACACAGCCCAGATTAGATGCATTGGAATTTGCAAGTTCTTTTATGTCTTTTAAAATCTGTCTAGTGGGTTCTCATCTAACTGCTTCTGTTTACCACTGCTAAACAGCTTTGGTTATAGACAAAGAAGTAAAAGGTGTTTAAAAAAAAAAAGCATGATCCAAGGGTTGTGGGATCGAGTCCTGCATCGGGTCTCGGATGAGCATCAAGCCTACTTAAGATTCTCTCTCTCGTGCCTCTCTTTCTCTCAAAATAAATAAGTAAATAAATAAATAAAGTATGTAAAAACACCACACACACACACACACACACACACCCACACACCAGCCCTTATCCCATACTTCTAAACATCTAGAAAACATGGCAGATGACAAAGTTTTTTTTGCCCATCTAGAAAACATGGCAGATGACAAAGTTATGTCGGTGCCCTCAACTCACCCAATAACCAGCCCCCATCCCATTCCAAATCTCCCCTTACTTCTGAACCACTACCTACCCCTCAAAAATCCCACCACTGAGCTACTCAGAAAGGGCCTTGTTAAGCTTCCTCCAGAGAAGGTAGTAAAAAAATCAGACGACATTCCTTACTTCTTTATTCCAGTTTTAAAGGGCCCCAAGGCACACACAACCTGAATAATTCAAACACCCATAACCAGGTCTAGGGTCCACACCTCCTCAGGTCAGATCCTTTCAAATGAGCTTTCGGGCAAACTTCATGTTCAAACTGAAGGTCTCAGTCCAATACACCTTTGGCAACCTAAACCCCTTTGCTCTGGGCCTTACTTGCGAGGGCAAGAGAACTTAAATGGACACATAGAATGTACTTGCATGAGTACCTCAGACAGTTAAAGAAATAGCCATCTTTTTAGAAAATAAATCATAATTTTAAGGGGTTTTTTTTGGCTTCTAGATTTGAGATAAAATAGTTTTCAAAAACAAGTAATTCTCTTTAAATTGGGATAACTCTCCTAGAGCTACAGTAGCATTTGACCCAATATCTCTGATCTCTACATCTTGGGTGCTTCATGTAAACAGTTTGAAGGAAGGACAATAAGGAAAAGTATGAGGATGAACGGAGAAAGACTACAATGAGGAAAAAGATTTGGAAGGTATTCAGGAAAAAAATAGCACACACTATGGATAGCTAACTACTGACATTTTCAACTCAGAAAAGGAATACGGATATCAGAAGACCACTTCTGAAATTTCTAGAGTGAAAGAGGTCAAGCTTAAGGAAGAAAAAAGGAAAGTATAGTACTTTACATAGCAGGTTGTGAACCTCAAAGTTAATTTTCCTAGAGAAAGATTCAGGGTGAATAAGATGGGAGACGATTCCAGACAAATAGCTAAATGAGCTGGTTGGGCATCCAGGTTATGGGGCAGGGCTATGGCTATCTGGAGTCCAGTCATAACTGTCTGAAGTGATGGTCTGAAGTTTCTATCACGAAAAGCACCAATCTTCCTTTTGGGAATACTTTGAGGAATACATTAGGCTTGCCACCCAACATTATCCACTGCAATTCAGGCTTTTATTTCCATGATTAAGACCCAGCCAGGACTTCCCATCACCTTGGGACTTCCCATCACCTGGGGAAAGACCTTGGGAAAGACAGGGCTTTGTGGCTCTCAAAGGGACATCATCCTCACTTTATATCTGCTCAAGGATTCCAGGCTGCAGAGCATTCTCCTGTCCATTTTTCACTTGCACCCCTAAGGGAAGCTGAAAAGACAGCACCTTAACAGTGAGAAAAATGGAGGCTCAGAGAGGGTTAACTGAGCTGCCTAAACATTACGTAAGAGTTCAGTGACAAGGGCGACATGATACAGTTTTTTGGTTCCCAATCCAGGGCTCTTTGGATCTCCTCCTTTTTCTAAAGGCACAGCCACATTCTTGTACCTGACCCAGGTCAACAGCAAAGTCGCAAGAGCTGGCTCAAGACTGAAAAAAACCCAAAGCACAGGAAAAGTCTATTTGTTAGCTCAAATGTACCAAAATACATTTGATCATTACTAAGACTCTCCAAAGAAAGAGAAATGCGAGTGCCTAGAAGCTCCCAGCCCCCTTCTGAGAACAGGCCAGCCTTCCTGGTCCAAATTCCCAAACATGCAGCTCAGGCTAATGCTTACCACTACTTGCTAAAGGACATTTCTTCCAACCTGAGAAAAAAAGATGGGAAAATCAAGATTCTCAACTACACTTTTCCACCAAGTTTAAATGTCATCTTTCATTTGTGACCTGGGCACGGTCCCTCGCATGAGAACTCTGCTTTTGGTAGAATCTTACTACAAACCAAAGTTCATGGAAAGGAGGACAAAACAGTGACCCCCATAAAAATATCTGTGGGAAAAAGCTCTCTGAATATCTGACTAAATATTCCCATTACAGACATAAAACCAATACGCGTCCTTTTCTGAGCAGGAAGTTACATTGCTTAAAAAGAATTTGAGTAAGAAAACTTACCCCAAAGCTGGGCAACATGTTATACAACCCTGACTGTGAAACACAGAATTTTTCTTATGAGTAGCAGGAAGAAATCCCATATGATAACAAAGACCAACTTTAGACTTTCACCTGGTGCTCCCCAATAAGGACTGACCAGTTTTGAAATTTCTAAAACACTTCAGTTGGTTCTGTTTAACGGAAAACAACTTTCTTTATTTTGCAATTAAAATATTTAGAAAAGCAAGGTAGCAACAGGAAAAATGTATTTGTTAGCTGAAAACAAATTACAAAATAGCACAGAGACTATTTTGTAATGCTTAAACTATGTGAAAATCCAGATGAAATCCAGATAAAATACAATACGAGAACAAAACTGGTTTCATCAGGGCGGTAGGATTATAGATGATTTTAACATTCTTTAACGCTGCCACACCATGTCCCTCCTCTCCACCCTCTACACCACATGCATCCGGACTGCCTGGGATGGGGGTGAGGAACATATCACACAAAATTCCTGAGACTGTGTTCCCATTTATGAAGCCCACGTTGCTAGCCTGTGTCATGGCCTCAGTCCCACAGTCGCTGTATCGCTACACTGAACCCCACACAGTGTTCCCGCAGAGGCTCTGTTACAACATCCACCCTTCGCCCATCTGCACATCTCCTGTGCCCTTTATCTGAATCCATCTATAGAAAGGATGCTTTCTACGAACACATATGCTTTATTTTAATAAATACTTAGGTGCCTGCCAGGCACCAGCAATCCTATGAGGCAGATACTCTCCAAGAGGTGACTGAACTTGCCCAAGGTCACAGAGCTGGTTCAAACCCAAGCAGCTCAGCTCCAGAGTCTGAATGTTAAACCATTGGTAAATGAATGCCACTGCACAGGGTTATGACTAATGGGACGCAAGTCTTTCAATGGTTAATCTCCTTAAAAGTTATTAAACATTTTAAAGCTTTTCATTTATACACTTTAACCTACAAAACTACCATCAGTCAAAGTCAGATACGGGAGGCAGGGTGGTAAATAAGTAACCTTGATTTGAATGACTACTCTATAAACCAAGTTCTGGGCAAAATACCTCATGTACCTCATTTTGTTTCCCAGTAGGCAGCCCAAGCAATCCCAGTATTTCATTCATGGACACTCGAGTGGGAACTACTGATGTGGATCATCCTAAAAGGTTTCCTCCAGTTCTGAAAGCCCTAGAAACACTGAAACAAAGTGCTGGCCAGAAAACATTTTAATGTGGCCAAGAGGACTCATTCTCACAGAACTCCAACTCAAGGAGAGTCAGTCTCTCTCTCTCTCTCACACACACACACACACACACACACACACACACAGAGCCAAGGAGCTCAAGCAAGTTAGGGAGATGGCTACCAATAGCTAATCAGGGATAGAGCCAGCAATCACACCCAGGCCTGTCCCAAAACTTGTGCCTGAGATGCCGTACCTTCTCACCCCAATATTCCCAAGGTTAAGGATAAAGGAAAGGCGGGACCTTCTTGTGTAACCATTAAATAAAATGAGCAGCCATCCCTGTCTGGTCAGGCTGAGGCAAGGAGGCTGGAATTCCAAGCTCTTGATTCAACCACGGTATGGGCTAGCAGCCTTCGTGTCCAGGGGGTCCCTCTTCCCGCTCACTCTCCTGCACAAACCAGACACACATACCTTCAAGGGGGAAAGAGCCCAAGCCTACCGCCGTATCATGAGGGCAGGGGAAACACGTACAGTTTTTGGAGAAGGTGCACATCATTCTAGCTGGCGCTGCTCTCCCCTGCCCTCCAAGAGCCTGGCAAGAATGGCTTTCCTAAATCCTTACCTCCCAGGCTGCTCCCATCTGTTGCCTAGTCCTTGCCAGCCCCTTCCAGGCTCTGCTCCGATAAACAGAGACATGGACAGTTTGCAGCTAAGTGATTCCGGGGGAGAGAACAGCTTCTAGCACTCATGCAGACAGTGGGGTGATAAGGGTTTGAAGGAAGCAGCTCAGAAGAGCTGGGCCAGACCTAGAACCCATTCCTTAATAGGAACAAGACGGCTGGCCTGGGTTCTTGCCAGGGCTGGGGCAGGGAAGCCCAGGACTTCGCCTATAACCGAGAGGCTGGCACAGAGAGAGAACATGTGTCTTGGACTTTGCTTTCTAATCTCTAAGTCATGGAACAACTATGGGATAAATTCAAGGAATCTGGTTCACAGTCATTAGTATTAGTACTTCAGGTTTGAAATGAAAAAGGAAAAGAACATATGATGAATGTGCTCACACACACATCCCCACAGGCAACATTATACATGAAAGTATCTGGCAGGACGTGTTCCAGTCCCCAACTGATTACAGTTCCCCAAAGCCTGGTATGGGGAGCACTTGACTTCCTCAAGTGGCATTTATCATTTAAGATAAAATTAATCACTAAGTTCATTCTCCAAATAAACATGTACAGAACTTTCAGAAAAGGAGGAAGAAGAAAATTTGCAAATGATAGCAGGGAATTAACCCTCCCAGAGGCCATCTTGACTCTGCTTTTTGTAAAACTGACAACAGTTTTAGATGTTCCATGTGAAAGATTATGTAGTTATAAAACAAGGCTGGTGGATGTTTGAGGACAGAAACGTCCCAGATCCATTTTCACTTTCGAAGGTCAGCTTGGTATTTGCAGTCAGACAGCTCAGAGTTAAATTCTGGTTATGCTACCTACTAGCTGTGTGTCCTTGGGCAAGTTACTTGACCTTTCTGCTTCCTCATTTGTAAAATGGGATGAAATTACCTACTATGCCAGTTGTCTATCACTCAATGGGCATTCCATAGTTCTTCTTCAAGGGTTCTGATTCCTCCAACATTAAGCACATTTCATTGCCCCTTTCATAAATTCCCTCTCTAGAAACTTGTCTATACACTGCCTTAAACATCCCCTCCAAAAGGAGGACCACAGGTTGACTCAGTTAATTGCAGATATTAGCTTTTAACAAGCTTTGTGGGGTCCCTCTTCTCAGGCCCCCTATTTAAAGTGAACCAACTTCACAGGCACCTGGGTTACCGCAGGTTTACTCCAGCATTACCTCAAATTGCTGCCCCTTCCTGCTCTGCACATCCAACCCAGGAGCTGAGTCCTGTGGACCCACCTCCATAATGGGACTTGTATCTCCTTTATCACCTCTTCTCTGTTCTACTCAGGCTCTACCACCAGCCACTGAGATAGCCTACCGCCTTATTTCCCACCAGGCTCCCAGATATGCCCTCTTCCTCAACTACTCAGTCTTCAGTCCCCTATACACACACACATTCCCTGCTTATGCTCTTCCCCCGATGTGGTCAGACCGCCACCAAAAGGCTACTGCTCCCTCAAAGGGTAACCGGTTGTTGTGTTGTCTTCTAAAACTCCTTGAAGCACCTGTGTGGCTCAGTCGGTTAAGCATCTGACTCTTGATTTTGGCTCAGGTCATGATCTTATGGTTCATGGGTTCGAGCCCTGTATTAGGCTCCACGCTGACAGTGCAGAGCCTCCTTGGGATTCTCTCTCTCTCTCACTCTCTCTCTCTCTCTCAAAATAAATAAACAAACTTCAAAAAAGAAAAAAGAAAACTCCTCTCTTCTCCATTCCCAGAGCTGGAGCTCAGGGCCTCAGGGCCTCCCCTTCTTCTACAAGATGACCTGCCCAGTGATATGTCCCAGCCTATACACCAGCCTCAGTGCTCCAATTTTCCAACTAACACACCTTCTGGTCCCAGGCAGGGCACTTCATAACGATTTGGGCTTCCCTTCACACCATCTCCAGCCAACATCCTCCATCCCCACACCATTCACACTTTAACATCCAAACACAGCAAACACATGTCTCTTCCAGAAAATCTCAGCTTCTCTCTGCCATCTGCAGAGTGCCTTCCTTTTGCTAGGCTTTCCTGGAGAGTCTTTACTCCTTTCAAATTAGCTCAAGTGTTACCTCCTGGCTGAAGCACCCGCCTCCCAGGGGTTAGGGCATTGTCTCCTGATCATGTTGGCCTACACCTGGGCATATTCCATGATCAAAGTCTTCACACTCTACCACCATTGCCCGAGCATGTGGCACCTGAGTCATTCCACATTTGGTGGACAGCTATTTCGGTCATCTGGCCAAGTTCACTGAATATGGTGAGATATTCAGTGGAAACTGGATTAAACATATATACCTCTTCTCCAAAGAGAGGACACTGAAAAATCATGTATGAGCATGCTGGTAAATGACACACATGTATTTGTATAAATCAGTCTTTTTTTAATTAAAAAAAATTTTTTTAATGTTTTTATTTATTTTTGAGAGAGAGAGAGAGAGAGAGAGAGAGAGAGACAGCATGAGTGGGGGAGGAACAGAGAGAGAGAGAGGGAGACACAGAATCTGAAGTAGGCTCCAAGCTCCAAGATGTCAGCACAGAGCCCAACGTGGGGCTCGAACTCATGAACCGTTATATCATGACCTGAGCTGAAGTCGGATGCTTAACCAACTGAGCCACTCAGGCGCCCCCATCTATCTCTCTTTTTAAAGCACAAAAATACAATAGAAAAAAATTTAAGGGATCTTTCTAGAATTGAAAGAGAGGAATTTCAGAAGTACTGAGCCCATATTAAACCTGAGAGTTCAGGGATAAGATCTGAAGTAGTAAACAGGGGTGGACACTATAGCCCAGCCCCCCATTTCCCACAGTCAGCCCCAGACCCACCAAAGGCAACGTATTTGTGGGTGGGCTTTGGGCATGTCCTGTGCATGGGACTCAATAGTGCTTTCAGGTGAGGGCTCCACCCCTCCTCCTGCAGCAGATCACTCCTCTGTCCTAGCCCAAAACAGAGGAGCCTCCACACCCCCTTCCTGGCGGGGAGCAGGGGAGTGAGGGAAGACCTTGAGCAACTGTTACCACCATCAAGGCCATGACAGCAGAGGCACAGGGTGAATAGCCCAAAGGAAGGCAGGCCATTAGTGCAGACTTACAATTTGAGGGCACCCACTTCCCTAAGGCGGGAAATCATTTTAGAAAAGAAACGCCGAAGCATAGGCAGTCACTTACTGTGGAGCTTCATGTGTTTTGGAAGCCTGTGTTAAGAGATGGACATGGCTATGGCTTGGTAAGTACTTCTACTGCCTGCTGCAGGATCCATGCACAGACAGTGTCATCTGGCATGCTCTCAAGGGCCGCCGAGATGTCTCTGCCTCATCCTTCTGTTGACTTAGTTGGGTTACATGGGATATGTTTCAGTCTGGGTCCAACCAGGAGGCAGAGACCACACAGTAATTTAAGCACAAGTTTAAGAATATGGTACCTGAATAACTACGGGATGGACTAGATCTCTACAGAGTAGGCTCTGGTAGATGAAAAGTACCAGAAAAAGGACAAACCAGGGAAAGGACAGATGTGGAAGACAGGTTCAGAGCTTATTTAAGAAGGTATGGATGGCAGAAAAGTTTCCGGGTTCCCAGGCCAGAGATGGTCCAGTCACCAGGAGAGCAGGAACAAGCCCCTGGGGTGCAGGCACAAAGTTCCCATCAGGAGGATGAGAGAAAACAAACCATTGAGGATGCTGGTAGGCATGCAGAGAACGAGGGTGGAGAGGGGGTCACCACACAAAGGGAGTCCAGGGCATTGCTGGAACAGGAAGTAGGGAGACCCCTTTCTGTGGCAGGTTAGCATGTCAATGAACAGCTTAGACAGGAGCAGCTCATGGCCCCAGCCTGGGACAAAGATTGGGTGGCCAGTTCACTAGATGCCCAGGACCATGGGGCCCCAATATGAACACACATGGGACTAATGAGAGGGGCCAGGGAAGCAGTGGCCTGGGGTTGGCCCAGGCTCCCCTTCCTACCACTGTTGCCAGAGCTGGAAAAAGCCATGCCCTGTAGGCAACTAGGAGTGCAAGAAAAACAGCAGGTTCTCTAGGAGCCAGGTTCTAGACAATGGGATCCGGGAAGGAAAATCCTACTCCTCTGCAATACCCTCTTCAGAGCCTCAATTTATAGAAGGCAAAGGAAAAATATTTCAAGGGCCTAATCCATTTTCACATACCAGGCAACAACAAAAACTGGCACAGGTTCTAGGTCCCTAGATCACCAACCCAAATTCATCTCCAACCACAGCACTTTTTTTGGAGTCTGAAGTTGGGAAGAAAGGTTATAAAACATGGGTCCTGTACAGTGAACTGGTAGAGAGGCAACACATACATGACAGTCCATTAGCTGATAGCAGAGGCCAAGGCAGGACCTGAGTGGGGCCAGCTGGTGGGCTCTGAGGCCACACTGGGAAGAAAAATAAGTGCTGGTGGGTGGGCCCAGGGCCTCTCCCCTGGAAGAGGGTGACTCACGCCTACGCCTAACTTCACAAGTGCTGCTGCTGGACACTGTAGGAATGTGTTTTCTTTTATAGCCCCTCTATTTACAAAAAAAGAAGAAAAGAAAACTGACTAAGTCACACAGGAATATGAAATAAGGGAAAAGGAAGAACTCCGAATTGGATGTCCACATTAATGACAAATACAGTTGGCATTTGCATTCACGGAGATTTAATTTCTGTAAAGCAGATTCAGTCCACAGGGGAAAGAGCACAATCTGAGTAGTCTGTCTTCTATGGGTAGATCTCTCGTACAGCTCTGTCAGAAGACGGGCATTTGTTCTGGCTTACCAATCACTACCAAGGAGTTATTCATGATTTTCCACATATTCAAAAAAACCCTGGGGCGCCTGGGTGGCTCAGTTGGCTAAGGGGCCAACTTCAGGTCATGATCTTATAGTCTGTGGGTTCAAGCCCCGCATAAGTCTCTGTGCTGACAGCTTAGAGTCTGGATCCTGCTTCGGATTCTGTGTCTCCCTCTCTGACCCTCCCCTACTCACACTCTGTCTCTCTCTCTCTGTCTCTCTCTCTGTCTCTCTCTCTCTCTCTCTCAAAAATAAATAAACACTGGGGCACCTGGGTGGCTCAGTCGGTTGAGCACCAACTTCAGCTCAGGTCACAATCTCACAGTTTGTGAGTTCGAGCCCCGCATCAGGCTCTGTGCTGACAGCTCAGAACCTGGAGCCTGCTTCAGATTCTGTATCTCCCTCTCTTTCTGCTCCTCTCCCACTCATGATCTGTGTGTGTGTGTGTGTGTGTCTCTCTCTTTAAAACAGAAATATTTAAAAAATTAAATAAATAAATAAACCTTTTAAAATTTAATTAAAAAAAAAAAACCCTAATGAACAACTTCTTAAATGCATCTTTTTTGTCTTATTATTTCCTTTGGGAAAACTACAGCAAGAACACAAATTTTTTTTAAAGTTTGCTTATTTATTTATTTATTTATTTATATAGAGCAGAGGAAAGACAGAGAGAGAGGGAGACAGAGAATCAATCCCAAGCAGGCTCTGTGCTGTCAGCGCAGAGACCGATGTGGGCTCAAACTCGCGAACCATGAGATCATGACCTGAGCTGAAACCAAGAGCTGGACCCTTAACCGACTGAGCCACCCAGGTGCCCCAAGAGAACACAAATTTTTAAAGTCATTTAGAAACTATAATCAAATTGCTCTCCTCTCCTTCCCTTCCATCTCCCCCACCAAAAGGAAAGATTGGAACTGGTTTATCTTCACTGGACACCCAAGAGCATGGAGCCATCCACACATCCACAATGATTGTGGACACTGTCCTTTTTAATCTTTATAAAAAAAAATGGACATCTCCTTGTTTTAATTTATACTTTAAAAAAAAAAATGCCTCCTTCCTGGTTTTCCTACTCCTCATGTCCTTTCCCCTTATCCTATGTCGGTGTTTCTCCTCTCAAGAGGAGCTTCTACAAGCTCAAAAATGTGAAGCAATTAGTCTAAGGTCATGGAGCTAATCCTAGTGGAGCCAACATTTGGACCCTGGACCCTGACTCTAAGACTAAGCTCTTATTCTTTCTATCACACAACACTGATGCTCAAGAAGATGTCAAGAATCCCTAGATAAAGCTGGACTTAAAAAAAATAATTTAGGAATGAAAATCTGAATCAGCATGAGAAAGGAGTAACATAGACAAAATTGCCTATTGGGAACCGTTCACTGGTTTGAGGCACCAAAGGTCCTGGTCTGGTAGCACAGGCACTTTCCTTGATAGGGATGAAGTCCCTGCAGATGTGTGCGAGGAATTTATCCACACTACAGAATGAGAGACTGGCAGGGGCTGAAACTGGTCTGAGCACACATTGGTCCAAGCAAACTCTTTTGTGAGAGCTGTTTACACAGAGAAAATGCAGCCTTTTCGTTCCCTTCCCCTCCAGCACCACAGCCTGAAGCCAGGGATCCCACCACAGCCCTCCATCCTGCTACAGGTTAGTGTATAGAACTATTCTAACCTAGAACTCCACTCCCCTGGCTCCGAGAGGAAAGGACACCAGTCCGCACAAGAAGAGATGATCAAAAAACAAGTGCTGGCCACAAATCATACCATCTCATCCTTCACCGGGTTTCTCCCTAACAAGCACACACATTCCACACAGAGATCATATACCAATTTCATTATCAGAAAGAAGCTGATAATCTTTCCAGGGCCTTATAGCTCATCTACTCCAACCACCTCATTTACAGAAGAGGAAATGAAATATCAGGAGGATGTCTTGTCCAACATCCCACAGGGAGAATCAGGACAGTGAGTCCAGCAGTGAGAATTACCATCAGGGAAGAAGTCTTTTTCTCATAGTCTACAGCTTCAATTCTAGGACTTCAACATAAAAAACAAAAAGGCAAAAAGACGAATTGCCCCAGCACTGCCTGGAGCAGTACCATCTCTGATCTCCTTCCCTGGGTATGTTTGTGGTACTTCCCCTTTGCTGCTGGAACACCTAACACACATATTTATCTGACTTCCCCACACCTCCTGGTTAACAACCTGACACACCCACAGGATGTGGGACCTCAAGGACAAGGACTGGGCCATATTAATTTCTGTATCTCTCATGTCTGCCACTCAGACAATATATTGTTGTTTAGTCAATGAATCTAAGGAGGAAAAGGAAGACATAAAAGGGGAGGTACAGTAAAGAAACAAGGACTATCTATATAATTTTTTATTTTTTTGATCCTTATGATCAAGAGTCAACATTACCCTAAACAAGTCATGGTTGAATATTTTCACACACAGGCGCTACATCTCCAACCCCTTCCACCCCCACCCCCAAAGCACCCTACCTGGCCCCCAGCTATCGGTCAGTACAGGTCAGTCCTCTTCCTAAGGGTCCTAAGCCTTTTTCAATTCCAATGCTTTCCCCCTCGATGCTTCACCCCTCACCCATCAGGAAAACATTAACTTGGTGTCGTGTCATCTCAATGCAGTCAGCACCTAAAAACATCTCAGCAAACAGTCTAATATGATTAAATAAATCTATAAAAAAACACAGGCCCAAGGGTTGAAAGACAATTACAAATTAATAAAAATGCACAAGCATAAATTACAGTACTGGACTAGAAACACAATCCCATTATATAAACTAAGTTATCAAACTGACTTTGTATAAATGCTTCTGGAAATAAGTAGGCCATCAGCCATGGTTTGACAATCCTGAAGAACAGAGATGGGGAGGGGAGTAGGTAATTTGGTGCCTGCTATGTGGGCTCCTGTGTCTACAAACACTTACAAAGAAAAGCTAATGAAATATATTTTCATTAAATACTGGAGAAGAGATTACTGGCATTTCACATAGTAAAATACATGAAATTTTCACTTAAAGACCAACTTAACAAAATTAAAAGTTGGCTCTCCTCAAAGTTTTAAAATTGATTTTCAAAATTACATCATTGCCCACCACTTAATTCCATGGGTTGTGATAACTGACCATAACCAGAAGTACAAATTCTTTATTTTTAAAACCATCACTTTAATGTTAAGCACTGGAACAGCCAAATCCAATCTGGCATAGAGATTGACCTATGTCACTTCCGACAAGCTCAACAGACAAACCTTCAAATCAACCATGGCCCTTCCCAATTTTATTAAATTATATTTGGCAATTCTTGTCCCCACAAAATGCAGAATTTGAAAGCATGTCCATCAATTTCATGCAACATAAAAGTTTACACCTGTCTTCCTTCTAAAATAAAAATATAACCTCCCCAAACAAAGAAAACATTGTGTTAACATGCTGCAAATGGAGACTGTGTATATCATATCAGACTTCTCTTGTAACTTTAATGTTTAAATTAATACCAATGACATGCATTGTGTTTATTTTAAGTAATTTAATAAACTGCCTTGGGAAGTCTCAATTTCTTGGCTGTTAGGAGGAGGGTTTCCAGTGACACATTTTCATAAAAAGTACCTGCTCTTCGTCACAATGAAGGTCGTGACCCCAAGGAGCCTGAGTTGCTGTGCCCCCAGGACTCTAGCCATATTCTTTTGGAGTCCCCTTAGAGGAGCAGCCTTGAGTTAACTGCCTGACTCACTGTTCTAAAAATATGCATGAAAACCACAGAAAGTTGTACAGAATTGGCATGTGCAGAGATTTAAATGATGGTATATTAAAATAGAAATAATCAACAGATCTAATATCTTGGAGGGAAGAGGGGAGACAAGAAATGAAGGAATGGGATGGAAGTTCCAGGGACGGTCCTTATAACAAGACAAACTGACAACTGCATACCAGCCCCTACCCATTCACTGTCCACATGCCAGGAAGCATGTCAAGGGCCCAACTGGATACTCAGTCCTGTGAAACGGTCACTGAGGTATCCTCACTTTACAGACAGGTCAATCGCTTCCAAAAACTGGCCTGAGGTTCTCAAGATGGAGAGAGAAGGGAGGGAGACTGGCAGGAACTGGGAACCCAGATGGGTTCTCAGCCCATAAGTTCATCCCACCTGCTGCCAAACTTGAAGACAAGCATGGCATTGTGTGGTTCATTGCCAGAGTAGAGGGAGGTAGACATCCCCATCGTCTTTAAGCACTCTCACAAAAACCATTCTAGATCAAAGCATGTTACCCTCAAAGTCCCCTCCCAGAGAATTCCTGGGCACCTGCACCGCTTAAGAACAACTCCTGTCCTTCCTACCCCGCCCCCTTTGCTCATGCTAGTTTCCCCCAGCCTGAAAAGTCCGTTCTTCTGCTTCTCAAACCTACCCTCATCCTTGAAGGCAAAGGTTCAAACTCTCCTGCCTCTGCCATGAGGACATCCTCGATTCCCTCAGGGCACACTGCATTTAATCTTACCTCCTGGCACTCGGGGTCCCCCCCCCCAAACTGGAGGCTCTCAAAAGGAGTACCAAGAACTAGTTACCTAGAACCCACTCCTCATCCCCAGCAGCACTACAGCAGTACGCATGTGCTGTAGCCGTGAGGTAAAAGCAAACTGACCACGCGAGTGAGTGCCAGGTGCTGCTAAACACACACACACACACACACACACACACACACACACACACACGGAATATCCAATTAAACTAGGCTCCCCTGGGATGCCACCTCTTCTCAGGAGTCAGGGACCATCCTCATCCCAGTAGACAACCTTTCTAGTGACAAGTGACCCTAGGGTAGCAACTTCAGAATGGGGTACCAAACAGGCAAAATGCCTCAGTTCCCTTCCCCTAGCTTCCTTTCCCTTTCCTGCCTCTTCTCCCCTCTTTGAATGTTAAATTTCAAGAGAGTTACTAAAAGGAGCCTGAGGACTGTTTTTAAGTTGCTTTTTCAAATATCAAAATAAATCATATGGATTTAAAGTACCTACCATCAAAACTGATATTTTGGCCTTTTATCCAAATGTTCTATTAAAAGGGGGGCTGGGGGGGCTGTTCAACCAAGACTTAGGTCCACATACTTAAAGAGACGAAATGGTAACATTTCTTTCTTTGGCTACCTGCCAAGAAAAATTTATGTTGCCAAAATAAAAGAGCACATGTTTGCTCAGTATAAGAACATAGGACAGAACAGCTTAGAAACTGGGCCTCTTTGACCAAGCAATTTAAATCATCTAATTTTAAGTGAATCTGTGAATGTCACCTTCACGTGCCACAGGCTATCGTCTACTTGGAAATATCAGGGAGGGTAGCAATCTGTGTCTCCCTGGGTCTACCCTCTGCCCACTTCTCGATCCTCACGGGGGTTGAAACACTCTCGTGGTTTCTACTTGTCAGACTGACGGTGTGGAGGTGTAGCTGGCCTCGCCCTCCTGCTCTTGCCCTCCTTGCCCTCCTGCTGCCCATGCAACCTTCCACGCATGCGTGGGGAGGGACGAAAAAAGAAATGTCATGCTGAAACCAGTGACAGCCACCTGAGGCTTCATTATTATCACTCCCTGTATCTGTACTATTTGAACATCTCCATTATAAAGAGCTTTTTTTTTTTTAAAGGATCCATCAGAACCTTAAGGAAAAAAATTCAAAAGAGAAACACTCAGTTAAAAATAGGAGTATTCATGAGAGATATTTTAAGTTCATATGAAGAAAATAATTCCTTATGTGGTGATGGGAAGAAAAATAAAATGGCTGCATCTCATTTACTATAAAGAATAAAAGCCGCAAAAGTTCCTTATAAGCGTCAAATTCAGCCATAAAATAATAAATGCAAAATAAATTTTTTTAGTTCCCAATGTTAAATATTTAGAAAAGATGGTATTTGTAACAAACCCAATTTGACCCTTTCAATGCTAAAACAAAAATATTTGATTCTAAAAATATCACTAGGCTTCCCAACGAACAATCTAGAGCCAGGCTTGAAGGTTGTTTTGTTTGTTTGTTTCTTTTAAGAACACTATTGTGTTATTCCCTGATCAGGACTCAAAAAAGCAGTAGTTCAGAGAAGCACTTGGATGTTAAGTGCTTTTCAATGAAAATAAACAACAAAATTCTGAAGCACAAATTAAAAGCCTTAGTAGGTTTATGGTGTATAACACTGGAGTGTTAACACTTTCATATTCATGACGGCATTGGATTTAAACAATCAACATGTAAGGTTGGCTGTGCGGGTTTCTTCCTATTTTGCAGGGTGGGGGGAAGCTAAATTGGGTTGCCATGGTTACAAAGGTGTTTGGGTTTTTTTGGTTTTTGTTTGTTTTTTGTTTTCTTTTTCCCCCTGAAGTCAGCTCTGGGACCAAAATCTACTTCAAGTTCTCCACAAGGATCACTCTCCCCTTGACAGTAAGTCACTCCCCAGCCCTCCTAAGATTACCATCCCCTGTGACAGCCCTTGCTGCTCCCCTGGGGTCCCGTGTATCAATGGTGGAGCTCCACTTTCTCCTTCGTTTTCTTTCTCCTTCATCTTCAAACTCTCGCTCCCAGCGACTCCAGGTGCAAGCTTCTCTCTCCCTTCTGTCAGTATCCTGAAAAGGCTCTGCTTCTCATCATGCCCTTTTGTATGCCGAGACCTTCCCAATTCCCTTCATCCTCTAGAATCTTCAGTCCTCAGCCTCTCCTGCCTTCCTCGGGTACATAACACTGCTGACCACCACCCCTGCCCTCACCTCAAATTCAAGACCACCCAACCTGGATTCTCTTCCTGGTTCTCTTACATATTGGCAGCTTTGCTCCTGGCCCCATGCCCCAAAACGGGTGTTATCCACAGTTCTGGGTTTAAGCCTTTGCTGGGTCTTCCCTTGCACCTGTCCCCTGGACACTCTGAGACACAGCTAGAGCCTCCAATGTCCTAAATGTTAAAAGCTCCCCAATGTACCTATATGTGTAGCTCACCCCCTTCACACTTTGCTATACTGGTTTCCAAATCCCACCCCACCCATATGAAGCTTTTTATCTCTTTCAAATATATCACATATTCACACTTTAATCCTGTACCATCCCTGGCCTGGTTTGGGCCCTCAGATTTCCCCCAGAAAGACTGATGAAGTGACTGAATTCAACAAGTATCAAGCACCTATTTTAACTGAGTAGTATTTAAAACAGACAAACAATGGGTGCTCGGATGGCTCAGTCGGTTGAGCATCCAGCTCGGGTCATGATCTTGCAGTTCATGAATTCGAGCCCTGCATCAGGCTCACTGCCGCCAGTGCAGAGCCTGTTTCAGATCCTCTGTTCCTCTTTCTCCACTCCTCCTCTGCTCATGCTCTCTCTCTCTCTCTCAATAATAAATAAAAACATTAAAAAAAATAAACAGCCAAGAATAAAGTTATGTGGTCAATTATCATAAGGTTGAAGGAACTTACACAAAATATAAAGGACAGTACAGATGCTAAGGATAAGGACAGTCAGACAAAACCTCTCTTCTCAGAAAGAAGGTCGCAGGAGTGGGGCAGGACAATTCCAGGAAGAGAGAACAGCCAGTGTAAGTGCCAGAGGCAGGAACAGCACAGAGGCCAGTGTGGCTGCAGTAAACTGAACCAACAGTCTGGTAGGTAACAGAAAAACTCTGGCTTTATTCTGAGGGACAGTAGGAGCTACTGTGTCAAGAAGCATATAAAGTAATTTCAATTTTAAAGATTCCTCCACCTTCTTTCAGAGAATACACTGTTACAGGGCTACTGGAGAAAAGGTTCCCCATCGGGAAGCTGTAAAATGACACAGGCCCATAATCACACCCGTTTTGCATCCATCTCGTCTTCCTACATGCAAGTTTGACCCTGAGATGTCACCACATCCTCTCCACAAGAACTTTCCATGGCTCCCATGACCTCCATTAGCTATCAAGTGCCAGTTCTTTGCATGGTCACTGAGCTTGCACCGGGTCCTATTACTCTTTCCTAAACACCCAGACCTCCAAACCCATGAAATCACCTGCTATTTCCCTGACACACTACCATAAGCCTGCAGTACCTTTGCCCTCCTTTCTCTGCCCTCTGAAAAATTATTAATTCATCCATGAAAGCTAAGTCCAAATACCACTTCCTCAGGAAGCGCTTCTTGGCTACCGCCAAAACTGCACATTGCTTGCACCTCTACAGAGCATTCTTTCATAGGTTCCAGGTTAGAGATGTCACAGACTGCTAGAGGGCAAGAACTGCGCCTGGCCCATCTAGGAATACATGTGGGGTCAAGCACAGTGCTAGGCATACACTAAGTGCTCAGTTAATGCATGCTGGCTAAGTGAACAAAATGCTCATCTGATTACACACCATCTTGAGGTCTTAGGGGGAGGAGGTCCCAAGGACAGATATTCTCTCTCAGCTGCTGTAATGTGGAGGACAGGGGTCCTAATGGAGTGTTGGGGGACTGCATGCCCAGCACTCCTGACAATGGTACCGCCACAAGTCGGGGCCAGGCTGGGTACAGATTTGAACTCAAGCCTTAAAAGCCTCCTGCCCTCTCAGTCAGGTATCTCTAGGTAGACCACACAATCTGTTTTAAATTTGCCTAAAGTATCAGCAATGTGTTTTTCCTAAGCTCTGTCCGAAATTGTACAGATACAGAGAAAAGAACCTAGAAGGATTCAAACCAAGTTAACAGTCGTTACAGAGTTAAGAGATGGCGGCATTAATTTTATTTTCCTTAAACTTACCTTGATTTTTCTCCCTAAATAAACATCATAAAGAAAAAGACTTTTAGAAAGAATGCCAAGAGTACCACCCAAGTTACATTTAAAGAACTGCTCCATGAATAGAAAGTATCCAAAAAGCTCACCAGAACACTGGGAACAGGAGGCCACTGAATATATAATACCACTTACCAGGAAGATTATAAAAGCTGAAAATGTTTTAAATGGTTTGTCTGAGCATGCGATGATCTGAGCATAACAATTTGTCATGTGCTTTCACTTCTGAAATAATTATTTCACAAACTATAAAGGAATAAACCTTGTTCTGGATATTCCGGGCCTCTTATCTAAACTCTTCCATAGACTTCATAATCAAGTGTAAGCTGTCATCCTTGCACCACAGCTCATTCCACCACAGCTCATTCCACGCAGGTGACTGCCAAGTGACTAATCAGCTCTACGTGGGACATTTCAATGACTGTCATTTCATGACTTATAGAGGAAATGTCAATTAAAAATAATAGATCAATTATTAAGACATAATATGTCTTATTTAAGCTGAAAGCACATCAACAAAGTATTGAATCAACAAAGACTTGGCTTCTTTCAGTAGAAGACCAACGTAACTTTTATAATGAAACGGCATTAAAACGAGGAAGATACAGTTGCTTTAGTTATCACCTCTTTAAAGAAATAAAAGGGGGACACAGAAAGCGTATGTCAAACACAGTGCTAGATATCCTAAGTGTATGATCACATGAATCTTCTTAGTAAATCTGAGACAGAGCTTTATCTTCCCCATTTCACAAATGAAAAAAACGCACAGAGAGGTAAAGTAACTTAGTCATTGGAATCACAGTCACACGGTGGCAAAAATGCAACTCAAAACCAGATCTGTTTCACAAAAACCTCAACACTGTACGATTCTGTAATTCCACTTATACTAAGTTCAAGAACAGGCAAAACCAATCTCTATGAAAGGAGTCACATCTAAGATGATATGAAAGTTAGAAAAAAGGTTCCCTCTAGCGGGTGGATATGGACTAGAAAGGGGCACAGGCACCTTCTGGGACACTGGAAATGTTTACCTCTTGAGCAAGGTGGTGGACACACATTCAGGAGCTGCACACAGTGTTAGGGCACTTCACACTTTGCTGGATGTTATCTTTCAAGTTAAAACAATTTTTAAAAATCCTCATCTGACTGACTCTAAGTTCATACTCTTAACCACTAAACCACCACAGAGCCATTCTGACAGAAGCTGGCCACACTCTAGAATTGATTTCCCTCAGATAATCATTTTTTTAAAATATTCTGGTAAGCAACATACATCCTAATCACATCAGAGTGAAGATACTAGAACAACAAACCTGCTTTTACATGCCACAGAATGAAAAGAAGAAAGTATCAATTTCCTGGCTACTGGGAATTTCCCCTCTGTAGCCAGATCAGAATACAAGGGAATGTTCACAGATGGACAGAAAATCATTTGTAGCAAAGTTATCTATGGAAATACCTAAAGCTAAAATTATACAAAATATTTCATGACATGTTATAACTATCAAGAATGCTAACTCTCAGAAGAAATTTGAATTTTGTTACAAAACTTAAAAAAGGCAAGAAGGCAAAGCTGATGGGCAAAGAACATAAAGCTCACAGTAGAAGCAACACAAAGTGCAAAATCTCAGCTTAGTGTTCTAACACACAGAAAACTGGTCCGTACAATTAACTTTTTCCAGCAGTAAAGTAATTGTACCACATATGCCCTGATAGCAAATTCTCCACTAAGTACAAGTTCTTCCCAGTGAAGTTCTGTTCAGACTAGCAAAGCCTCATCACCACTAGGTGATGATGAAATTATTACATCAATTCACTCAAGGTCTTATTTATACCACACACATATACATCTTATTCAAACAGTAATTGCCTCTCCAGAGAGAGGAATTTATTTATCCTACAATTTGGAGACATCTTTGGTAAGCACCTAGTAACAGTTACCCCACCTTACAGGGAGTGGGGGGCAGGGGAGGAGACAGTTGCATCTACGCACCTGCTAGGTATGTGTGTTGTGGTCTTAATGAGTACTTTCAATTGTGTCAGCCAGGAAATCTAACTTTCAAATTGTCACAGCCCAGTTTAATTCATATTTTAACATTCTGTATAAACTAAAATTTCCAGGCAATTGATTGAAATGATTTTAGTTATCTCTGATTATTTGCATATAAGACCAAAAGGCCTTTAGGAGGATTTTTCACTATTGGTAACTTTTATACACCACGATAGGACATGTCGAAAGAGATTATATAACCAAATATGATCCCAGGTGCAAGAATCTTAACGTTTAGGGGCGCCTGGGTGGCTCAGTCAGTTAAGCATCCGACTTCGGCTCAGGTCATGATCTCGCGGTTCGTGGGTTCGAGCCCCGCGTAGGGCTCTGTGCTGACCGCTCAGAGCCTGGAGCCTGTCTTCGGATTCTGTGTCTCCCTCTCTCTCTGACCCTCCCCTGATCACGCTGTCTCTCTCTCAAAAATAAATAAAACATTAAAAAAAAAATTAAAAAAAAAAAGAATCTTAATGTTTATAAAAGTAACCATTGGCATTTATTAATTTTTAAACTCTTTAACAAACTGTCCAATAAAATGGTCAAAAAAACCTAAGTAAAGTCAAATATTGTGGCTATTAAGCAAGTTAGAAGGAATTAAAAGCACTGACTCCGTATGTTAAGAACAGTATGCTTCGGTACATTCACGGCACCGGGTCAGGATCCCTAAATTATGGTTTAAAAAGAAACAAAACAAACCAAAGAAACAAAAAAACTACCAGAAAACATTAAAACTTAAAGTTTCAAAGTTTCTCTAAGAAACAATGGATTCATCTTTACTCTTATCTCAGCATCAGCTGAAAAATCCCGCACATTTCTATCCAGAACATCTTAGCTGTATAACAATAGTGCATCATGTAAAGCAGAATGATCCATTTTTTTACATTCTTATTCATTTCCTAATGTAACTCTTTTTCCCAATGTACCTCTAAAAAAAAGACACACATTTGAACAAATTGTATAGTGAAAAATTGACCATGAATTATCAGTTCCATTTTCCTATTTTAGCAAAACTGTAGTATCTTAGAATTAGAAAAATCTAAATTGTGTTTTTTTAAACAAGGAACTCTCCAAAAGTACAAACCATTACTCAGCTATCCATCAGAAACCCAGAAAAAAATCATAATTTTTACAAGCATATGTTTATTTTCATCAAAAGATTACTTCATTCCCTGGACTTTATAAACTTTATCTCCATCTGCCAAATTTGGCTGATTTCAGTCAGACAAATCTGAACAGTTCCCAGTTACCCTGTCTGGTAGGGGGAAATTGATGCCTAGAGGAACTTCTATATTGATTACACAATGACCACCACTTATTACGTGCTTAACTCCCATGATGCGGAGCCAGGACTTCAGCAAACATTATCCTATTTGTCCTCAAAAACCATCTTGTACGGCAGGCGTTACCATCTCCAAAACCAGTTAAGGAAAACAAGGCTGAGATGATCAACAACCTGCCCAAGGTCACTTGAACAATATGTCACAGAATCAAGACCAGTGAACAGTAAGGGTGGGAACTTGAATGGTTCTGGAGAATTAGGTCTTGCCATCATGTCCTCTACACAAAAACTAAATGAAGAGCAGTGAGCCCCTGCTGTTGGGAGATGGCCAAAGGGAAAAGCAGTGTTTCAAACTGAGAAAGTTTCAACATTCTAATTTCAAACATTAGAGCCAAAGATAAAGGCATTGGTAAAGGCTGGGCAGGGCAGAAAGCTTTACTCCTAGAGAGTTCTAAAGGGTTCTGCACTTCCCTAGTCTTAAAATCTAATCTGATTTAAGAGCACAGGACTCTGTAACACTCTCCCAAATTCCACCAGGGTTAATAACCTCTATTCAAACGAAAGAGAAGTGAGAACTAGGACAGTGAGAAGAAGTGACCGCCCAACCCTGTCCTCCCACCAGGGTCAGCTGTCAAATCCACATGGGCGCGACCAGCAGACAGCTAGGCTCCAGAGCCCTTCAACTAGGCTAGGCTCGGGTCCCCCCTCCTTCCTTGTCCCAATCCTGACTCCGTTGGCCACCTCCCGAGGCAAAATACACCGGAAGAATTTGTTGTAACAAGTAGACACCCATATTCACCAACTGGTTTAGCAATCTGAAATCTACATCAAGGCTCCAACAGGGAGGGGCAGGAGAATATGGTATAATTGTCCTAAACTATCTTTCTACGAAGTTGGGAAGGTTCACGAGACCATAAGGGGTAGGGAAGCAAAGACAAACATACCATCTCTAAGTTTTAAGGAGGACAGGTAGTCTCCTCGCCGAGATTTAAAATGTATTATTTTCAGAGATATGCTTCCACGCCGTGACACTTGTGGGGAGATAATGGGTTCTGGGGCTCCCCTGCCCTAAGTGCCTGGAAATTAAGGTGACTTGGTTTTATTGACTCCAAAAGGGTCCGCCTGCCGTCCCGGGGCAGCCTCCAGGACCCCCGCCCGCGGCCCCAGCGGGGTCCCACCCCGCGCCCCCACGCCCACCCTTCCAGCGAGTGGTTTCGCAAAGGCCTGCCTTACCAGCTCCCGGCAGCACCCACCCATCCCCCTCCCCAGGTCTCAGGCAAGTAGCCTGGTTAATCATTCAACGCGGGCAGCGTGGAACATTTTTTTTAGAGGTCAAAGCAGAGGTTCTCCCTAAGTTTCACAGAAACCAGCCTTTGGGGACCCGGAGGTGGCAGCGGCAAGCAGATGGGGGTGGGGAGCGGCTGCTGGCGGCTCTTTGGCTCACAAAACACCTGATCTCCCCATGCGGCACCCGAGACCAGCGCAGTGAGAGGGTGGGGTGAGGGGTGCGAGAGCGAAATCACGCACAGACCCCCATCCAAAAAGCCTGTGGAAGCCAGGTGAGGACTTGGGCCCCACATGCCGCTCCGCAACGCCTGCATCACCCCGTGCGGGCTCCCCCGGAAGTTGGGGTGCAGCGAGGAGGGGGGATGTCCCCGGGTCCCGTGGGGGTGGGGGTGGAATAGGGCAAGAGACTCAAAAGACATGCTGCTGCTGGTTTTGTTACCCTCCTCCTCTAGAGTAAGGAAGGTGGAGGGAACGGGGGACGCCTAAATGGGGCGGGAGCCACCCAGGAATGGTTTCCTCTGGGGCGCCGGGACGACGCCGGAACCGGCGAGGATCTGGATTGGGGGGGAGAGGGGTCAGTGCGGAGCAGTGGGGAGCAGGGAGAAGAGATAGAAAGGAAGCGGAGAGGGCTTGGGGAGGCGGTGGCGGAAGGGAAGGGCGGAGGGGGCACACCCGCCCGGCCGTACCGTGTCCGGGAGCAGCTCCTGCTCAGCGGGGCGGGGGCGGGAGATCCCGGCCGCATCCACGTCCCGGCCGCTCCGCGCGGCTCAGCCCGGAGATCTCCGCCGCTCACGCTCCATGCGTTGCACTGCGACGGGCGGCACAGTGGTGGCGGCGGCGGAGAAGTCACCGGCACGGCTCGTCTCCGGCACTTGTTGCCGCCTCTGCCACCGCGCCTCTCACTCCCGACTCCGGCTCCAGGCGCCGTCGCCGCCTCTGGGCGCCGCGATCCGGCCCCGCCTTCGCCCCGCCCCAAGCGCCAATCAGGCCCGGCACCGCCCCTCACGTCACCGCCCAGCCCGGCCCGCGGCCCAGCGCCCCAAGTTTGGGGAAGGCCGTGTACCAGCCTGTCTGAGAGTTGGCGCCCTAGATTCGCCCAGTCTCGTGCTTCTCCTCGCTTCCGGGGACCCTCTGGGGTCCCCAGGGGTACATGTGGGCAGTAAAGGGTTAAGCCGGGGGAAGGGTACCCCAGGATGTAGACCCCCTCGGAAAAACACTGCAGTTTGACAATATTCCAAACCCGGTCTAACGTAAATCTCTCCAACTGCAGATCGCCCCTCTTGCGGTATGTCTGATGTTGGGGGACTAAGCACATGGCCTGGGGAGGACTCCAGTGACCTTTAATGACCAGAACCAGTTTGTAACTGGGCCTGGACAGGACCACAGCCGGCGTTCAGGGGTTTGTGTGCGTGCGCCCCGGGAAAACCCGGGGTTCCAGGGAGAACCAGGGCCAGAATGGGACTTGACCATTGCTCTTTGCCCTCGTGGCCATTACCCACCGCCACTTCTCAGATACCCAAAGACACCCTAGAGCCCAAGGCCTACAGTGGTGCCCTAGTTGGCATTGCCGCCCGATCTTCGGATTTATGAGGCTGCCCACTAATTGGTGAGGGGGAGTTTTAGTTCTCCTTGCGGTGTCTTGCAGAGAATTTCCTCGAGGTTCCACGCGCCTCTTGAAAGCCAGAAAAACGTGTACAGACGCTGCCTCTCCAACTCGCGCCGCGGCCCAAAGGGGCTGGGCGGACACCTGGGAACAGCCCAAACGGCTGAACTCTGACGTGCACACCTCCGGCTCCCCTCCGCTGGGTGAGGATTTGGCGCCTACGACATACACCGGCCGAAAGACCTGGAACCGTAGACGCACCCTCTCAGCCCAGCGCCCCCGCTGGCTCGCCAGAGCGCTGCGTTTTAAGGTGGGTCCCAGCTGCTGTGGACGCTACTTTGGGGGACCCCAGGTAAGCCCTGCGCAATCGGATGGGGAGATCGCCCAGAGTATGGAATGCCCAGCACAGCCGGCTCACCCAGCGCGTACTCCGCCAGCAGGCAAACCCGGCGGGAGGCGCACGTGAGAGCACCTCCCTCCCTCGGTCCTTATCTCTTCGGGAGGAAAAAGATCTCCTTTACATAACCAGACTGAACAATTAAGGACACTACACTCTCAAATATTTGCATTTTTCAGATGGCTTTCTGAGGCGGAATTAGCCGAAGGGGAAGGAATTGCAAATGTAGGAATTCAGGCACCTGTGAGCTCAGCCCACTTCACTGTGAGCCCTCACTCTTACCCAAGCTCAGAGCAAAAGAACACTTTGCGGCTGGATGCACGGAGCCACGTGGGTGCCCTCTTCTAGAAGCAGGAATTCAGAGCCAGATCTGGGTAAGTTTTCATTTTCAGCCTTCAGACTTTTTTGCTTTTATGTTGATCACATGATTCTCCTAAGACTGAGACATACAAGTCCAAGAAACAAGTTGGATTTTTGTGTATTCATAGAAAAACAAGAAGGATGCACACCTACTGCTAACCACCATTACCCCAAGTGTGGGACTGGAGTGTGGGAAGTGGGGGGGAGATGAATTTTGTACCATTACTGAGTTTGAGTTTTGTATTTTTCCAGTTGTATTAACTCTTTTAACTTAGAAAGCTAATAAAACCTTTTTAAAGAAATATAGAGATTAGAAATTCTTTAAGAACGCTACAGAAAGTATAAATTAATAGAGAAAGCCTATGTCTTTCATTCTGCGTCGAAATAATTAATCCTGAGTCCATGTTCCTTGGTTTAAACAAAGATATCTCTACACTGCCTTTCTGATTAACTGCTGCCATGGGACCAGACTGACATCTGAAGATTTTTCTGTGCCATCAGATTGATATATTGTTTCTTAGCACATGTGTCTTCTCTGTAAATGCAACCAGTAGGCACAGACATAGTTTCAGGGACTGCCTGCCAGGAAGTTTTTAGTAAAGGAACTGCGACAGTGTCAGTTGGGAACCAACAGGAAATTAAGCTTGTGTCCTTTGCAGCTGCCCAGCCCTTGAAATTTAAAAATAAGGGCATTCTCTTCATCCTGCCATTAATTAATACAGTTGGGAGTATCTCTATAACAGTTAACATTGTTCCTTGGGGAGAATTACTCAATGCTAAGTTCCACACCCACGTTGCCGTAGGCTTTACTCTTGGGTTGGGTCCTGGGTCCATCATCCATAGGTAACGATGTATTATTTATTTAACAAATATGTGTTGGCCACCTTCTAGGTGCATGGGCACAGTGCACAGTACCAGGCACTGGAGTGGTGAATGTGGCAGACAAACAGTTTCCTCTCAGAGCTCACAGTCCAGCTGGAGAGAGAGAGTTTAACAATGAAGTACATTATTGGGGTGCCTGGGTGGCTCAGTCGTTTAAGTATCCGGCGCTTGATTTCAGCTCATGTCACAATCTCACAGTTTGTGAGTTCCAGCCCCGCATCAGGCTCTGCACTGACAGCGTGGATCCTGCTTGGGATTCTCTGCCTCCTTCTCTATCTGTCCTTCTCCCCCACTCACGAGCTTGCTCTCTCTCAAACTAAATGAATAAGCATTAAAAAAACACAATCAAATGCTCTATCAATTATGTAATTGCAATTTGATATGGGCCAAAGGAAGTATAAGGTGATGGGACCATTTAAGGAGTCCAAGAGGAGGTGATATTTGAGTTGAGCTCTGAAGGGTGAGCAGGCAAAAGGAGAGTGGGACAGAGTTCTTGGCTGGTTTAGACTACAAAGGGGATGTGGTTGAGGGAGAAGTTGGAGAGGTAGGCAGGGGCTTGATTTTATAGGGCCTAGAATACCATTTTCAGTAATGGTCACTCTGACCACAGTGTGAAGAAGGAATAGGGAAGAGGGAGAAAGGGGGTTGAGGGACAGTTAGGAGGCTGTTGCCAAAATCAAATGAAAGGGGCTGTTTATCTAAGCAATAAAGCAAATGGAGAGAAGTAGATACCAACAAAATTTGGTGATTGCTTAACTAGGGAGGACTCAAAGAAAACTCCCAGTTCTCTGCGTCTTCAACTAGATGTACAGTGGTGCTGTTTTCTTAGGTGGGGGGCCTTCAGGGAAGAGGATTGAGCAAATCTTCCCAACATTCACATTTGGTCAAAGTGGGTCTGAGGTGCCTGTGAGATGTCCAAGTGGAGATGTTGAGTAGGTGGTTGGTTGTAGGATCTGGTGTTCTGAGGAGAGGCTGGAGCTGAAATAGTAATGTAGAAGTGGTAATAAAGCTAGGAGAATGAGGTGGTCTCCTAAGAGAATACAGAGTTTGTCCAGAAGACCAAGGCCTGAGCCCTGACGAACTCTTATCTAAAAGCTGGACAGGGGCGCGTTGGTGGCTCAGTCGGTTAAGCATCCAACTTTGGCTCATGTCATAATCTTGCTTTCCGTGAGTTTGAGCCTCTGTGCTGACGGCTCAGACCCTAGAGCCTGCTTCAGATTCTGTCTCCCTCTCTCTCTCTCTCTCTGCCCATCCCCCACTTGTGCACTCAAGCTGTCATGCTCTCTCACTCAAAAATAAACATTAAAAAAAATTTTTTTTTCCAGCTGGACATAGGTGAATTATCCTGCACATGGAGTGGAAGAGCAGCCAGCTAAACAGGAAGAAAACTAGGAGCTTGGGGAGGTGGGGTCCCAGAGCCCAGGGAAAGAACACGTTATAAGGAGGCAGTAGTCAACAGCCCTCAAAATGGCTGACAGACCCAAGGGAAATGAGGACTAAATAACCACTGTATTGACTGGCCTTGGTATCATTGGGACTTTCATGGAGCAGTGACTGGTACAGTGAAGGGCAAAGAGATAGACTGGTGTGGATTGAGGAGTGAGTGAGAGGTGAAGAAATGAAGAAAGGCACTTACTTCATGCAAGCAAAAAGGGTTGAAGGGTAAGAGAGAAATAGCTGGAGTGGATTGTTATGTGGTTTAGGATAGAATAACTTGAGTGTGTTTAAATGCAGATGGGGAGGATCTTATAGAGGAGAGGAAGATGAAGGTATAGCAGTGAAAGGACAGTGGACAATAAAGGCTCTATGACCATGGGAGAGGATGGAACCAGAGTATGGATGGAAAAGGCTGACCTCATTCAGGAGGCTACCTCCACTATTGCAACAGGACCCAGCAGGTTTGGTGTTGGACATTGAATCTTTCCACATGATAACTTTTTATTGCTCTGGGACATACAGGAGGCTGGGGGTGAGGCAAGGAGAGCTGAGAGATTTTGAAGAGAATGGAGAAGGTGTGACAGAGTCATTGCAGAAGGTGGGAAGGTTGAGATGACCAGAGGAATGGCCAGATGATAAGGCAACATGGCAACCCACTTGAGATTGGTGGTGTGAACTTATAAGGTACCCTTGGGCCTTCCATGTGATTTCCTCCAGCAGAGCTCAGCTGTCTGCTCTGGTGCAGGCTCAGATGAGGGAATCGCTAGGGCAGAGGAGCGAATTCCTTTTGCCAAGGAATTCAGAAGCAGCAAAAGTGGGATCAACATGATGAATGATAAAAGAGAAAGGACAGAAGTCAATGGGCTGAAGGGTCAAAAGAGGCAATGTTTAGTCATGTTGGAAGAAGAGGAGGTTGGGTCAGCAATCTGAATGCCTACATCAGTGGTTCAGAAGATGGAGAGGTTTAAGGTTGTGGCAAAACCATGATAAGATAGGAGAGAGTAAAGGAGAGAGTAACTGAAGAATATGAGGCCAAGGGATTGAGAGGCAGGGTACTGCATAGGTCATCTGTGTGAACAGTGAAGCCACCAGGAAGATGTGGGTGGGAACTGAAGCCAAGGTCCTAGCGTGAAGGTCATGGAGCTGGGAGCTAGTCTTAACAAAGTGAGATAGAGGGAGTGACCAGGAGGTCAGAAGATGGGAACTACCAGAAAGGAAGATGGAATATGAGTAGGCAGCAGTCTCCTCAAAGGAACAAGAGCATTTGCAAGAGGTGGAGGAGAAATGATCAGAGAGGACTGACAACACCCCTGGTGGGACACACAGGTGAAAGAGTTAGCAGCTTCATCTACCAGAGCTTCAGGGGAAGCAAAGGGGATTTCATTCTGAGTAGAGCTTAAGGATGGACGGACGGATGGATAGATGGATGAACTGACCTGCAACTCAGTTTGCTGATTGAAGTCTGCAATCCCAGAGGACTGTATAAAAAGATTTGGAGTGTGGGAGTGAGTAGAGATGGGAGGTCAGGTGCCTGGAAGAGCAGAGGATTGTGGCATGATGGTGGATAGAGGATCCATGAAAGAATAATAATGGAAACAGAAATGAGTGATCCCTATAAAGCCTGACCCAGTAGGTCTGTAAACAAGGGCCACATACCCCTCACTTGTTTCACCTCAAGATTTGCATCAGGGAAAGGCATGTGGAGGCCTCCATTCTCCTTCCCCTTCTCCACTGGGAGCTCCTATGGGACTCTGGCCATGAATCAGGAATCCCAGGCTTATCTCCCCTCTGCTACATGCTGTTGAACTCTTCTGTCTGTTTCATTGTCTGCAGATGCTAAAACACACACCCTCTCAGGACAATTATAAGGAGGAAGATAACTTAAGTAATAGCTCTTTCTAGGTGCACCTGGCTGGCTCAGTTGGTAGAGCATGTGACTCTTGATCTTGGGGTCATGAGTTTGAGCCTGATGGGTGTACAGATTAATTACAACAACAACAACAACAACAAAACTTTCTAAACTGTAAATTGCTGTAGGAATGTGAGCGATTTCCCTTGATCAAAACCCCCTCACATACACCCCCTCACATACACCCATGTCTCTCCCAGGAGCTCTCCCAAAACGATTGTGAGTCCTGCTCTAGAGGAAGCTGTAATCTTGCCTGGAGACTGGACAAACACACCCAAAACAATTAGAAAGGAATGCACAGCTGTGTCTGATTAAGTGCTAAATTGTAAGGTGCAGACAGTAAGAGCTCTTAGATCAGAAAGGGAACAATTAGCCAGAATTGGGAAAGTCTGGGAGGCTTCCTGGAGAAGGTGGGGTGAAAGGCACCCAGACTGTCACTTATGCTGAGAAGAATATTTGCAAATGCCCATTCCTTTGTGGCTGGAAAGACTGCCAATCTGACAATCTGACATGGGTCTACAAAAACTTTCTAGGTCATAGGTTTCTCTCTTGGCACCCCTGCTGCCTAACGCGTTGTCACCGCTGTAGCCATGCACCTTCTCAATCCGCGTCCTGTGCTCCCCCCAGGTGTTGGGCTACACAGTGCATCTTATGTGCTTTGTCCTGGGCCTCTCATGTTTGGGTCTCCCTTGTTACCTATCTTCCTGGTGAAGAAACAGATGTTGATCTTCAAAAAGTTTCCTGTACCGTCTTTGGTGCTAGTACACACCTCATACTTTTGCCCAGTCAGACTGCAGGCTCTCCAGCTGGCAATCCTGAATGCCCCTCTTGCTGCTGTTTGCCTCACTGCCCCCGGCCAGCCTAGGGTACCTGCATGTCCACTGAATCAAAGCCCTGCACCACCTCCCCCACCTGCCTCCTTTGCTCCTTACTGCCTCTGCTTCATTGTCCAGGAGCTCCCTACAACCCACCACTCAGATACAGACACCGTGGTGCTGCCACCCTAGAGCCCAAGACCTGCAAGCCCAGAGCTTGCTTCCACCCCCTTGGTTGTGCTGGAGCCAACTCCTGCAGCCCTTTGGACATGGCTCAGAGTGAAGGCCTTCTTCCTCAGTAGCTAGCCCTGTGGCCTGCATGGTGCCTCAAGCCCTGAACTTCCCCCCTTCCCTTCACCACAGACCCGGAAAAGATCCCATCGTGCTTCAGGGGCGAGCACACCCGGGTAGCATCAGCAGCAGAAATCCCTAACTCTTGTGTGCGTTATGGACTTAGGTTGCTCCAGAAGGACAGCAGTGTTTTGCTAGTCTGTTAATCAGTCCCAGTTAGGGCCATAAAAACAAAAGCCACCTCTGTCAATGGCCAAAATATTAATGACTGATGGAAAGTGTGGAATCTTGGCATTGGAATTCTTGGAACGCCAGTCTAAATCCCTTGGAACTTACAAATGAGAAAAAGAAGGTCCTAAAACTAGCTTTCTGGAGGCCAAGCATCTGATACTAGAGATAATCTCTTGAATGATGGTCAGTTAAGTCACAGGTTAAAAGTCACCTGGCTCCTGGGGTGCCTGGGTGGCTCAGTCAGTTGAGCATCTGACTTCAGCTCAGGTCATGATCTCGTGGTTCATGGGTTTGAGCCCTGCATCGGGCTTGCTGCTGTTGGTGCGGAGCCTGCTTTGGATCTTCTGTTCCCCTCTCTCTTTGCCCCTCTCCCACTCATGCTCTCTTTCTGAAAAATAAAATAAAACTAGGGGCACCTCGGTGGCTCAATTAGTTGAGCATCTGACTTTGGCTCAGGTCATGATCTCAGGTTTGCATTCAAGCCCTGCGTCGGGCTCCGGGCTGACAGCTCAGAGCCTGGAGCCTGCTTCAGATTCTGTCTCCCTCTCTCTCTCTCTGCCCCTCATCTTTGTGTTCTCTCTCTCTCAAAGAAAATAAGCGTTAAAAAATCTTTTTAATTAAAAAAAGCCTGGAAGCTGCTTCAGATTCTGTGTCTCCCTCTTTCTCTGTTCCTCCCCCATTTGCACTGTCTTTCTCTCTCTCTCTCAAAAATAAATAAAGATTTAAAAAATTGTTTTTAAATAAATAAAACTTTAAAAAAATCACCTGGCTCCTAAAGTGAACCCTTTATCCCAAGATTACTTTGACTTTGCAACAGCAGAAAAACATAAAACCTCATTATTAGATGCAGATACCAGAAACCAATGTCATAATTCCCAGGGGATTTGCTCCATCTCTCACAGAATCCTGATGCTAGAAGAACTCAGAATTCGCAGGTGAGTAAAGTCCAGCCTGTGTATGACATTGTGATGGTGGTTAAGGTCAGTAATTTGAAGGGGCACGAACAGCCTTCTCTATTGGGATCATAATATTGTTGGGGAATGGAACTCTCATTAAAGAGAAATGCAAAATCATCCTTGTAATTATTATCAAATTCAAGAGGAGAGGCCTATAATTGCAGCATCAAGCATGAGACAGTGCCATTAATATGATTATCAGGGCATAAGCCTATTAGAGAACTTAATGCCTCACTGCTGGCATCATCCTGCTGGCTACCATAGGTCTGGAAACCATCTCAGTTGTAAACACAACTGTTACAAAACAGTGATTTCCAAGGGGCATAACAAAGATCTGCTGGCCTTTACCAAAGGTCAAAGCTGCCTGGCAAAGGAAAACAGAGAACATTTCTGAAAAATGAAGATTCATCCGCCAGCTCCACTTGGCTCTTACTGAGAAAGAAAGTATGCTAAGCTCTGAGTCCTCCCTGGCCCTGCAGCAATCCAGCCATGGGTATAACTGCGAGGTCTGTCACCTTCGGATAGGCATGTGTCACTTCAGAGGGACACAGGGGCCTAAATCTTGGCTGCTGCTGGTGAAAAAATCATGGTATGGAAATCTACAAACCCAAGTTCAAATCCCACTCTGGGAACAAGCCCCATGTGTCCTCATGGGTGTAGTAATACCTATCTTGAAGAGTTCCCAATATGGAGAAATAAGGTCATTTATGATCAAGTGCCTGTAGATACCCGGTGCTTAATAGAAGTTTGTTTCACCCTTGGCCTGAGCAGTGGGACAAGTCCTCATCAGGGTGAAGTATAGGTGGTGTCTTGGCAGAGAACCCGAGGGATTACCAACATGTGTCCTGGGCGCCCACAGGAGGAATTGCTATTCTATCTTTATTCCAAAATGTTCAGATATCATTAATCAAATCACCATTTAGGATGGGAAGATCAACTGGCTGTACCTAGGAGGAACCACCTGCTTGGTCTTTAGGACCCAGTGACTTATGAAATTCACTTGGCAAGTTGTCTTATAGCAAAACCATCACCAGGAGGTGCAGGGCCTTTTCCTTAAGCATAACAGATAAATCAGAGACCAATGGACCCCATGGATGGTTTTAATTACTTTCACTGTAAGCATCTTCGCGCTAGACATCTTTACCTCCAGCATTTTTGTCGAATAACTAATTAGCAATACCACAATGTTGCCATTAAAGATAAAAAAAAAGTAGGGGTGCCTGGCCGGGTCAGTTGGTAGTGTGGTAGGGACCCCTCCGTAAGGAGAGAGAAAAAGAGAAGACTTCAAGGTCACCTGGATGTGCGCCCAGGTGCCTACAGTTCCCATGGCTTTGTAGACTGAGACAACTCAGACTGCATGTTTCTGTGTGTTACCATATACGGGAGACAACGTAATAAAAAATGTATAAAAAACTATGCCATGTGATGTGGGCCCTCAGTTCTTTGGGTACGAACACAACTGATTGGTGCCGGCACGAATAAAAGTTGCTTCCTGGAAAGAAAAGCCTCGGTGTCAGGACTCTGTGCGAAAATCCTGCAACATTGCTTGGGGGCTCTACCGGGATTCGGACGGTGCATTTCCACCTCCCTTGCCACCAGGGTACGAGCCTTGGAGCACCGGGAGAAGCGACCCCACCTGGCGCCAGCGGACCTCTTGATCCGTAGGGGACTAGCTTATCCCGGGGTGCCGGAGTGAGGGCCCCATGTGCGCTAACGGAACCCCTAGAGGCCCAGAAACCAGCTTAAGGAGCAGCGCCCATCTGACTGGTAAGAACCCGGGTTCATTTTGGTAGACCTGCCCTTGAGAGGCAGAAGGGGAGCCTGATCACCTACCAGAGTTGCACTAGTAATTCCACAAGGGAAGAGGAATGAAGCTGCAACTCTAAGGCGCTGAATGTAGGGCAGTAGGCTGGAGTTGTGTGAATGTGTGTGACTGAGACGGACAACGGGAAGGTTCCAACCTGACCAAGGGCCGAAGAGAGTGTTGGGTCCTGATCCGCGGTTCCATGGCGACCTCATATGGCTTAAGGCGGCGTCAGACTTCCTCGGGAGTCTGATCCGGGTCGGGGATTTAAACTGAACCCGCCAATGCTAAGAGGCGCCTGAGATATCTGAGAGGAGAGCGGCCAGAAAGGGGCAAAGCGGGTGTGCGTTCTCTCCAAACTAGTCCCCCTCCATCCTGTGTTTTCCCCTTTTCTTGTGCGTGAAAGTCGTCTGCTAGGGGGAGGAAATGGGTGGAAAGCAGAGTAAACCGACTCCCCTAGAGTATATGTTGAGGAATTTCAAAAAGGGATATTCAGGAAATTATGGTGTAAAATTAACTCCTGAAAAGCTCCGGACATTCTGTGAAATTGATTGGCCATCATTTGGTGTGGGCTGGCCCTCTGAGGGCTCCCTTGATAAGGAACTAGTTGGCCAAGTGTTCAGGGTCATTGCAGGGGACCCAGGCCACCCTGACCAATTTCCTTATATTGACTGTTGGCAAGACCTGGTCCTATCCCAACCTCCTTGGCCAAAAGTCTGTATTGAAGAAAGCTGTAAAGAAATGATGGCTCACATCATGGCTTCCTCCAAGTACCGGCCAGAGATTAAAAAGCCCATACTGTCAGGAGAACCTAAAGAAACGCCACCACCGTATGTCCCACTGTACCCACCACTGCCACCTGTGCCTCCAGTAGCCCTAACTGCAGAAACCTCATCGGAGTCTGCCCCTAGCCCTGAGGCCTCATCACCCCTAGCACCACCGACCTTCCCAAGTGTGACTGACTCCCCCAGACCGCCAGTCTTAACCCCGCATACACCTCCTGAGCAGCAACCGGAGAATCGAGCCAGCAGAGGCAGCCCCTCCCCGCAGCCACACCGAGCCCTGCAGATGCCATTGAGGAAAACTAGGGAGCCCTTCTACTATGATCAGGAAGGCCAGATCCAAGGAGGCCAGCGTGCTTACATATACCAGCCCTTTACCACTACGGATCTCCTGAATTGGAAGCACCATACCCCCTCCTATACGGAGAAGTCCCAGGCTATGATTGACTTAATGCAGTCCATAATTCAGACCCACAAACCCACCTGGACAGACTGCCGCCAACTTCTTTTGACTTTCTTCCATACAGAGGAGCGTCGCCGAATTATTCAGGCAGCCATAAAATGGTTAGAAGAAAATGCCCCGGCTGGGACACTAGACCCCCAGGCCTATGCTCAGACTCACTTCCCTGGAGAGGACCCCAAATGGGACTCAAATGACTTAAGTAGAGATGGAAGGTTTACAAGGATTGAGCGATATCAACAAGCCCTTCTAAATGGCAGGGGCGGGAGGGGAAGGCCATAAATATGAGTAAAACATCAGAAGTGCTCCAAGGGCCGGAGGATAGCCCGAGCCAATTTTATGAGAGATTATGTGAGGCACTACATATATATTCTGTCTCTACATTCCCTTTGATCCAGAAGCACCCGCCAACCAGCGGATGATTAATGCAGCCTTCGTAGGTTAGGCCCAGGGAGCTATTTGGCGCAAGCTGCAGAAACTAGAAGGTTTCACTGGCATGAGTATCAGTTGCTGAACTAGCAACTGTTTGTTAACCGTGACCAGGAGGCACGGAAGGAAGAATGCCAAAAGATGCAGAAACAGGCAGACTTGTTAGCTGCCACCTAGGCGGAGCAGTCAAGACACCCCCAGAAGAATGCCCCGCAGGGAAAGGGCCAAAGCCAGAAAGGGGAGTGGTGGGGAGGAGGGTCTCGCCCCAGGTCGAAACTAGGCTGGAATCAGTGTGCTTTCTGCCATCAGGAGAGCTACTGGAAAAGTGAGTGTCCCCAACGACCAGACAATTCTCAGCAAGATTCCAAGCAGAAAAGAAGAGGCCATGTGGCCCAAAGCCAGTACCAATTGGCCCCACAGTCTCATGGGGCCCCCAAGAATGATTTTGTGGGCTAGCCGCCATGGAGGACTATGAGGAGGACTAGGACAAACCGGGCTCTATTTTGTTAGGCCCCCAGGAGCCCATGGTCAGAATAAAAGTGGGGGGCCAACCCATTGACTTTATGGTAGATACTGGAGCAGAATACCCAGTAGTGACCCAACCCGTGGGCCCCCTCTCACGGAGACAAGCCACCATCGTGGGGGCCACAGGCAATCGGATACATCGTCCCTTCCTGTTACCTTGGAACAGGTTTACGTGGCCATGAAGTCATTCATGAATTCCTGTACCTCCCTGACTGTCCCGTGGCTCTAATGGGTCCTGACCTACTGGGAAAACTGCAGGCCCAGATAACTTTAAACTCCCAGGGACAGGCTGCTCTGACCCTACGAAACCCAGAGGCAAAGATTGACTCTCACGATTCCCCAGGGGGAGGAATGGCGTCTCTATAGTCTCAAGGAAAAACCGCAACTGGTACCTGAGCTTCCCTTTGAGGTCCCAGGGGTGTGGGCTGAAGACAGCCCACCAGGACTGGCACGAAACATAACCCCTGCGGTTGTAGAATTAAAGCCTGGGGCAGAGCCTACCCGCCAGAGACAGTACTTCATAACTCGCAAGGCACAGGTCGGGATTCAAAAGCACCTGGAAAGACTTTTAAAGCATGGGGTCCTCAGGCCATGCCAGTCGCCTTGGAACACACCCCTTGGAACACACAGGTACAGGTGACTACTGGCCAGTTCAAGACCTAAAAGCAGTAAACCAGATGACTGTCACCATACACCCAGTGGTCCCGAACCCCTATATGCCTTTGGGGCTCATTCCTGCTGAAGCCACCTTCTTTACCTGTTTGGACCTCAAGGATGCCTTTTTCTGCATCTGCCTGGCCCCCCAGAGCCAATTAATTTTTGCCCTCCAATGGGAGGACCCTAAAAATGGTGACAAGGGCCAATTAACCTGGACTAGGTTACCTCAGGGGTTCAAAAACTCTCCAACCATTTTCAGCACTGCATTAGCCTCTGACTTAAAAGCTTTCCCAGCAGATCAATGTGACTGTGTCCTGCTTAGTACATGGATGACTTGCTATTAGCTAGGAGGTCCCGGGAGGGTTGCATGGAAGGGACTCAGCAACTCCTTACCCTCCTATGGAAAGCTGATTACAAGGTTTCCAGGAAAAAGGCTCAGATCTGTCAAGAAAGGGTTAAATATCTTGGCTTCCACTTATCTCAGGGGTAGTGTCAGCTCTGCCCAGAGAGAAAGCAGGCCATTTGCTCGATCCCGGCCCCAACAACCCGACGCCAGGTTCGAGAGTTTCTCGGAGCTGCAGGTTTCTGCAGGATCTGGATACCTAACTTTTCAGTCCTGGCAAAACCCCTCTATGAAGCTACAAAAGGGGGGAGAAAGGGAACCCCTGATGTGGGAGTCAGTACAGCAAAAGGCCTTTGAGAAAATAAAGCGAGCCCTTACTAATGCGCCTGGTTTAGGACTCCCGGACATGACCAAGACCTTCTTTCTGTATGTCCATGAGCGCACCGGTATTGCAGTGGGAGTACTGACTCAGATGTTGGGATCATGGCATCTCCTGGTGGCATATCTCTCCAAGCAACTTGACTCTGTGGCCCAAGGCTGGCCCCCCCTGCCTACGAGCACTAGCAGCCACAGCCCTTTTAGTGTCTGAGGCTGATTAAGTTAACTATGGGACAGGAATTGACGGTCTGGGTGCCACATTCGGTATTGATATTAATGGATTACAAGGGACAATACTGGCTCACCAATGCCAGGATGGTCAGATATCAGGGAATGCTATGTGAGAACCCGCGCATTCACTTAGAAGTAGTGCAGACCCTGAACCCTGCAACCCTATTGCCTGTAGGGCCAGGCCAGCCAGACCATGACTGCATTGAAGTCATGGATGAGGTGTTTTCCAGCGGACCAGACTTGAGGGACCAGCCCCTCAAGGACCCTGATGCTGAGTATTTCACTGACGGTAGCAGTTTTGTAGAAGGGGGAGAGCGTCTTGCAGGATATTCCGTGTGACCCTGAACTCTGTCACTGAAGCAGAGCCCCTGCCGAAGGGGACTTCGGCACAGAAGGCAGAGCTAATTGCTTTAACCCGAGCCCTGCAACTGGTGGCAGGGATACATGTTAATATATACACAGACTCTAAATATGCCTTCACCACTCTCCATGTACATGGGGGCTTATATAAGGAAAAGGGTCTAATAAACTCAGGAGGAAAGGACATAAAATATGGTAAGGAAATCCTTGAACTCTTAGACGCCATATGGGCTCCTAAAAATGTGGCAGTCATGCATTGCCGGGAACATCAAAGGGGAGACACCACGGCTGCATGGGGAAACCGAAAGGCAGACCGAGAGGCAAAGCTAGCAGCTTCCAAAGGAGCAACAAAATCATCGGCTATAACTGCTGCACTGTTCCCTAACCCGTTACTCTGGCAGAATGGGACCCCAATTACTCACACCATGAAAGTACTTGGTTTAAGACTGAGAATGGCAACTACCTCTCAGGTGGATGGTGGAAATTTGAAGACGGCCAAATAGCAATTCCTGAGGCCTTAGCTCCAGCCTTTGTTAAGCAGTTCCATCAGGAAACTAACATTGGCCGGACAGCCCTTGAAACAATGTTAAGCCGGTATTTCTACATCCCTCGGCTCTCCAGCAGAGCCCGGGTGGTATGTGAGCAATGTGAAATCTGCGCCCAAAACAACCTACGTCAGGGGCCCAAGGCTGCCCCTGGGGTAGAGAGCGTCGGGGGAGTCCCCTTTGAAAATGTGATGGTGGACTTCACTGAGCTCCCCCGAGTAAATATCTGTTGGTGTTTGTGTGTACTTTCTCAGGCCGGGTGGAAGCTTTCCCTACCCAAACAGAAAAGGCGCATGAAGTGTCCTGATTTCTTCTCAAGGAAATAATCCCACGATTTGGGATCCCTATCACTATGGGTTCAGATAACGGGCCAGCGTTCGTGGCTGAGGTGGTGCAGCTGGTGGCAAAAGGACAAAAGATCACCTGGAAGTCACACAGAGCACACCGACCCCAGAGCTCCAGGAAGGTGGAACGAAGGAACCAAACCTTGAAGCTACAATTGAGTAAACTGTGCCAGGAGACCCACCTGCACTGGGACTAGGTGTTGCCAATAGCCTTGTTAAGAATCAGGTGCAGCTCCAAGAAGCAAACAGGGCTTTCCCCTTATGAAATCCTTTATGGGCGCCCTCCCCCAATTATTAAGGGGATAAGGGGAGATTTAAATGAGATAGGCAACTTAACCCTAAGGCAGCAAATGCAGGCTCTGGGCTCTACTCTAGCCCCTCTACACCAACGGGTTAAAGAGCGATTGCCTGCGAGTCTGACCACAGATGCTCACTCCTTTGAGCCAGGAGATGCCGTGTGGGTAAAAGAGCCTAATGTCCAACCACTCAAACCCCTTTGGAGGGGCCTGTTCACTGTCATTTTGTCCACCCCTACTGCAGTAAAAGTAGCCAAGGTGGGTCCCTGGATTCACCACAGCAGAGTGAAGCCAGCATCTGGGGACTGGGAGTGCATTCCTGATCCATCCACGCCATGTAAGCTGACCCTATGGAAGAAATGATCTGCAATTGTGGAGACTCCAACGGGAGACTACAGCCCTGCTTTAGTCACTCCGGAAGCTGACTAATCTACGCGCGGCAGAAGCTTGAGGAATCGCCACTCCTTATTTCCTGCCTTTATTTCCTACATCTGCCTCTTACTGTAATGTACTGTCACCCCTTGTCTCTCACTATTATTACATTTTTTGCCTTACTTCTTGCTATTGGATTGGTGAAGTTTGCCCCAGCCAGCTGGAAATGTGGCGAGAGGTTTCTGTTAGCACTCACTTTTCTCTTGTGGGTAGAATCCATTATTATGGCCCTGCCACCTGGGCAGAGGATGGGTCTTGGGGCTACCGCACCCCCATTTATATGCTAAACCACATAATTAGACTGCAAGCAGTTGTAGAAATTATAACCAATGAAACTGCTAGAGCCCTTAACTTACCAGCTAAGCAGCAAACCAAAATGCACAATGCCATCTATCAAAATCTCCTGGCCTTAGATTACTGGCTTGCTTCTGAGGGTGGTGTTTGTGGAAAATTCAACCTGAGCAATTGCTGCCTACAGATAGATGATGAGGGAAAAGTCATCGAGGAGATCACAGATCGAATGAGAAAGATTGCTCATGTACAAACCTGGAAAGGTTGGAACCCTGGGGAGTTACTTGGAGGATGGTATTCATCTTTCGGGGGATTCAAAACCCTCATAGGTATTGTCCTCCTCATTCTGGGAGGATGTTTGATCTTACCTTGTTTAGCTCCCTTGATTGTACAATCTGTCTCCAGTCTCATTGAGACTATGGTTGAGAGAAAAACGGCTGCTCATGTAATGATGATATGGAAATATAAACCTCTAAGCCAGGATGATGCTCTTTGACCCAGAATAGAGGGGTCCGAGCATCAAAGGGGGGAATGTGGTCGGGATCCCTCCCTAAGGAGAGAGAAAAAGAGGAGAGAAGACTTCAAGGTCACCTGGATGTGTGCCAGGTGCCTACAGTTCCCATGACCTTGTAGACTGAGACAACTCAATTAGACTGCATGTTTTTGTGTGTTACCATATATGGGAGACAAAGAAATAAAAAAATGTAAAAAAAAAAACTATGCCATGTGATGTGGGCACTCAGTTCTTTGGGTACAAACCCAACTGAGTGGTGCCGGCACGAATAAAAGTTGCTTCCTGGAAAGAAAAGCCTCGGTGTCATGACTCTCTGTGCGAGAATCCTGCAACAGTAGAGCATGCAACTCTTAAATTGTTTTTTAATATTTTTTAAATTTATTTTTGAGAGACAGAGAGAGACAGAGCACAAGTGGGGGAGGGGCAGAGAGAGAATGAGACACGGAATCCAAAGCAGGCTCCAGGCTCTGAGCTGTCAGCACAGAGCCCGACACGGGGCTCGAACTCCTGAACTGTGAGATCATGACCTGAGCCGAAGTGGGACGCTTAACCGACTGAGCCACCAGGTGCCCCTTAAATTTTTTTTTTATGTTCATTTATTTTTGAGAGAGAGAGAGAGAGAGAGAGAGAGCATGCACAAGCGGGGAGGGGCAGAGAGAGAGGGGAAGATATAGAATCCAAAGCAGGCTCCAGGCTTCGCGCTGTCAGCACAGAGCCCGAAGTGGGGCTCGAACTCACAGAGGGCGAGATCATGACCTGAGCTGAAGAGGCCACTTAACCCACTGAGCCACCCAGGTGCCTCGAGCATGTAACTCTTGAATCTCAAAGTTGTAAGACGGAACCCCACACTGAGTGTAGAGATTACTTAAAAAATAAAATCTTAAAAACAAAAGTAATTGGTTGACAGTCTGGTTTGCTTGCCAGTTTGGTTTCATTTCTCCACTGAGGCAGTCCTCACAGTTTTATATGATAGTCTATATGGTGGCATAGAAGTGCTTTATTTTGTCTTGTTTTGTCTTGTTTTGTTTTGTTTTGTTTTGTTGAGAGAGAGAGAGCACCACCAGGAGAGGAGGCCAGACGGGGCACCTGGGTGGCTCAGTCAGTTAAGCATCCCATTTCGGCTCAGGTCATGAGCTCACAGTTTGTGAGTTCGAGCCCCATGTCGGGCTCTCTGCTGACAGCTCAGAGCCTGGAGCCTGCTTCGGATTCTGTGTCTCCCTCTCTCTCTTTCCCTCCCCCGCTCATACTCTGTCTCTCTCTGTCTCAATAATAAGTAAAACATTTAAAAAATTTAAAAAAAAACAGACGGAAAGATTGAAAGAGTCTTAAGCAGGCTCCAGGTTCAGTACAGAGCCTGACATGGGGCTCAGTCCCACAACCCTGAGATGGTGACCTAAGCCAAAATTGAGTCGTATGCTCAATCAACTGAGCATAGAATCTTGAACCTGCATTTCCCATAGAACTTTGGAACATCTATCAACAGACAAGTGAAAATATGCCCAGAACAAATAGCAGTGTAAAAGGCTTTCACAACACAATACAAAGCCCAGTTATAGATATGCATCCTAGTATTTGGAATCCGATACCTCTCGTAAAGAAGGAAGAAATTTTAGCTAAAAAAAAAAAAAAGAAAAAGAAAAAGTGTAATGCCAAATGGGGAAACAAATCAATAGGCCTATACATACATATATATATATATATATATATATATATATATATACACATATAATACTATGAACAAAGGACTTTGAAGACAACCACTTAGGTACAAAATCTACAAAATAAAACCAGTTATTTGTGCAATACTGCCATGAATCAACATTATACATTTTGATGTATTCGAATATTTTGTATTTTGCAATAAAGGCTTTTAAATTTTCATTTTCCAAGTTTCATTATGTTCTTTTTAATGAATGTTCCTCTTTTTTTTTTTTCTATTTTATTTTTTATGTTAAGTTGTCTTATAGCCAATAACTTATAGAATGAAATGCTTGCAGCAAACATGTTTAAGGCAAAAAACCAGACACACGCATGGAGGGTCTTAAAAGAGAAACAGGCTACATATAGCAAGGGGGATGAATCTCAAAACATGTTGAGTGAAAGAATTCATACAGAAAACAATATCCATGAAGAATAGGTAACAACTAACCTATGGTGATAGAAATCAGAACGCCAGTTGCCTCAGGGATAAGGACAGAATTAACTGAAAAGAGATATAAGGAAACTTTCTGAGATGAGAGGAATGGTCCATCTGTTGATTGGAATGATGGTTACATGGGAGTATATCATTGTCAAATTTTACCACACTGTACACTTTAGATTTGTGCATTTTATTGTTTATAAATTAGGCCATAACTAGAAGAAAGAAAGAAAGAAAGAAAGAAAGAAAGAAAGAAAGAAAGAAAGAAAGAAAAAGAAAGAAAGAAAGAAAGAAAGAAAGAAAGAAAGAAAGAAAGAAAGAAAGAAAGAAGAGGGGCGCCTGGGTGGCTCAGTCGTTTGAGCGTCCGGCTTCGGCTCAGGTCATGATCTCACAGTTCATGGGGTCGAGCCCCGTGTCAGGCTCTGTGCTGATAGCTCAGAGCCTGGAGCCTGTCTTCAGATTTTGTGTCTCCCTCTCTCTCTGACCCTCCCCTGCTCACGCTGTCTTTCTCTCTCTCAAAAATAAATAAAAAAACATTAAAAAAATTTTTTAAAAAGGAAGGAAGGAAAGAGAGAGAGAGAAAGAGAGACAGAGAGAGAGAGAAGGGAAGGGAAGGGAAGGAAAGGAAAGAAGAAAAACAGTCTTCAGGTGGAAGGGAGTACAGGCAAGTGGGAGAATAAAGGGGCTCCCCCACCCACTACCATGCCAGGCAGTTTCTTCAGCATCAAACTCTGGTACAGCTATGACAGCTATGAACTGACATTTCAAAATAAACTACAGACAGGAGAGGATGCATTTGTCTAAAATTTAAGTATCCTATTCTAGGGCAAACATTAGGTTTAAGCCCTTGTTCCTCTGCAAGTTGAATCCTTTTCATCACATTTCCTTTGCTTCTCATGTAAAGCCATCCCAGGACATGGTTTTCCAGAGTCAGCATCCTTTAGGAGTCACCCTCCCTCGGTGCCTAGCTGCACATACACATTATTGGATTTCATGAACTCTATAAACTTTGTGCACAGGAAGCTATAGAAAACGAAGCTGAATTTAATTGATCAGCCAAAATTAAATTAATGATCATTAGAAGTCAGAAAAAAAAGGGTTTGGATCACCAGGAAACTTTCCAGGAGAATCTTGGCAATCAAAGATTTCAAAAAGGGGGCATCTGGCTGGCTCAGTCAGTGGAGCAAGTTGACTGTTGATCTAGGGGTTGTGAGTTCCAGGTTGGGTGTGGAGCCTACTTAAAAAAAAAAATCGAAACATGCAAGCCCCTAAAGGATGGGAAAATGAAATAACATGAAATAACATTTGGAACAGGAACAAAAATCACAGATTATAGACTCAACTCGTCAATAAGTACTTGTGTGACAAATCCCTTCTGTGCTGTCAAAGGGGATTTATTGCAGATGACCAAAAGATCATAGGCAAGATGGGCTCTGCTTCAGTTTGATTTCTCTGATATTCTCTTGGCTCCCTCTTCTTCCCACCTCTGTTCTTTTTTATAGCTATTTTAGGCATCCCATTCAGGGCCAACATCCAACAAAAAAGGGACTCTTTATCCCTTGTCTCTTTTCCTGATCCAGAAAACATTTCCCATAGTTCCCTCCCAGATCTCCCTTCCTATCTCATTGGCTGGGATGGAGTCATATGATCCTTCCTAAGCCAATCACTGGCTAAGTGAATGGGGACCACCCTGACTAGCTTAGACCAGGTATGGTTTACTCCTAAGTCCTCACATAAAGAAGGTAGGGACCCCCAAATACAGGCAGTGCTCTACTAACCAAGATAAAGGGGGTGTTGCAAGTAGGGTGGCCCTATCCCTGAGACAGAGGTTTGCAAGTAGGAAGTTTCCTAGGAAACACCTGGAGGGAAGGGAAATAAACAGGAATGGACACAGAGAGTAGTTGAACTACAATGCAATCACATTAAAAGCCTAGCTGATCTTTCAGGGAGCTCTCCTGCTGGGCTGTCTCAGATTTGTCCCAAATTGGGGTGACAGAGCTGGGCCTTTTTACTCCTGCATCAACCAGATATGAGAGGTGAGCTGCCCTTGGGAAGGGGGACAATGACATGGGCAAGGTGGTTCTTTTCAGTACAGGAGAAGTCTCAGAAAGGGACTCAGAAAGGGAGGGACAATCGCTGCTGTCAACCTCCCAGTAGACAGGAAGCAAGTGCTTCAGTCTTGGAGAGGGGATCTGGGTGGCACAACATGTCATCCACTCTAGGGGAGGATGTTTGTTGCATATGTACTTTCCCAGGTCCCCTAGAAACAAATGAGGAGTCCACACTCATGTCCAGAGAAAACAGTATACATCAGCCTGTACCAGGACCACCTCTGGAACCCAATTATCTCACTACCCTTCCACTTCCTTAGGGAGAGGTGACAGGAGAGAGCCTTTAAATGTCAGCTGCCATCCTAGTTTTTAAGGGTGGGACAGCTGGGAGGTGGCTGTGTGGACTGATTTCGGGTGGGACCTAAGCCCTCAGATTTAAGGGGCATGATGCCCACAAGAATGAAAATCCACAGGATTAGTCTTGAACAAGCTGAGAGCCTGCTAAGCCCTGGCATCTGCTGAACTTCCCAAATTACACACATTAAGCTGTTTGGTTCCACATTTCCATAGTGTGCTTCCTGCCAAGCTTCCTAGCACAGTCTACACAATAAGAAAATCAAAACGAGCAGTTAGAGCAATTATGGGTACGACAGGTCAAACAAATAAGCCTTTATCTAGGACTTAAACAGACATAGTCAACAAGGGTCTAATCCAAAAGTGAGATTTGAACAAAGAAAGGCTTTGCAAAACAGAAAAAGGTGAGGGGTGGGTAGAGAAATTTGCATGCATTTTTTTCTCTGTCTCGCTGAAAATACTAAAATAACATATTATTCAGCCTCTCCATGCTGCTCTGTCCCCCCACCCCCCACCCCCAGCTTCTTGAACATTATCTAACTCTATTACTAATCCAGCTATAGGACCAGCTCATAGGGAATGTTATGCTAGGGTATGAAAATAGTCATCATTGAAAGGAGCTGGGAAATTTACTTTGTTCATTGTTATGTACCCGGTTAAATACCCAAGAATTAAAGCCATATACATTAGTGGTGTATATTAATTCACAAGTACAGAGACTATGCATTACAGAAACCCTAAGCATTTCGGCTAAGTGAGAAATTCTAGGTAGGGTGAGGTGCTTCAATCTGATACTGCCACTATTGTAGTGGGGAGCCAGAGGTGATAGAACTTTATTATTTTATTATTTTAACAAGAAAAAGGAAGTTTCTAGTCACTCCTCATTCTAGCAGTAGAGATGTCTTGTGGATACTCATTGTTCTGTGGAAGGGGAAATATAAAACAGTTTGTTTTTTTCTTTATCCATTTTCCCCTCTCTGGAGTGACAAAGGCCGCCCCTCCTCATAATCCTATGTGTAAAGCTGAAATGCATACAGCTCTGGAAAATGAGGTGGCGCTAAAGCTAACCTGGCAGCAAAATCTGACTAGAATTTATGAGAGGGTAGTTCTAGTTTTTATTTATCCCATGTTTCGCTACACATATGTTAATGTGTTTGATCACAGGTGCTGCTGCTGCACCTGTGATCAAACACATTATGTGAATGACGATACACATTTGGGGGAATTATCAGTATACAGATGGTAAATGAAGTCATGGGAATGGTTGAGACAGTCCAGGGAATGAAGAGACTTGAGAAGAGATGAGGGCCTAGGATAGAGCCCCTGGGGACCAAATTTAGTGAATGGGCCTGAGGGAGGAGGAAAGCAGTGTAGAGATGCAACAGCCCAGAGAAGAGAACGTTTGGACATGGCAGTGTGGTTCGAGGTGCTGGCCGTGGAGGTCAGTGGTGGACCAGAGGGCAGCTGAGGGATTTGCAGCCTCAGAGATTTTGTCTTCTAGAAGGCTGAGAACATGTCTTAAACCTGTATTCTCTTTTTAACACACTGAGCTGTGCTTTGTTCATTGTAGGTACCCACTGAAGACTTGCCCATGACTTGATTATGTCAGTAAAAGCCATAGATCAGAGATGCAAACCTCCTTCTGTGAGGCCTCATTTGGGATAAAAGATTGGGAAGACCACAGGAAAAGCACAGAAAAAGAACATAAAAAATGACTAGGAAGTGAAATGATGAGTTTGCTCACTGACAGGAACAGCTGGAAAGGAGAACATTTTGCTCCTTTCTAGATGGAAGAACAGTAGGGATGGGTAATAAGAAACAGTAAAACTGGCAGATAATTGAGGTGAAAAGAGGAAGAACCATGGTGGAGAGACAAAGTAAATTGACCAAATAAATATTTATTCTTAAACGATGGGTCAGAGCAATTTATGGAAACTTGGAGATAATCAAATCAACTGTTATTTCACAAATGATAAACAGAGAATCTGAGCGACTCTCTTAAGGGAACAGCCAGTTACTGACAAAATCTGGACTCCAACTGAGGGCTCAGGGCCCAGTCCAATGCTATTCCATATAAACATAGACTCTCAGTCCTTGGCCCCTCTTCCCATTTCCTGCCTGTCTTTCTACACTTTTATCAGTAAAATCTGGTTAAAATGAACATCTGGACAGCTGTGAACATCTGCATGAAATTATAGGTCTGGGCTGAAGCAGTTTTTTTTTTTTAATGTTTGTTTATTTTTGAGAAAGAGTGAGAGCAAGAGCAAGAGCGAGAGAGAGAGAGAGAGAGAGCGAGAGAGCGAGCGAGAGAGCGCACGATTGCATGTGGGCAGGGGAGGGGCAGAAAGAGAGGAAAACAAAGGATCTGAAGCGGGCTCTATGCCAAGAGTGGAAGCTCCATGCAGGGCTCAAACTCATAAACCATGAGATCATGACCTGAGCTGAAGTTGGACGCTTAACTGACTGAGCCACCCACGTGCCCCTGAAGCACTTTCAATGGGCAACAGGCACCACAATGGATTCATGGAATCAAGGATCAGAGGTAAGAGGTAAGGGGTTTACTCATTTTCCTCCTCTGAAAACCCTTGGAAAGGAAGAACCAAGCATGACTTCTGAAATTCACCCTGGAAAATAAGTTTTTAATGCATTACGGTGGGAAAGAATGTATTATTCTCTTTTCCAAATGGTATCTATTATTTTTATAATCAAAAAACATTCAGGAGGGGCAGGGGAGAGGGGGAAATGGGTGATGAGCACTTGTTGGGATGAGTTGTTGTATGTAAGCGATGAATCCCAGGAATCTACCCCCAAAACCAAGAGCACACTGTATACACTGTATGTTAGCCAACTTGACAATAAATTATATTAAAAATTTTCATTCATTTTCTTACTTTTATTTATTTTTTGTTATTTTATTTTACTTTAAATGTTTATTTTTTTGAGAGAGAGAGAGAGAGTGTGTGTGTGTGAGTGTGTGTGTGTGTGTGTGTGTGTGTGTGTGTAACTGGGGGCGGGGCAGAGAGAGAGGGAGAGAGAGAATCCCAAGCAAGCTCCATGCTCAGCACAGAGCCCAATGCAGGGCTCAATCTTACAGCTATGAGATCATGAACTGAACAGAAATCAAGAGTCAGACACTTAAGCCACCCAGGCGCCCTATTTTATTTTATTTTTCAGAGAGAGTAGGGGGAGGAGAAAAAGGAGAGGGAGAGAGAATCATAAGCAGGCTCCACCCCCAGCAAGGAGCCCTATGTGGTACTCTATCCCACAATGGCAAGATCATGATCTGAGCCAAAATTAAGAGTCAGATGCTTAACCCACTGAACCACCCAGGTGTCCTTATTTTATTTATTTATTTTTAATGAGTGTGGGCAGCTGGGAAGGAAGAGTTAGGGTGGAACACGCTTTTTGCCAGTGTGAGCAGCAATCACTTAGAGTCAGGCCATGCCTGGTGAAAGCCAGGCAGGGCTCAAAGAAAACCAATTCTACTTTCCTTTCCCTTCTTCTACTCTTTTGGTAGCTTATAAGTGAACTTCTGTGCAAGGCAGTAACTTGCATAGAAAAGATAATGAAACATTTTCTTGACTTGGTAAGATAGGATATCAGTTAAAGGAAGGAAATGGAGAGGAAATGGACACTGGAGAATGGGTGAAGCCATGTGACTTAGGGAGAACGACTTAAGTGAAATATTCCTGAGTTTCTGTTATAAGCAAGACTAAGGAGGATAAAACATGGTCCTTGTTCTTAAAATGTGTGACTGCTACTCTACCCTCCAATACCCAGCATGGTGCCTGATGGGCAGAAAGGGCTCAGTCGACCTTCCCTGAATGAAAGAATGAGATGTCCATTCTTGAAAAGTTGCAGCACATCCTTTCAGGTGGACAAGAAGTTCCCATACCCTTTCCCTTGACCTTTTTAGATCCATTAGGCCCTACAGTTAATTTCCGCTCTAAGATGTCAGGAAAACCAGGTCTCATGGTACTGAAGGGCCACCGTTTCTCCTCTCTTGATATTCAACACTGCCCAGCTGGCTATCATATTGACTGGCTGTCCCCCCAAGTCCCAGGCATGGTGAGAAGACCCAGACCCTCACCAAGCATTAATGGCTAATAGGGCAATCTGCTCTAGGACTGCCAGGTCCTCATGTCTAAGGTCAAGCAGGGCATTCTGGCTCTACGAAACCCCAGAGACAGTGTCTCCTTATTTAGTGGCAGATTCGGGCCTGGCTGATATGCTGTGGTATCAGGGATCAAAAGCTGTTCTTATTTTGCTTCTAAAGGTCACTTTTAGATGCCAGAAAAAGGAAGTTCTACCGTTTGGAACACAACATTCTAAAAACAGTTGAAAAGGCCTTGGAAAGTTCTCAGATGAAGTTAATTAAAACCTTCCCCGGTCCTAAGGATCAAATCCTGCTGTTGCAAGTTGTTATCCAGCTGAGTTTCTGGATGAGCAAGTCTCCTAAGGACAGATGAATTTAGTTTGTTTGTTTATTTATTTATTTATTTAATGTTTTATTTATTTTTGAGAGAGAGAAAGAGAGAGAGCACGAGCAGGGGAGGATCAGGGAGAGAGGGAGACACAGAATCCAAAGACAGGCTCCAGGTTCTGAGCTAGCTGTCAGCACAGAGCCCGACGTGGGGCTCAAACCTATGAGCCGTGAGATCATGACCTGAGCCAAAGTTGGACGCTTAACCAACTGAGCCACCCAGGCGCCCAGGGATGAATTTAGTTTAGAAAGCTGTGCCATGTGGAAAGTGCCAACTGTCCCTGCAAGGGAAACAGTTGTTTTCTGCCTTAAGGGTTCTAGGCCGAAAGTATAGGAGAACTCAGAATCACTTCTGCCAGCAGCTTTTACTCTAGCTCATGCTCTCAATTATGAAACAAAGGAATTCTATCCCTCAGAAACAATCAGGAAGGAAACCTCTGTGATACACAGCAGTGAGTACTATGCTCACTGTCAGAAGGGCTAGCTTTGTTCTGGGAAGAATTGATGCCATCAGGCTCTCTGTACAACGTCAATAAGCTCATATCACTGAAATGGAATAAGAGGGTTACCATAGCAGGAAGGCAGTGCCTCACTTGCTCTCAGGCTACACTAAGAGATTTCTTAGTGCAAGGAACTGAGCCCAGCCCTGGCTTGGCCACACACAGCCGGGAGGCATTTCAAGAAAAGGGAGCCATTGTCCCCGGCAGGATGCACCCTTCACCAGTGTGTCTATTCATCACCCCAGCACAGGTTGGCTTCTCTGCCTCTGGATCAACAAAGTCCTTCTCAACAAATGTCAAATGTCTTTGTGCTTTAAGATTCCCAAGAACAGATGTAGTTGAGGTAGCTAATTATAACTTAGGGATTATTTTGCCCAGTCTACTCAGTAACTGACTGAGTGGCTGACTTAAAAGAAACAATGGCATGTGCTACTGGAAAACTACTGTAAGACTGAGGTCCCTGACCCCTAGCAGTTTATCATCTGGCAGTAGGGGGCCCTGGGAATGTCATTTATGGGCTCTGCCATACCCAATGTCTCCTATAGAGGAGAGACTGCCCCACCCAGAGCCTCCTACACAGAGAGATAGCTCTCTATCTCTGTTCTGTATCCAGGAATGGCCACTATTAGGCTAGGACCAGGGCCACTCCCCCATAGGCCAGGCAGTGGCCAGAATACAAGGATGAGCTGGGCCAATCTTATGGGAATAAGAGCTAGAAGCTAGGTGCACATGGAGAAGGTAGACAGCAGACACATGGGTAGGAGCTGGGTCCTAAAGGCCATGCCCTGCCGAGAAGCTCCTGTGACCTGGCTTTACCACTGTTCCTGTCTTTCCTCAGGCCAGGCTATCCTCCTTTTTCTGGGTTCCTCTGTATATGCACCCTTCCAATACCCATGCCTTACCACACACCTACACATATATAGCTGCATTACTGCTACTAGTTATGGTAACAAGAGGATCTTTTTTTCTTTCTTATTTGAAATTGTATTTATTTGTTTGTTTGTTGAAGAATTTATTTTTGAGTAATCTGCACCCAAGGTGGGATTAAAACTTACAACCTTGAGATCAAAAGTTACATGCTCCCCCGGCCAAGACTGCCAGGCACCCCTATTTATCTATTTAAAGTATAGTTGAGGGACGTCTGGCTGGCTCAGTTGGTTAAGCATCTAACTCTTGATTTTGGCTCAAGTCATGATCTCACAGTTCGTGAGATAGGGCTCTGCACTGATAGCATGGAGTCTGCTTGGGATTTTCTTTATCCCTCTCTCTCTGCCCCTTCCCCACTTGTACACACACACTCTCTCTCAAAACAAATAAACAAACATTTTTTAAAAGTAATAAAGATAGTTGACACAGGTAACAAGAAAATCTTTATTCCTGACCAAGAGGGAAGACAACTTGGAAGAGAAGTCACATGATGGCCATGGTATAAGTTGGACGGCCTGTGGTCTTAAATGTTCAGTCTGGTTGTAGTTCGGGCTTGCCTAGGCCTGACATGGCCACAGAGATTGTAAACTCCATGAAGGCTGCCTTGTTTACTGCTGTGTCTCCTAGCAGAGTGCCTGCACCAAGCTGGTGATCGATAAGTGCTGGCCAAATGAATAGACCAGAAGCCAGAAAGATTAAGTTAAATTTAGCACTGGCTATTTTCTGTGTGTCACAATCTTTCTGCCTGCTGGCTCTATGCCCTAGACAGCCGACATATAGTTTCTACATTTAAGGGTTTCTTGGTCCTCTGACTTTCACTGGGGTTCAGCCAAATGGGGAACCCTTGCCAGGTATCAGAGAGAAAGAGGCAAGTGATATGGGGATATTCCTACCCCCCTTAATGCTACATTGTTGTAGAGTGGCCCTCTCTCTCCCATCCCTCTGCCTCCCAATCCTCCCACTCTTCAGGACATGGTAATTACTCCCAATCCAGTATTATCAGCCCAAGGTAATACCAATCCTTTGTGGTTTCCCCACCAACTTTTCTAAATAACTCCTTTATTAAAAACTCCTCAAAGCGTCCGATTTGAATGGAGCATCTGTTTCCTGCTGAGACGCTGACTGATAGAGTTCCCAAAAATCAGTTGTGTACAATTCGCTATCTGGTTTTCTCTCTGTACCAGCACGTTCTGCTCAACTCTATCAGTGAACACTCATTGCTTCACAGAGGCACGATGGGCAGGAGGAGTTCTGCTCAAATTGGCCTCATGTGAGGTGAAGGTGGGATGGCCGAAGGGTATCTGGTCTCAGCACTAGTATCTGGTCTCAGCACTAGTAAATACACCGCATAAATGCTAAGTGAGGGCGACAACTTGGTTGCTACCTTCCCCAGGACAAATTCTGGGTCTGACCTTCTGTTAGGCAAGAAAGCTTTCCTTCTCAGGTAAAATTAGTTTCTTTGGCTAAAAAAGTTTTGTTTTGAATTATGTTTTATTGCAGAACTACAAAATAATAATCAAAGGTTCTCTTGGTGAGAAGGCCATTGCTCCTTCTGACCACACAGTTAATTTACCCAAATTAATGCAGCAGAAGCAGAGGTCGGGGGTGGGAATCTACTTTTCTGTGTCATTTTTGCCTTTTAAACTTGATAAGCCCTTGGAAAGCAGGGCTTATTGAGCATATCAAGCTGTGCTCCTCTTATAGCCTTTGGTGTTGGGTTAAGGAGAGTAGGTGGAAGAGGTGGGGCTATTTTTATTTTTATGACAATTTATCCTCTCTGAACATACTAATGAGGAATAAGTTCATTTTTAATTTTCTTAAAAAGGAGACTAACAGGGTCTCACATGATCCAAAGCTTTCTCTCACCTCTAAGAAAAAAAAGCCTCCCTCAGCTCTTTATCAGCATATTATCTTGTCTACTTGGGATCTGCTTTTAAAACAGATTTCCTAACAGGAAGATTCAGCAGCAGTCTCAGATAGAAAGGCCTGAGTTCCTACCTAAGACTCAAATGGAAAAACACAGGATCTGCATTTATGTGTTCTCTTTTATTCCCCCTTCCTTACCCCTTTAAAAGAGGGATATTCTTTAGTCCCTTGTCTTTTGGCAACAGCCATTTGAAAGAAAGAATCATGTGCTAATTATTAATTTTGCATGGGATCAACTCTGGCCTCAGCTTTCATTTGAGATGCAGTTACATGAAAAACAGACTGAGTTAATTTCATCCCCTCTGGGGTTGCTTGGCAACAAGGCCTGGTTCCAGATCATCTCTTCTCCTTGGCCCACAGTGATCTCTTTAGGGTGTCGCTCATGCTATGGCAATCATCACCCTGTTGCTGTCGCTCCTGACTGTGTCCCTGTGGTCCTGATGGCACAGGGGGGTTGTTATGGCTTTGCTCCAGTCACACGGTCTGGGGTCTGTATAAGCCCTGAGCTTGTTAGCACAGAGAATGAACTACACTTGGGGAATTTGGGATTCAAACAATTGAGTTTAGACAGGAAAGAGAGGGAGCATGAGCAGTGTCTGAGGTGATGCTGGAGGGCAGTGGGCTGAGATACAATAAATACTAAAGTCCATTTAAAAAAAAAAAAGCATTACTATGCTCTGATTTGAAAATCTTTCTAAGTTACAATGTTAAATGATAAATGCAAGGTCCAGAAAACGGTATGCATAGGATGCTAGCTATGGGGACAGGGAGGGGGAGAAATGGAAGGGGTATGAAAATATTTTTATGTTTGCATAAAGAAAAATACAGATGGCCACCTGTAAGTGTTTGTGAGGTGTGAGAGTAATGGGGTAGAAAGGGCAGAGGTGATGGGCTCCCTCTACTTGCTAGATGGGATGCTGCCTGATTCATGAATCACTTAAGCCAATTAGATCTTCAAAAGAAAGAAAGAGAGAGAGAAAGAGAGAAAGAGAGAAAGAGAGAAAGAAAGAAAGAAAGAAAAAGAAAGGGAGAGAGAGAGAGAGGAGGGAAAAGAAAAAGAAAACAGAAAGGGCAGAGAGGAGAATAAGACTTTTCACCTGTGCACCTCTTTATACTATTTTGCTTCATAAACTAAAAGAATGTGTTGTTCGATCTAAAAGATTTTTTTTAAATAAACATTTTAAAAGTGTTAGAAACCCAAGGCAAAGTGTTAATGTTTGGTAGAGTTGAGAAAGTTCATTGAAGAGTATATGGGAATTTTTTTAAATGTTTTCATTATTAGTAACCTCGACACATTTTCCAGCCTTCCCTTCCTGTCTAAACATCATTCTTGCTATCTTTTATAAAGGAAGTCAGTAGGCACATTCTGAACATTTTGAATGACTCGGTAGGAGATTAAGTGTATCTCTGAGAATTCTGAGCTACAGAGAAAAGCCCTCAGCTAGGAACATTAGCCTTAATCTGAGTGTGCTTCCATTCCCCTCCCAAATGCTTTAGCTATGGTCCCTGAAGATCTGAGAAGAAATAAGTGACAACCTCCTCAGGGTCTGGCCTTCCCGGAGAATGGAACTCCCATGATAAAACCATAGCTCTTCAATTCATATAAGCCCTCAATTGTGCCTTCATGGGGCTTTCCTGGATATCCTTCAGTATTTTCTCTCCCCTTTGCAGCAAACAGCCATCTACTCATCTTCTGGAACACTCTGTACCTTGCTCTACTAGACTAAGTTCCTTGAGGATAGGTGCAATGGCTGAGTTATCACCATACACAGCTCCGGTGGCATAGTAGAAATATGTACTTTTTTTCTTATTTTTTTTCTTTTGAAGCAATTACAGATTTACATGAAGTTGCAAAAAATATACGGAGAAGCCATAGTGCCTGTGTTTAAAAAGAAGAAAAAAAATCTTACATCAGTAATCTAACTTCCCACCTAAAGTAACTAGAAAAAGAAGAACAAACTAAATCCAAAGTAAGAGGAAGGAAAGAAAAAAAAGATTATAGAGGTGGAGTGTGTAACTCTTGATCTCACGGTTGTGAGTTCAAGCCCCACATTGGGTATATGGATTACTTAAAAGTAAAATCTTAAAAACATTTTAAAAAAAGAACACAGAGGAAATAAATGAACTAGAGAATAGAAAAACAATAGAGAAAATCAATAAAACTAAAAGTTGGCTTTTTGAAAAAAATCAATAAAATTGACAACCTTTAGCTAGACTGATAAAGATAAAAGGAAAGATGACTCAAATTACTAAAATCAACAATAAAGGAGAATGTGACTATCAACTTTACAAAAATAAAAAGGACTATAAGGAAAAACTAAGAACAATTGTATACCAACAATAGATAACATAGATGCCATAGATAAATTCCTAGAAAGCCAAAAGCCACTGAAATTGAGTCATTATGAAATAGAAAATCAAGGGGCACCTGGGTGGCTCAGATGGTTAAGTGTCCAACTTCGGCTCAGGTTGTGATCTCATGATTTGTGTGTTCAAGCCCCGTGTCAGACTCACTGCTGTCAGCACAGAGCTTGCTTTAGATCCTCTGTCCACTCCCCCCTCCCACTCTTGTGTGCTCTCTCTCTCTCTCAATAGTAAACATTTTTAAAAAAGAAATAGAAAATCAAAACCACAATGAGATATCACTTCACACCCACTTGGATGGCTGTAATATAAGACAGGCAAAAATATGTCAGTAAAGATATGGAGACACTGGAATTCTTCATACAATGATGATGGGAATGTAAAATGGTGCAGGACCGTGGAAAACTATGTCAGTTATCATATGACCCCAAAATTCCATTCATAGGTATATACTCAAGAAAGTGGAAAGCGTACAGAAATGTCTATAGCAGCATTATTCATAATAGTCAAAAGGCAGAAGCAACCAAGATGTCCATTAAGTAAGAAATGAATAAACCAAATGTGGTATATCTATATGATGGAATATTATTCAGTCACAGAAAGGAATGAAAAACTCATACAAGCTAGAATGTGGATGAATCTTGAAAACATGCTAGATGAAAGAGGCCAGACACAAAAGAACACATATTGTATTGATTCCATGTAAATGAAATATCAAGAATAGGAAAATCCACAGAGACAGAAAGTAGATTAGTAATTTCTAAAGGATAATGGAGGGAAACAGGGAGTGACTACTCCTGAGGATAGGGTTTCTTTTGCGGTGATGAAAGCATTCTGGAATTAGTGGTGATGGTTGCATGTATGTGACCAATATACTTAATTGAACTGTATATATACTAAAATCCATTGAATTGTACACTTCAAAAGGGTGAACTGTATGGTAAATGAATTATATGTCATTAAAAAAAGAATGAGTAAAAGAAAGCAGCAGTTAATGCCTTTAAAAATGTAATGAGGGGGCGCCTGGGTGGCTCAGTCAATTGAGCATCCGACTTCGGCTCAGGTCATAATCTCGCGGTTTGTGGGTTCGAGCCCTGCATCAGGCTCTGTGCTGACAGCTTGGAGCCTGGAGCCTGCTTCGGATTCTGTGTGTGTGTCTCTCTCTCTCTGCTCCTCCCCCACTCCTGCTCTGTCACTCTCTCTCAAAATTAAATGTGTCAACAAGAATCTTGACACATTCTTATTAACTAAAGTTCATGCTTGAGAGTTCCTCAGTTTTCCCCTAATGTCATTTTTCTATATCAGGATCCTATCCAGGGTACTATCTGATGATTTACAGTTATGTCTCCTTAGGATCCTTTTGGCTGTGACTATTATTTTCAGACTTCTCTTGTTTTTGATGACACTTGAAAGTTTTGAGGACTCCTGGTCAGATGTTTTATAGAAAGTCTTTCCATTGCGGTTTATCTGATGCTCCCTCATGATTAGACTGGGGTAATGTGTTTTGGGAAGGAAGACCACAGAGATGCAGCACCATTATCATCACATATCGTATCAAGGGTACATACTATCAACATGACTTATCACTGCTGATGTTGCCCTTAATTTCCTGCCTGGAATAGTGTTTGTCAGGATTGTCTACTGTAAATGTTCTTTTTTTTTTTTTCCTTCTTTCCATACTGTATTCTTTTGAAGAAAGTCACCATAAACAGCCCACATTTAAGGAATGGGGAATTATGTTCCACACTTATATCAATTATTTACAATTCTGCATGAGAGATATATCTAACATCCTCAATTTATTTATTTAGTCACTTATGTATATCAGTATGGACTCATGAATATTTAATTTATCCTCAGGATTACAATACAAGACTATTTTATTCTTTGTGTTGCTCATGTTGTTCCAGCTTTGGTCATTAGGAACTCATTCAATTGGCCCCTATATCCCCATATGACCATCACTGTGAAGTTGATTTTTTTTTTTTAGCACTTTATTTTGCTTTCTGGCACTACAAGATGCTCTAGGCTCAAATTGTATATTTCCTGTCCCATTTCTTACATCAGCCTTTTCTCCAAGGAGCCCTGATTCCTTTGATTAGAAACTGGTATTAGAAACCAAGATCTGGGCTCTAGGTGTGTTTATTGATACTGGGCTGTCATTTCTTTTAAGCCCTCTCAGTTGACAGAGCAAATAAATGTAGTTGTGTATACTAACCTATATACGCACACACATATCTATAAATATTTCTATCTGTAATCATCTGTATCTATATTAAGCTAAATATGAGTTCACACTGGTATTTCCAACTCTAATCCATTACAACATAGATTATTGTAGCTTCTTCCCCTTCCTTATCTGTAACCCCACACAACACCCTGGCTCTTATCACCCATCATTCAATTTAATTCTTCAATTCCAGTATACATATATAGTGGTTTCAGGATTGCTAACCCATACCCTCATGGGAAATGGTACTTACATATAATTCCTTTTACTTTTGGTCTTATAAATGTTTATTTATTTTGAGAGAGTGTGACCAAGGGAGAGGCAGAGAGATAAGGAGAGAGAGAATCCTAAGTAGGCTCTGCACTGACAGATGCGAGGTTCCATCTTGGGAGATCGTGACCTGAGGCAAAATCAAGAGTTGGTGCTCCCGGATTTTTTTCTTAAGCCATTCTAATAGGTATGTAGTGTATTACATTGTTGCTGTAATTTGCAATTCCCTAATGACAAATGATGTTGAGCATCTTTTCATAGGCTTATCTACCATTTATAGGTCTTTTTGGTGAAATATCTGTTTAGATCTTTTGTTCGTTGTTTAATTGGGTTGTTTTCTTACAGTGTTTTAACAGTTCTTCATATATTTTATATATAAGTTCTGTATCAGATATGTGCCTTGCAAATATTTTCTCCAGGTCTTCAACTTTTCTTTTCATTGTTTTATTTGAAGATTTTTTTCTTTAAGTTTATTTATTTTGAGAGAGAGAGAGAGAGAGAGAGAAAGAGAGAGAGCAGCAGCAGCAGCAGCAGCAGCACAGGGGTAGAGAGGGAGAAAGAGAATCCCAAGCAGGCTCCATACTGTCAGTGCAGGATCTGACATGGGGCTTGAACTCACAAACCATGAAATCATGACTTGAGCTGAAACCAAGAGTAGGACACTTAACTGAGCCACCCAGGTGCCCCATATTTTTTTATTTTAATGAGGTAAGACAATTTTTCTTCCCTGGATCATGCTATTGGTGTTATTTTTTAATAGTCATACCAGACCCAAGGTCATGCAGGTTTTCTCCTATGTTTTCTTCAAGAAGTTTTATAGTTTGGTGGCACCTGTATGACTCAGTCTGTTGAGCATCCGACTTTGGCTCAGGTCATGATCTCGCAGTCTGTGAGTTTAAGCCCCGCATCGGGCTCTATGCTGACAGCTCAGAGTCTGGAGCCTGCTTCAGATTCTGTATCTCCCTCTCTCTCTGCTCCTCCCCCACTCATGCTCTATCTCTCTCTGTCCCTCAAAAATAAATAAAAGTTAAAAAATTTTTTAAAGAAGAAGTTTTATAGTTTTGCATTTTACACTTTAGGTCTATGATCCACTTTGAGTTACTTTTTGTATAAGGTATAAGGTCTTTGTCCAGGTTCTTTTTTTTTTTTTTTTTTTTTTTGGCATATGGGTATCCATACCATTTGTTCATTCCATTTATTGAAAAGGCTATCCTTTCTCCATTGAATTATGTTTGACCCTTTGCAGAAGATCATTTGGTTATATTTGTGTGGGCCTATTTCTGGACTGTCTAACCTAGTTCATTGATCTGTGTCTATTCTGTCATCAATATCATTTTGTCTTACTTTTTTAAGACCTGAAACCATAAAGCTTTATTATTTTTTAAATTTGAATTCAAGCTGGTTAACATATAGTATAGTATTGGTTTCAGGAGTAGAATTTAGTGATTCATCACTTACATATAACACCCAGGGCTCATCACAACAAATGTTTTCCACCCATTTAGCCCATCCCCCCATCCCTAGCAACACGCAGTTTGTTCTCTAAAGAGTCTCTTACAGTTCGCCTCCCTCTCTGTTTTTGTCTTATTTTATTTTTCCCTCCCTTCCCCTACGTTCATCTGCTTTGTTTCTTAAATTCCACATATGAGTGAGGGGTGCCTGAGTGGCTCAGTCCATTAAGCAGCTGACTCAGTTCAGGTCATGATATCATGGTTCGTGAGTCTGAGCCCCGCATCAGGCTCTGTGCTGACAGCTCGGAGCCTGGAGCCTGTCTTCAGATTCTGTGTCTCCCTCTCTCTCTGCCCCTCCCCCATTCATGCTCTCTGTCTCTTTAAAAAATAAACAAAAATTATAAAAAAATTTTTTAAATTCCACATATGAGTGAAATCATATGATATTTGTCTTTCTCTGACTTATTTCACTTAGCATCATACACTCTAGTTCCACTCATATAGTTGCAAATGGCAAGATTTAATTCTTTTTGATCGCTGAGTAATATTCCATTGTTCTAGTCCATCTTCTTTATCCAACATTCATCAGTCAGTGGACATTTAGGTTCTTAATACCATGTTGTCTTGATTACTGAAGGTTTACAGTAAGTCTTAAAATTGAGTAGTATGAGTCCTTCACCTTTTTTTTTATATTGTGTTGGTTATTCTAGGTCCTTTGTCTATACATATAAACTTTAGAAATTGTTTGTCATTATCTACAAAAAAATTTGCTGAGATTTTGGTTTTATTGATTTAGATTTTTGATTTCTTTTTATCAGTGTTTTCTAATTTTCCCCATATAGGTCCCATACATATTTTGTTAGCCTTATACCTAAGTATTTCATTTATCGGGTGCTATTGTAAATGGAATCAGTTTTGGAAATTTCAAATTCCAATGGTTCATTGCTGGTATATAGGAAAGTAATGGACTTTCATATATTAACCCCGTATCCTATGACTTTGCTATACTAGTTTATTAGTTCCAGAGGGTTTTATGGTTGGTTCTTTGGGATTTTCTTGTCATTTGTGGATAGTTTTATTTCTCCTTTCTTAATCTATATATCTTTTATTTCCTTTTCTTGTCTTAATGCACTAGCTTTACATTTCAGTACAATGTTGAACAAGAGTGATTAGAGAGGAGATCTTAACTTGTTCCCAATCATAGGGGAAATTATCTAGTTTCTCACTATTAAGCATGATGTTAGATGTAGGTCTCTTGTAAGTGTTCTTTGTCAGATACAGGAAGTCTCCCTCTATCCCCAGTTTGCTGAGTTTTTACCATGATGGCTGTTGAAATTTTAATTTATTGTAGAGTCACATGCAGTTTTAAGAAAGAATACAGAGAGATCTATGCACTTCGTACCCAATTTACTTTAGTGTTAACAACTTGCAAAACAATATTACAACCAGAATATTGACATTAATACAATCCACCAATCTTGCTCAGATTTCTTTTTTTAAAAAATATTTATTTATTTTTAGAGAGAGAGAGAGAGAGTGAATGCACAAGATTGGGGGAAAGGCAGGAAGAGAGAGAGAAAGAGAGAGAGAGAGAGAGAGAGAGAGAGAGAGAGAGAGAATTCCAAGCAGGTTCCACACTGTCAGCATAGAGCCTGACACAGAGCTCAATCTCATGAACTGTGAGAACATGACCTGAGCCAAAATCAAGTTGGATGCTTAATTGACTGAGCCACCCAGACACCCCCTTAGATGTTTTTAGTTTAAACTTTTACTTGTGTGTGTGTGTGTTTATGCAGTTTAATCTCATAAATAGGTTTGTATATCCACTACTATAGTCAAGATACAAAAGAGTTAAAGAACCACAGGGATCTCTTTTGTTTCCTATTACAATCACATCCATTTCCATCCAGCACCTCTTCCCTACATCCCTAATTACTGGCAAATACTTAACTGTTCTCCATTTCTAAAAGTTATTACTTTTTAATTTTTTTTATTTTAGAGAGAGACTGTACAAGCTGGGGAGAGGGGTAGAGGCTGACAGGGAAAGAGAGAGAGAGAGAGAGAGAGAGAGAGAGAGAGAATCTTAAGCAGGTTCCATGCTCAGTGTGGAGCCCAATGCGGGGCTCGATCCCATGACCCTGGGATCATGACCTGAACTAAAATCAAAGTTGGACACTCAACTGACTGAGTCACCCAGGTGCCCCTAAAACTTAGTTATTTTAAGAATGTTATATAAGTTGAGGGGGGGTGGGGGAGAGGGGGAAATGGGTGATGGCCAGTGAGGAGAGCATTTGTTGGGATGAGCACTTGGTGTTGTATATACAAGCGATGAATCACAGAATCTATCCCCAAAACCAAGAACACACTGTATATACTATATGTTAACTAACTTGACAATAAATTATATTTTAAAAAATAAAAAGAAAACTCATATTGTTACTGTAAAAAATGTTGTATAAATTGAATCATTTAGTATATTTCTTTTAGGATGGGCTTTTTTGGGATTCAGGATAATTTCCTTGAGATCCATTCAAGTTATTCTGTGTACCAATAGTCTGTTCCTTTTCTATTGCTCCATACTATGCTATGATGTAGAAGTACATAAGTTTGTTTAACCATTTACCTGGTTGAAGGACATGTGAGTTATTTTTGCTTTTATGCTATTATGAATAAAACTGCTATAAACATTCACATATGAGTTTTTGTGTGAGCATAAGTTTTTATTACTCTAGGATAAATATCCAAGAAGTGCAATTGCTGGGTCACAAGTACATGTTTAGGTTTGAAAGAAACTGCCACATTGTTTTCTAGAATGGCTGTACCATTTTACATTCTCATCGGTGATGTATAAGTGATTTAGTTTTCCTGTGATTTAGTTTTCCTGCATCCTTGCTGGCATTTAGTGTTATCACTAATTTTGTCTCAGTCATTATGATAGATGTGTACAAACTTATTTTTTAAGTTTATTTCTTTAATTTGAGAGACAGAGGGGGGAGGGGCACAGAGGAGGGAAATGAGGAATCCCAAGCAGACTCCATACTGTCAGCACAGAGGCTCAGCACAGCGAGATGTGGGGCTCAAATCCACAAACTGGGAGATCATAACCTGAGCCGAAATCAAGAATTGGACACTTAACTGACTGAACCACCCAGGTACCCCAATCTGTACATACTTTTCATGGAAAGCCATAAATATCTTAAAACAATTGAGCTAGTACTAACTGGCTTACGTTTCCTGTATGCCTGGCTCCAAGTTAGGCTCTTTGAGTGTGGAGGAGACCCAGCTCCCACATACAAGGGGCTGGAGAGGCAAGACTAGGGCATGAGAGGATGCCAGTCCTTCCCACGTCATTCTGACAAGCCCTGTGAGCACCAGTAATGATGTGTGTTGGATGATAAACCCTGAGCCCCTAACAGGAACCTGTGTCAGGGAAATCTCTGTGGAGTTCTGAGGGTAAAAAAAACAAAACAAAACAAAACAAAACCCAATGGCTCTATGAAAGGGTAAGGGAAGGAAATTACTGGATTCAGTCTGGATCCAGCAGAGGCTAAGACTTGGCTGTTTGAAACTCCAGGTAAAAGAAATGGCATTTACTCTCCGGGTCTCCAAAAAGGGGTTCAGATTCTGCCTGTGTTTTGCAAAGAAGTAGGGCAAAGCAAACAAAGGCCCACCTGTGGCAAAATGAAACTGATTTTCAACTTGAGAGAGCATCCTATCTTTTTCTACTAGATTCTGTTAAAGAAGAGTCCTAGGTTATCATCCAAGTTCTCATTTTCCTCAGCTTCTGTCTATTGTATTAAGCCCAGAGTATGACATTCCATTTACTGAGAGTTGTGAATATGGATAAAATCATGTTCAGTTCAGTAACGGTGCAGGTATTGAATCTCAGTTATCTAAGGAGTAGAGGACCTTGATGTATCACAAATATTTGGCTTTGAAAAAACTAATGCTCTAGACAAAGGTCCGTTTTGTCTGAAATGACACAGAACACTGTGCTCAGGACCTCATAGAGGCATAATGCTGTCAGGGACTTCTGTCCTTCCTGGCATACCTTTCTCTGCCCCTGCCCTTCCTGACCTTCACCCCAGGGGACATCTATTGTCTATACTCTGCTCTGATTTTTTGAAAAAGTATTTATTTAGACCCAACCCTATTCCAAAAAAGCTTTGAAGAAATTTAAAAATTAAAATATTTTCCTATATAAAACAGAACAACAAAAAGGAAAACAGAAAAAAAAACTGGTTAGTTAAAAGGAGCAGAAAAAACAGATGTGGCCGAATGAGTGTTTGTCATCCACAACAATTATATTTTGCTTTAAAGAATGCTCTCAGCTTCTAATGCTCAGATGCAATGGCACTCTTTCGAAAGCACTCTTTTGAAAGTCATTTGACTCTCCCATATGATGTCTTCAAAGTTTTTGGTTCAATTTATTTTCCATTTCACTATTTTGTTCTTCAGTTACTGAGCTTTTAGTGGCTTATCCACTTAAACATCTTAAGAAGGATTTTCCAGTAGTCTATGACTCTAGCTGATGGCTATTAACCCTTCCAGAAAACTTAACAAATGGTCTGTCTGTTCCTCCAATAGACAAGAATTATTCATCTCAAAAACTTTCTGATGAAAATTTGCAAAGATGTGATGAAGCCAGTTTCTCAGACAGAAAAATCAACTGATGAATAAATACATATTGAGGTACTCCTGTTAATACATGCTACCTAAGGTTAGGGACCTTGTCCATTACTGTGCCTCATACAGTGCTTGGAATGTAACAGAGATTCAGATATTTACTAAAAATTACTGAGTGCCCTCTTTGCACAGGAGACTCAAACATTCTGGGATCATGCAGAAATAATGGATTCAGGAGTTCGTGACCAGAGGCCCAGCACTCCTTCACATACAAACCCAAGTCCTGTCATGGCACATGTATCTATTTAATGGTGGGTGAAAACTTTCAACTTCCTATGCAAAGGTCTTTCAGAAGACCTAAGATTCCCTTTGTGGTTCCCATCTTCTCAGGAGGTAAGAGAAACCCTGCACAGGCCCATCATGTGAAACTGGGAGAGTCATAGCTACTAAAAAGCCTTTGCTGGTTGCATGTAGGGATATGCTAGCATGTCATCACCCCCTCAACCACTCAGCCTCTGGGAATGGCCATAGTGCCACCATTTCATGAGGGAAACACAGTAGCAGTTTGAAACAACCTATTAAATTCTTTAAGTTTTGTGGTTGTGGTTTATTCCAGTGCCATGATACGGCTGCCTCAAACTGGGACCAGATCTCAAGCCACAGGCTTTACTGTCCCCCTGGGCCATGTTAATGCTGCCACCTGACTTCCCAGCTGTGGCTCTATCATCTTTTCCAAATACTTACGTTCCCATTAGTTTATAGTGCTGTTCAGATGCTGTAGCACTTTACGTCTGGTTCCTGCCCTTCTAGGCAACAGGCAAATGTTTAGGGTGGGAGAACCAATGGAAAGACTAATAAACAAACCATAAGAGATACACAAATTCTATGCTCCAAAACTCTAATCGGAGAGTAAAATCCCCAGACTATTTTGACCAGACTCTAATATTTCTCTTTTTGATAAATACACTAACAGAGTACAGCAAGTTTCCCAGTCTTGGTACTGTTAGCATTTTGGTCCAGACAAGTTTTCGTTGGGAGCGCCGCCCTGCACATTGTAGGATGTCAAGCAGCATCGTAGGCCTGTAGTCACTACATGACAGTAGCGGCCCCAGTGTCTCCAAACGTTGCCAAGTGCCCGGAAGGAGAACCATCGATAGAGGGTAAGCAAACCAATCTGAAACCAAGACCTTCCCAAAAAAGCCAATGAATACAAAAGCCTAAAGCTGATGATGGAATTTTATTTTAAAATAGGCAAAATTTCAGTAATTGGTGAATCTTGCAACTTTCTGTAACTTTAACATTTTTTCTAAATGTTATTAAAATAAAAAAATTTTAATAATGCAAAAGAGAGATGGCTTGGATTCAAGCTTGGTTCTTTTCTTTTTTAAAAGACTTATTGAGATATAATTCACATACCATACGATCGACCCATTTAAAGGTATAAAAGTCAATATTCTTTAGTAAGGTCACAGGTTTGTGCAACCATCATCACAGTTAATTTTAGACATTTTCATTCTCTCCCAAAGAAATCCTCTCCCCATTCACGGTCACACAGATTGCTCCCAGCCAGCCTCTAATCCATTTTCCCTCTATAGATTTGCCTGCTCTGGACATTTCATGCAAATATAATTATAAATGTAATAAATTTAAATGGAGTATGTGGTCTTTTATGACTGGCTTCTTTCACTTAGTATGTTTTCAAGGTTCATCCATGTTGTGGCATGGATCAGTCATTCCTTTCTGTCACTGAAAAACAGTTTTGGGTGAATATATATTTCCATCTCTCTTGTGTAGGTACCTCGGAATAGAATTACAGGGCCATGTGGTAACTCTAAGTTTATGATTTTGAAGAACTGCCAAGCTGTTTTCAAAAGCGACTGTACCTTTTTACATTCCCACCAGCAGTATAAAAAGGCTCCAATTTCTCTGCATCCTCCTCACCACTTGTTACTGTCTGGCTCTGGTTATAGCTATCCTAGCTCATTGCAGTTTTGATTTGCACTTCTCTAATGACTCATGGTGTTGAACATCTTTTCATGTACTTACCAGCCATCTGTATATCTTCTTTGGACAAATGTCCATTCAAATCTTTTCCAATTTTTTAAAAATTTAGCTTTTTATTTTGAAGTAAGTGTAGATTCGCATATGGCTGTAAGAAATAGATCTTATATGCCCTTTACTCGGCTTTCCCCATGTAATATCTTGCAAAAATGTACTATAATATCACAGTCAGGATATTGACATTGATACAGTCAAGATCCAGAACATTTCCATTATCTCTATGATCCCTCACGTACCCTTTTATAGCCACACCCACTTCCCTCCTACCCCTACAGCTCCTGACCTCTAGCAACCACTAATCTGTTCTTCACTTCCATAAGGTTGTCATTTCAAGAATGTTATATAAATGAAAGAATACAATATATAACCTTTGGGGATTGTTTTTTTCCCACTCATTGTTTTTTTCTCTGGAGATTCATCCAGATTGTCGCATGATGAATAGTTTGTTTCCTTTTATTGTTGAGGAATATTCCCTTGTATGGATGAACCACTTTAACCATTCACCTGTTGAAGGGCATTTGGGTTGTTTCCAATTTTGAGCTATTACAAATAAAGCTGCTATAAACATATGTGTCCAGGTTTTGATGTGAACATATGTCTTCATTTCTCTGGGATAAATGCCCAGGATTGCAATTGCCAGGTTGTTTGGTAGTTGTATGTTTAGATTATTAAGAAATCGCTAAACTGATTCCCAGAGTGTCTGCATCATTTTACACTCCCTCCAGTAACATGAGTGATCCCGTTTCTATGAGTGAAGACCGAGTCGGGGAAGGGAGACCCAGTCCTCTCTCCTCTGCTTGCCTGCTATGGAGCTTTTGCAACAAGAGGCTATGGGAGAGGGGTGAGAAAACTGGCAGCCCCAACAGCCTCCTGGGGTTAAACTGTGATCCCAGACTGAGAGATTCTGGGGACGAGCCTCTGTCTTCCTGACTGCACTCACATGGAGTATAATGCCTGAGGTAGAACTCCCAGGACCTGAAGCTAGGAGAAGGGATAAAGGTATTTGTCCATGTCTCAAATGCCATAGCTTTTTCCCGTTCTTACTGACTTAGATTTTCTTGAATGAATGTTTCATTTGCAGTATCCCCTTAGGACAATTTCCGGAGACATTAATTTTTACATTATTGTTTGCTGGGGAGAAGGTCTGCTGAGCTCCTTTCTCTGCCATTCTGGAAGTCCCAATCCCTCAAGCTTGATTCTTGATATGACCAAGAATCTAATAGAGGGAAAAATCCCCCAGCCTGCCAAAAAATCTCAGTCCCTCAAACAGTGGACCATCCCAGATCCTCCAGTGGCAGATGACACTGGACGTGCTGTTGCTTCCTTCTCTGCAGTGTCAGCACCCTAGTAGGTTGGCTGAGGTGAGATACCCAGACAGCTGCAGACTGGTCTGCTTTGACTAGGAAAATAGATCTTTTTTTTTTCCCCTAAGGGAGATTGGATGTGTTAGATAATGTAGAATGAATTCATGATAGAAGACTGAAATCAGTGCTTGAATTATAAACCCCAAATACTGTTAATTCCAGAAGCATATTGTCTTGATGAGCTCAGCTGAGTGGCTTATTAAGCTGGGCACTACAGGAGTCAGTAGATCAGGCTAAAGAAGGAAGGCAGGGACAAGCTTTTCTGTTTGTTTAAATGGATAATGCAATAACATGGTTCACAGAATGGTATCTAGTAGGAAGCTTCCCTGCCACTCCTGCCCCTCTGCCACCCAGTTCTCTTCTCCCAACAGGCAGATAGTTTATAAAAGCAAGTATAGGCATACATCTTATATTTCTTACAAGGGCTTGGGTTTGAATCCTAATTTGGTTGCTCTCAAAACCAGCTGTGTTATCAGGGATAAGTCACCTCACTTCTTTGAGCCTCAGATTCTTCACCTGAAAAATGGGAATAATAGTACCTACTCAACAAGGTTAGGGTGAGCATTAAGTAAGAGTGTGTCTAATGGTGTGTTTTGTTTTTGCTTTTGCCTTTAAGAAGGCTCCACGCCTGTGTGGAGCCCAATGCAGGGCTTGGGGCTTGAACTCACAACCCTCAGATCAAGACTTGAGCTAAGATCAAAAGTCAGATGCCTAACCGAGTAAGCCACCCAGGCGCCCTAAATGGTGCTTTCTAAAAGTGCTGTGCCAACCAGCTGTTCTAATAGGAGCAGCAGCCATGTACCAAGAGTGAGGTAGAGATTGGCTGTACTCAGTAGGTGCTGTGGGACCAGGAATTGGTAGTGCTGGGGAAGTACCTGAAGCTGACTGGGGAAGAGAGAATATGGGTCACAGGGAAATTCCAATATGCCTAAGTAGGCATGAGACAGGGTGTGACTGATTTGCAGGGAGAACACTTTGGGAAGCCAGTGACAAAGAAAAACCACGAGGAGGTGACTGGAGACCCTTTTCATTTGTCTATCGCCCATGTACCGAAGGCAGCCAGCAGGGTTCAAGGCTAGCTGTGGCCCTGATAAAGACAGGCACTTTCCCCTGGGAAGGGGCCTGCCTTTGGACTAGAGACAATGTTGGGTTTAATCCAAAATAGTTTTAGGTAGGTTGGGATCTTCCAAAGACTAACCAGAAGGACTTGTTCCAAAAACCATGCAGAATCTAATGTATTACAGTGCCGACCTAGGACTTCTGATGTAGGCTCAGGTCAGGAATCAGAAAATGGGTACCCAAACTGAGCTAACCTTCCATCTTTTTCCAACTTTTTTTTTCTTTTTCACAGAAAAACAAGAGAAACCAGAGGGTCATGACATAGAGTCCAAAAAATGTCCTAAGACTTTCTCTGCCTGGGCTACTACATTGGAAACACATTACAGGGAGTCTGTTCTAGATTCTTATTGTCTCTTGGAACCAACTCCAAAGGATCACAGAGGTGGTGAATGGAGGAAGAGACCAACAGTCTCTGAATAGGATGTGATAGACAGATGTCTGCCCAGGAGAGATGACAGAGGTGAGTACAGCAGGAAGACAAGGGGGGAAGCAGGTGGAGAGAAAGCCAGTTCACAGGTTGGAATCCCCATGGCTCATCTGTTTTGGAGGACTTCTCATGCAACAAGATGAACAGTTACTAGTAGTTGTCCTCAGGGCTACCTCTCAGGCCATGGATTCTGAAACTTCAGCAAGTTTCTCACCAAGTCTGGCTGAGGTAGGGAGGCCTGGCAATTGCCTGAGGTTGGGTAATGGCTGAGGGAGCACTAAGTCAGGCCCCAGAGACTAACAGAGTTGACTGTCGCTCTGCAGTCTCAGAGTCTACTTTTAACAAGAACTGGGTATTTATTTTACAGCCAAAATGAACTCGAGCTGCTGAGGCTAGGGAGTCTGGGTCATTACCACTCTAGCCTCAGGGGTACTTCCCAGGACAGGTCCAAAGTTCCCTGTCAGGAGCTCTAGTATATTCTGGAAGCATTCTTTCCTCCTGCCCCCCAACTCTCAGAGATCAATTAAATAAGAAGTTGAAGAAGAAACAGAGGGTTTGTAAGGGATACATCTGTGGAGGACTGAAGGGTGAAAAGGAGCAAACTTAGAGAGTGATAAAAAAGAACTTTATCTTTTTGTTATTGCTTGCCTTTTAATAATTGTTTGCTTTTTTGTTTAAGCTGTCTCTGTCTTCCTTTTTCTCCGAACTTTTTATCATAAAAAGTTTCATTTCTTCAGCAGCCAAAAAGAAAAAGAAAAAAAAAGAAAAATTCTAAATCCACAGAAAAGTTGAAAAACATGTACAATGACAATCAAAAGAATGATCATAAAAATAAACTGGACTTCATACAGATTAAAAGCTTCTGCTCCTTAAAAGACACTGTTAAGAAAAAGACAAGCCACAGACTGGGAGAAAATACTTTTTTTTTTAATGTTTTTTTATTTATTTTTGAGAGACAGAGAGAGAGAGCGCGAGCAGGGGAGTGTCAGAGAGAGAGGGAGACACAGAATCTGAAACAGGCTCCAGGCTCTGAGCTGTCAGCACAGAGCCCAACGCGGGGCTTGAACCCACAAACTGTGAGATCATGACCTGAGCCAAAGCCAGACGCCCAACCAACTGAGCCACCCAGGCGCCCCAGGGAGAAAATACTTTTGAAACACATACCTGAGAAAGGACTTGAATCCAGAATATATAAAGAACTCACACAACTCAATGGTAAGACAACAAATAACCTAATAAAAATGGACAAAAGACTTGAACAGATACCTCACCAAAGAAGATATACAAATGGCAAGTGAGCATGTGAAAAGATGGTGAACATCCTAAGTTATTAAGGAGATGCAAATTAAAACCTATAATGAGATACCATGACACATGCACTGAAATGGCCATAATCAGAAAAACTAACAACACCAAGTGCTGATGAAAACATGGAGAATGGAAACTCTCATATGTTGCTAATAGGAATGGAAAGTGGTACCACCACTTTGGAAAAGTTTGGCCATCTCTTATAGAAGAATTGAGCATCCCACTCCTTGAGGTATTTTGCCAAGGAGAGAGAAAACTTGTGTTTACACAAAAATCCATATGCAAATATTTATAGTGGCTTTGTTCATAATTGCCTAAAACCGTAAACAACTGGACATCCTTCCACTGAGAAATAAACATTGTGGTAGAGCCATACAATGGGATACTACATAGCAATAAAACAGTACAAATTACTGATAACATGGGAAAACATGGATGAATCTCAGATGTATTATGTTAGGCATCATGGGCTCCATTGTGTCTCCCCCTCAAAAAATATTAATTGCAACACCTAAACACCTCAAATCATGAACTTATTTAGAAACAGGGTCATTACAAGTGTAATTAGTTAAGATGAGGTCATACTAGAATAGGGTGTAAGTCCTTGCTCCAACTGGCTGGTGTCCTTATAAGAGACACGCAGGGAGAACACATGCAATGACAGAGCCAACGCATGGGGAGAATACCATGGGATGACAGAGGCAGAGACTGGAGTTATGCAGCTACAAGATATGCAATGCCAAGGGCTGCTAGTGATGCCAGAAACTAACATAAAGCCATGTGCAGATTCTTCCCCAAAGCCATCCAGAGAGCATGGCCCTTCCGACACCTTGATTCTGGACTTCTACTATCCAGAACTGTGAGATAATAAATTTCTGTTGTTTTAAGCCACCTAGCTTATGGTACTATGTTACAGCAAAGCTACGAAACTATTGTACCAAGTTAAAGAAGCAGACTCAAAGGCATTTATATGACATTCTAGAAAAGGCAAAACTACAGGGATGGAGAATGGATCAGTGGTGCCGAGGGTTGGGGCTAGGATGAAGAGATGACTATAAATAGGTAAGGGAGAATTTTGAGGGTGATAGAAATATTCTATATCTTGATTGTGATCATAATTACATGATTGAATGTGTTTGGCAAAATTCATAAAACTTTATAGTATATAAATTTCAAAAAGTTGAATTTACCCTATGTAAATCATACCTCAATAAACCTGACCCTCCAATCCATAAACCATAAATAGACAAAAAACTGGGGTGCCTGGGTGGCTCAGTCAGTTAAGCGGCCAACTTCGGCTCAGGTCATGATCTCATGGTTCGTGGGTTCGAGTCCTGCATTGGGCTCTGTGCTGACAGCTCAGAGCCTGGAGCCTGCTTCAGATTCTGTGTCTTCCTCTCTCTCTGCCCCTCCCCGACTCATGCTCTGTTTCTCTCTGTCTCAATGATAAATAAAAACATAAAAAAATTGACAAAAATCATACAGTGACCATTTATATACCTTTCACTCAGATTCAGTGGTTATTAATATTTGACCATATTTATCTATATATGTATTTTATTTTTGCTGTATCATTTGAAAAATACATTGTAGACATCATGGTACTTCATCCCTAAAAATTTTATCATACATATTTTAATAATAAGGACATTTTTCTACATATATCTAAAAAAAAGTAACAATAATTCCAAAGTATCATCTAACTTCTCCAACTGTACTCAAAATGTCTTTTGTAATTGCCTTTTTCTAATCAGGATCCAATCAAGGATCATATAATATATCTGGATATTATGTCTCTTTAATCTCTTAATCTAGAATAGGCTTCCCATCTTTTTCTTTTGATCACCTTTTGTCTAGGGCCAGTAGTCTTGCAGAATATTCTACAATTTCTGGATTTGTCTGATGGCTTCTTGAGTGTTGCCAAATTTTCTTCTCTTTATTTCCTGCAAACTACAAATTAGGTCTGGAGACTTGACTAGATTCAGGTTAAACACTTTTGGCAAGAAGAGTTCACTGGTGATTGAGAACTAGTTTTTCCATCTTGTTGGCCTCCACGTAGACCTATCTTCCTGCCTTTCTCTCTCATACCATAAAGGACTTGTGTACCTGTGCAACAAAATTTTATGGAGGGACTAGTATCAACTAGATACTGGGGCCACAAACATCAATAAGACAGTTCATGCCCTAAAGGAGATGAATGAATGAAATAGTGCCCTTTCTCATCTAATAAATATTTACTAACTGCTACATGAAGCCAGGTACCATGCTAGGTGCCAGAGGTACAAGAGTAAGAAAATGCAAATATGGCTCCTTGCCTCCTAGGAATTTATAGTCCAGTAAGTGAGACAGACATCCATGAAAAAAAAAAAAATCCAGAAATAACTTGTGAAAGATGCTATGAAAGAAAAGCACAGAAGAATATGGCTCTGAATAATGGGAAGAGCTGACCTAAAGAGTGTACCATTTGAGATGAAGTCTGAAATATGGGCAAAAATTTAAATCTGAGCTAATCAAGATTCTAGGCCTAACTTCTGGTTTATAGGAAATACTGGGGACAGAGGAGTTTTTTTAAAGTTTATTATTTTGAGAGAGAGAGCGAGAGCAAGAGTGAGAACGAGAGCGAGAGCGAGAGAGAGAGAGAGAATGAGTGGGGGAGGGGCACAGAGAGAGGGAGAGAGAATTCCAAGTAGGTTCCACACTGTCAGTACAGCATGGAGGCTCGAGCCCACCAACCATGAGACCATGACCATGAACTGAGCCAAAATCAAAAGTGGGACGCTTAACTGACTGAGCCACCCAGGTGCCCCTGGGGACAGAGGAATTTTAAATCACATTGCTTCGAATTAAAAAACCCTAAACAGAGAAGTTCAGAATTACAGCCAGATCAAGCCCGTGGTCTGTGCTGTTATCCAAAAGAACTATGGATCCTGCAAGAAAAGATGGCTGGTTAAAGCCTTTGATTTTATTCTACTTTCCTGAATATTCCGGTTAGACTAAAGGGCTCACATTTGTGTTGTTCCTAATAATAATCATGATATTTAAGAAAATTACTTTTTCCTGAAGCCACACAACTAACAGTAGCAGAGTCAGAATTCAATCCAAAATCGCAGGCACCAAGACACTCGTATTTGACTATCACATCACAATGCTCCCAGTAATAATGACAATGTACCTACCAAGGTGAAGGTAAGGGAAAGGAGCTTTTTGTAATGTAAGTCAAAAGAAGGGACAGATGCTCTTTTAGCACGACAAGGACACAGGAGTGATGCCAGCAGGAGGTTAATTGGCCCAGTATGAATGATCTGGTTATTTTTCGATTCTTCAACTGGAGGCTAGACTAAAGTGGCCAGAAATTTCAACCCCACCCTCACACCCCCACCTCCCTACCCTCCATCAGGAACAAAAAAGACTGCTTTTAAGAAATGAAAAGCAGTCTGGATCATTGGGGGAAAGACTAGAGAAAAGGACTATGGGGAAGGGCAATATGAGAGAGGAAGCAGGAAGGAGGTGTTGAGAGGAGGTCTGCTAACCAGAGTTTGGTCCTATATATAATTGACATGGCCAATAAGCCCCCTTACTCATGGTTGTATGGAACTCATTCAAATCTCTGACATGCTATGCACTCTATTTTGGTTAGAGCATGATACATGAGCCTGAATAAAAAGATTCACTCGCCACATTCCGTGATTCTGTATATTCTTCAACAGCCAACCTGAAGATAGTTTTGTTAGGAACTGTTCCATGATGGGCTTCCAATAATTTCTATTATTGTCAGGCACTGTGCTAAGTGCTTTAGGTACATTCATTGATCTCTAATCGTCTCAACAGCCCACCAGAAGAGGTCACTGGGACTTAACTACTCACCTAAGATCATAAAACTATCAAACCAGAAAATTTTTAGTTGGGCCTGTCTGACTTAAACACAGCTAAACTAGCCTAGAACAGTGCTTCTCAAACTATCTGTGAAGGACCACTTTTTAAATTTCAATCTATCACAGCTTGATAATTTCAATCTATCACAACTTTTGTAATTTTGTAAAATACAAAATGAAAAAAGATAGGCACAATACAAGCCCAAAGTTACTTACAATTAACAGACATACTCTGTGAAATTGCTGTAAATGTTTCTAAACACCTACTCTGAATGTCTGTCTTCAGAGTGATTCTTGTCACCGAATGGCACTAGAATAGGGTAGCAGTTCTGGTCATGAGGGCACATCAGAATCATTCCTGAACTTTTGCCAAATGCACGTGCCTGCCCTCCACCCAGACTCTGATTCAGCAGGTCTGACATGTTTATTAGACACTTCCCAGGGGATTGTGATGTCCATCCCTGGTTAATAACTACTGCTATTCCAACATACTGCCAAAGCTATTGTTTCCAGCTTGGTATAAATTCAAAGAATCAAGATCCTCTTTCAGAATTCACTAAAACCATTACTGGACATTGTGGTGGGGAAAAGGAGGAAGGGCAAGAACGTTAGGAAAATTGAGAAATTCAAGAGTTGCCCTCCCTAACATCTACATTACCACCTCGTACTATTTTAATATCCTTTCAACTTAAAACTTTTGATGTCTGGTTCAAGTATGAAAACCCTCTGAGCAGCAAATTAGAAGCAGTCAAAATTGCATTTTGCAGATAACCATTCCTATCTAAGGTAAGACCTTTATTTTGTTTCCTCCCACCTGCACAGCACTGTCTTTGTAAGAACAGGCTATCTCCTGCATCTTGCAGTTGAGAGATTCTGGGAACTGTCCGCCCCAGAGAAAAATTGTGGGTTCTTAATTTATCCTAGAGGACAGCATGCTGGTGACACCGTCAGTCATTTTTAGGGAGAAACAGCCTGCAAGAAAAGCACTCCACCTTTTCAGTTCAGGGCCAACAGTGAAAAGTAGATGAGGGATGAGGTCTCATAGGAAGACTCACAAAAGACTTCAGTAAGAATAGGAAGTGCTAGTGTATGTATTCCACCAAGAAAAAAGTCCAGTGACCTATGTGACCCTCAGAGAAGTGAGGATTGATAAGATGCTTGTGAAAAAAAAATGACAAATAGGCTGACTGAGCCAAAATACAATCTTTTTTCATAGTAATTACTTTTTATTAGTATTACTGGTATGTGTGTGTTCAACTGATGCTACCACAATGTTAAACAAGTACACAGAGTTTGATGTATACAATCAAAAGTTTGGTGTACTTTTTCCTCTCTCAGTTCCAGTGCTTGATGAGTATATTCATATAGCAAGTGCTCAATAAAATCTGTAAATATTCCTCTAATTTCATTCTCTAGAATAGATTGAAAATTTGATGGATAATATGTTTCCAGACTATATCAAAGTTTCCTATAGATCAGTAAGAAAAAGACAAACAGCTCAAAAGAAAAACAGGTGAAGGATATGGACCATTTCACAGAAGAAGAAATAAAAACAGCAAAGAAAACATGCTCAACCTCACTCATGACTGAGATAATGCAAGGCAAAATGAGATACTGTTTTTTTAAAAAAATTTTTAATCAATGTTTACTTTTTGGAGAGAGAGAGAGAGAAAGAGAAAGAGAGGGAGGGAGAGAGAGAGAGAGAGAGAAAGAGAGAGAGAGGGAGGGAGAGAGAGAGAGAGAGAGAGAGAGAGAGAGAGAGAGAGAGAGGAGCAAGGGGCAGAGAGAGAAGGAGACACAGAATCTGAAGCAGGCTCCAGGCTCTGAGCTGGCAGCACAGAGCCCGATGCAGGACTCGAACTCATGAACCACAAGTTCATGACCTGAGCTGAAGTTGGATGCTCACCAACTGAGCCACCTAGGCACCCCAATGAGATACTGTTTTTGACTGATTACACTGGCAAGAAGTGTTTTAATATTGAGATACTTTCATATGGATGCTTTCATACACTGTTTGCGAAAGTGTAAATTGGTTGGGCTACTTTAGTGGGCTATTTGCTAATATCTCTCTGCATCCTGAGTTTGAGGGATTCTGGGAACTGTGCTAGACTCAGTTCATGCTGGCTTGCAAGCACTGATTGTACTTATCTCTTCTCAACTCCAAGTTTACCAATGTCACATTAGTAGTCTGAAATCAGCCAGGGCAGGGAGAACTCACACAATAGAAAAAGGGCAAATGCTACAAATCAGCTCTTATTCCACTTTTTGGAAGACTGGTTGGTAAACACCTATCACATTCCACAGTCTATTTACCAGTGTCTAGAATCTAAAAAGCACATAACCCATGATATAGCAATTCCTTTTTTCTAAATGTCTTTGCACATGTATACAGAGGCATGTGCAAAGCTTTTCACCACAGTATTTGGGCTTCAAAGGATGGACGGTTCTGGTGAGACTTGTTTACACAAATTTTTTGCAATGTCCCAGTGCCCAAGTCAGTGCCTCCTTGGAGTCTCAAAGGGCTGGTGGGGGAGAGCGCTGGCAGCTGACTCCGGTAAAGTTCTATCCTGATCAGATAAGGGAAATTCAGATGCGATTTCTTTCAGCATCTTCTGTAGCTGTTTCCACTTTGAAGTATTCTTTATACCAGTTTGGCAGACTGGTGATCTCACGGTACTAATTGGTGAGTCTCAAGACATGTTGTTGGGGGTAAAAGGAATTTTCAGGACAATACATACAGTATGATTGTACTTATGTCACAGAAATATATGAACAATACTTAAATATAGGCATATATGTAAGTAGAAAATCATTAAAAAACTGGAAGGAGATACATTCAAAGTGACCACAGAGGGGAGGAAACAAGAATAGACAGTAGTGGTCATAGGGTACTTTAGCTTTAATTTATAAGGTTTAAATGCTTCTCAAGTGTAATATACCCATTATTCACAAGAAAAGAAAACGTTAAAACCAAAATGAAACAACTCCTTGAAGTCCATAATCTGCCATCTAAAAATCCAAGGTCAGGGTTCTCAGTTCCTGGAATGGGAGGCAAGTAAAGAAATCCTATAGTGTCCTGATTTTTCCGAGTACTATGGTGATGCTTCCGATATTTGAAAAATTTTAAATCTCTCAAAAAATTGTGGCTTAGCTGGGTGCATGTGCTTCATTCTGAGCAGCTGGGTGATTTAGCACCTGGCAACATAAGGGTGAGCAATGGAACAAATCACCAGCAACCTTCAGTCGTCCTCCAAGATAAGATAAAAAATGAAAGGAAAGGACAAAAGTTTAATTGCTATTTGTCTCCTCAAACCAGCTCCTTAACAAACCATACATAGTTAATTGGTCATACTTCCAGGTGCAAAACTAGGTGTGGCACTCAATCTACAAAGGATGGGCTGCCTGTGATTACACTGCAACCACTTCTCTCCTGGGGCTCCCACAAGGCAACAGGGACTTGTAGGGTCTTGCCCCTCCAGCATTGGTTCCTGAGCTGCTTGCCCACTGGGGCTTTAAGGTGATCCTCCTGGGGTCAGGTCCCCAGTGAAGAGATTTCTCCAGCTCTTCAGGGACCTTCAGAATCAAATTCCCCTGGCTGTTTATTCAACTGTTCCTAGGTGTACAGGGAGAGGGAAGGGGACTATCTGTTAAGCTTTCATATTATCCTTCCCCATTTACTAAAAGTACATACATAAGGATCAGTGAAGAGAAGGATCAGCAATTGGGTGTGAGAGCTTTCCCACTTAGATGCTCCTGGATCCGGGTTATCTGGTTAATTGCTTATTATTATTTACCACTTACTTTATTTATTTTTTTGCTTCTTGATACTGGGAGAAAAGGTTTTTCCCTAAATTCTCTATAGACCATATGTGAAGTGGTACACTAACAGGCAAATGGTTATTTCTATAGTTTAATGGATCATACAGTAACTTATGAAGTGATTTGCTTTCTTTCAGCTCAGAGGGGATCCGAAGACAGGCACTCTCTTGGTGCCTGAGGTCCAAAGCCAAGTGGTCCCTCTGTGCCCAAAGGATTTACACCTCACCCCTATCCCCCTGGCCTGGCCAGTCAAACCAAATCAGACAGGGGTGCCAGGAGAGCAAAATGTTACATGGCCCCTCAGCCTTCTTGAGCCATTCTTTGGCTGATACTGGTTAAAGCAAATATAAACCCTTTGGACAAAGTTCAGTTTCGTACTGAGTAACAACCTTTGCCCCTTTTAAGTCTTCCACGACTAAACTCTATTTTGATGGAAAGAGCAGGTGTGGATTTTTTAAAAGAACCCCCACTCCTTCCTACACACTGATTGAGGGACATGAACATGAATCTTGTGGTCTAACAAGACAAAGGTTCTTTTTTTACGTTGTAGGGGAGCAAAATTTGCCACCCCCAAAATAGATCTCTTTGGCATATAGATTATTTTAGGGTGAGTATTTTTGAGGAAGAGAAGTCTCAGGAAGAACCTTTCACTTTGCCTAACTGCCTAAAACAATTTAGATAAAGGACTTTTTCCAGAGAGTTATTGCCATAGATAAGCACGGCATACCATAAACTAGGAGTGGTGGACAGGGATGAATTTGGCAAAGTCTGTTTGTTAAAACTCCTATGTCCTGTTTCTGTATGTTTCTTTACCAAACATATTTGCTCCTTTTTCATCTTCCTGTGAATTGTCTTCCTTCCCTTTGAAGTCCCAGACCCCCTACCCTTTATCCTTGGCTCTAGGCACCATATAAACCTCAATTGCCTGACTGCCTGTGGGCCTCATATTCCTATGGAGCCCCTGTATGTAAGTAATTAAATTTGATTTAATTAGTTAATCTCTTGTTAACATCTCAAATCAATTTAATTCTTAGACAGCCAAAAGAATCTTGAAGGGTAGAGAAAAAAATTTCCTTCCCAGCATTTGAAGTAGTTCATAGGATAAATTTTAACTGACTGGATCTTGTGTGAAACTAGTTCACTGGGTATAGAAACTATGGTAAAAATGTTATGAGTACTCTTTAAAGTTTTTTAAATTTTTTAAAAATGTTTGAGAGTGTGTATGCATGCCTGTGCAAGTGCATGAGTGGGAGAGGGGCAGAGAGAGGGAGAGAATCCTAAGCTCCCTAAGTGGGGGCTTGCCAGACTCGATCTCAAGAACCATAAGACTATGACTGGACTTGAAATCAAGAGTCGGAAGCTGAACCAACTGAACTGCCCAGGCACCCATTAGGAGTACTCCTGTTTTCTATTGATCCTTTCCCTCCCAGAGATGGTCATTGTCTTCTTTTGCCTCTGTCCTCTGTGTCTTTGTAATAAGGTATGGAAGACAATTAGGTCTGGCTCAGGCTTTCCTCTCATCTTGTTCTGTCTTGAAAGTTTAGCTTTATAACCAATGAAAATATTCTCTTTGGTCTCTGCCAACTGGAGGATACATATACCAGCATGCATCTGGCAGGCAGCCCAACAGGCTGTGGCTCCAATAGTCAGCATTCTCTTTGTCCAACTGTGCCAATTCTCAGAGGAATTTGTCATAAGGGGTTATGGTCCATAAGGGGCCTCTGTCATCTCAACCTTCCTTGTCACTACTTTAGCCAGAAAGAAATGTGGGTTGCACCCCATCTGTGGCTAGATCTTTCTTAGGCTAACTTTGGGAGTGAACCTTCTGGATCTTGTGAGGGCTGCATTTTTGCACTCTCCTTGGGGATGCCTCTTTTGTCCATGGTTAAGCCTTAAAAAGTCTTATTGGTTTAAGTCATTGTTGAGATTAAGATGAGATCCTACTGGTCAATGGCCAGATGATGGACCCTCTGAACTGGCTGTATCTGAAAGAAAAAATTTCTTTTTAGAAAGCTCTCATTGTCTTATTGGTATAATGGCTAGCCTTAGGGACTCCCTTAGTAAAATCTAAGAACAGAAATTAGACTTAGAATAAAACTCAAAGTCCACTCAGATGCCTTCCTATCTGCCGTCAGTCATTTGCAGATACTGTAAAAACATCAGGACATTAGAAATACAATTGTCCTTCACATAAGAAAAAAAAATGAGAACAACTATCCTTATCTGACAAATCCTTGCAAAACTAAAAAATGCAACGCTAGAGGCAATCCAAAGTCCACCTATTATTCCTTTTTTTAACCAATCCTAAAACCTCCCCTATTTATCTCAAAAACCTCACAAATTATTAGCCTTAGAAAACCAAAGTCCTTCTTGGAGGACTTGCATTCTTTCTCTGCCCCTTGAAGATATAAATCTTACCATGTCTTTGAAATATAAACACCCCCGGAGGTATCTAAAACAACTCCCGTGCTCGCCTAAGACTAAAGGAAAAAAAAAAAAAAGAAAAGAAAAGAAAATGAGGCCTTTTAAAACCAGCCTCTTTAAGATCACTCCAGGGACAAATACAAATCTTAAAAGTCTTCTCCAGAAATAATATGAAACCTTAAGCCATCTGAGCAAGTAAACTTAAATTATTCCAACTGTTATTTACAACATAGTGAGTTTTATATTGTTTTAAAGAGAGAAGCTATAAGATCTCTGTATTTGCCTATACATATATCTATGTCCGTGTGTTACAGATATGATATTTTTCTATCTCCAGTGGTATTGCCAAAATTAATAAGAAAAAGAGTTCATTTAATTAGCTTAAAGAAAAGGGCTTATATAACTAGTATTTATGAACATTCTCAAAAATGAAATAGAAATTTAATCCAAATGCATTTCAGGTTCACATGATATGGGAAAATATTTGGTATTAAAGCTAATTTAAGGTTGTTGGTTTGATGAAAATAGACATGTCTTAAAGCTATCAAGATTGAATATAATACAGACATGCAACTTATTCTAGGTTTCTCAGCCAAATAAGTTCATGTTGTCTGTAACTTCAAATGTTGGCCGATTTTGTCTGATGTCTCCTGAAATTTTCATAATTGTTGAGAGCAAATGATTTAGATAGGTGTACATGAGATAAAAGTTTTTTGGTAAACTTTTTTAGCAAAAATGATGTTTTATGGGGGGGGGCGCCTGGCAGACTCCATCAATAGTGCATACAACTCTTGATTTCAGGGTTGTGAGTTCAAGCCCCACAATGGGCATGGAGCTTACTTTAAAAAGAAGTTAAAAAATTATGTTTTATGGTATATATAGTTCAAAATAGTTTCCAAAATCTTTTTGTAACTTGAAACTTTTGCTAAGTTAAACAGTAAGTTAAATTCATCAAATATCTAAATCCTTTCTAAATAAGATAAAATATGGAACACTAATTACTGCCCTTTCTGCCTATAGAAGCCTTCCATTTGCACAGATCCTGAGAGCTCCTTTTTTTTTCTAAAATTTTTTATGTTTATTTATTTTTGAGAGAGAAAGAGAGAGAGAGAGAGAGAGTGAGCACATGAGCAGGGGATGACGGGCAGAGACAGGGAGATACAGAATCTGAAGCAAGCTCCAGGCTCTGAGATCACGACCTGAGCTGAGGTCAGTCACTCAACCAAATGAGCCACCCAGGCGCTCTTTCTATTTGGTAAAAAAGATGCAACTCAATTCATGAATCTTGCCAATTAGATCTTCAAATTGCCTAATTCAATTTTTAACACTATTACAGAGGAACTAAATATATTCGTGTTTGTTGGTAAACATATCTTGTGTTATGCTGAAAGACTGAATTATGAAGAAGCATGTTTCTAGAAATTATAAAATGTATTAATAAATTTGCCAATCTGAAGAATGCTGGAATAATAGATAATTCACAATTGCTTATACTTCATTTCAGTAGAAATTAAAGTTTCTAAGAGTTAAGAATTCTAATATATGTGATTGAAACTACTAGAATAAGGAAAACAACTCTGTATACAAGGAAAGGCAGATATGTTTTGGGTAAGAAAAGTTATAAAGTACGAAGCTGTTTTTGTTAAGGGAAAGAGTAAATTTGTCCTAAAGTAAATCTGATTATGTGGTACCTGGGTAGCTCAGTTAAGCATCTGACTCTTGATTTTGACTCTCACAGTTCATGAGTTCAAGCCCCACATCAGGCTCTGCGTTGACAGTGAGAAGTCCCCTCGGGACTCTCTCTCTACCCCCTCTCTCAAAATAAATAAATAAACTTAAAAAAAAAAGAGCTGGTTATGAGAAAGAAAACAGGACGAAATCTGAATGTAGAAAAAAAAGTTGTAGATAGATTACGGAAAAAGAATCTTCAGAAACAAATTTTACATATGATAGAGACTAACATTGGAATGAACTTAACTAAGTAAATGAGTTTTAAAATCAAAAGTAAGCTGGTGCAAAATTAAAAGTTGGTTTTTCTCTCTGTCCAAAGGACAGTCTTCTTACCCTTTGGGCTGCTCTTCATAATAAGAAATTATGAGGAGTTTTTCTTTGCACTTAGTGTAACCTGCCTAGAAAATAATATTCTGGGTTTTATCAAAACGTCGTGTGCTTCATGTTGCCTTAAGCAGTTTGATTAAGAAAATTCAATCTTCTCAATATTAAAACAGCTATGTTTTTCCTTTTACTGATCATTTGGCCGCAAAGTCTTCATCACCATGGTTAAATGGATAACTAAGTAATGTTTCACAGTGATCTCTGATCCTGTTTGACCAAATGTTTTAAAACTTTTTGATATTTTTTATAAACTATCCAAAACTTAAACCCTAAATGAACCCTTTTTGACCTCAACATAACTTTGGAATTTTTCAGAGGATTCCTGAAAAATTGTAAGATTTTTCTCTCTCCTTATAAAAGTTATTAAACCAACTGGCTTGTTTGATATGTTAAATTACATGAGAAATATTGTCAAATAAATGGTGATAAATCTTTTTTATTATCTTATGGGTAAATATTAATATAAGTGTTCTAGAAATTATATAAAATTCCTAAAAATTCTGGTAAGTCCTGGTATAATGTCACCAGTCATAATTCTAGGTATTATCTTAAAATGCTGTATGTCACAGAAATAACCAAATTTCTTTGTCAACTGCATTGTAATGAACCGTAATCAGACTTAAACCAAGCTATTTTAAACTCTTTTGTCATTTACATTTGATCTTAGCCAAAAGGCCCCAAAGCGATCTTTTGTCATTTAGTTATTCTTTTGCTCTAATGCTTTTACAAAAGTGTTCCTCCAAAAATATGTCTATTGAATTTCTGGTAACTTTAAGACCATAAATCTGAACTCAATAAACATTTCCAGAAAGAAAAGAGAAAATGGAACTTGTTCAAGGAGAACAAAAATGAATGACACAGGACTGAATAAACTGAGGAAAATGAATATAATCTTTATCAATTTTTGTTTGTAATAGTGCTGGTTCTTTATTATTTAAAAAAATTTTTTTAATATTTATTTATTTTTGAGAGAAGAGACAGAGTGTGAGCAGGGGAGGAGCAGAGACAAAGGGAGACAAAGAATCCAAAGCAGGCTCCAGGCTCTGAGGTGTCAGCACAGAGCCTGACGCAGGGCTCGAACTCAGGAACCGCAAGATTATGACCTGAGCCAAAGTTGGACACTTAATTGACTGAGCCACCCAGGCGCCAACCCCTCCTGCCCCCCGCTGGTTCTTTAATTTTTAGTTTTCCAGAAAAAGGAAACATTTCTTCTTAATATAACTATGCCTTACAGCAACTTGGTAAATTATACCTTTGTAAGCAGAACTGAAACATTTATTTTTTCTTCCTACTGGATTCCTCTAGAATTCAAAAACTCTGAATGAATATTATTACTCTTATGGTAACATGTTTATTTGCACCAGTTCAATAAGAATCTGTTCTCCTTATAACTGGACACAACTGGAAACACTGGTTACATTACCAAGGCTTTGACTGGAATGTCATATTTGAGAGATATACACAGATTCACATATGACCAGACAGCTTTAAGAAACTAAGGTTGACTTTACAGAACCAATAAAGCCCCTTGGAAATATCAGCCTGATACCTTGCTTACAGTGTTCCCAGCAGCCTTACCAGGTGAGTAAAAAAGGTTAATTCCTGGCAGATGCAGGAACCTCAGGATATTTGGGGGACTGTGAGAAGAGCTAAAGTAACCCAAAGCTGTGGGTATTTAAGGCAAAATCTAATGACAAGTTTTGGCAGCTAAAAGTTCATTCTGGAGACCTCTTAGGAAAGGTCCCAGCAAAGTAGATTTAAAAGAACCTATATGATCAATTGCTGTTGCACTTAGGCAAATAATCAGGCCAAGTTTATTGAAACAAGGCTTATTTTGCAAACAAATTAGTCTTAATTTAGCTATCTTTGGTAGAAACGAGGGTGACTGTTGAGAGAAAAAACTGTTTCAAAATAGCACACCTTTGTGGATATTAGATCATAATACTGTTTATTGTAAACTAGACTAAATCCCGAATTCTTTATTTCCTCTAATGTCTGGCTACAACCCTCTAATACAACATTTCCATTTTTTCTCCTGACTTGGAATCATTTAAAAGTGTGCTTTTCCCTGAAGCCCTATAAACAGAATATAAGTGACCTGATATAAACTTCCGGAAATCACTACAACAGCTCATGTATGGATGACACTTGTGCCAATTGCTGTGTGGCCACTCAGAATGATCATTAGAGACGTTCAAACCACAAACCAGGAAAATCCATCAGATTGCCACTACCTGCCTTCACTCCACCTAAAGATTCCTCAAGCCAGACATCTAAACATTTCATATTATTTATTTTTATTTTTAAGTAGGCTCCACACCAATGTGGGGCTTGAATTCACATGCTCCACTGACTGAGCCAGGCAGGTGCCCCTAAAAATCTTTTAAATTGGCTGCTTTCAGAACTCAGAAACTGGGTTTATAATTTGGTCCAACCATTGGCCTATTTCCCCCCTTTTATTTCCTTAGAAATGCCTCTTATTTAATACCTGATTGCTTGAACCACAGCCCTGCTTTGGAAGGATACCTGCACCACAGCTTGCTAAAATGAGTTTAACTGAAGTGACCTATGCTCAGGACTAAAAGACCACTCAGGATCTGCAACTCAACTTTTGTGGACTGTGAAACTTCTTGGAGAAGTTTCAAAGGAGTGCCATAGGGAAGGAAAATGTGTCTCTTTGGCATGTGGGTTTTAGGAACCTTTGATCTTCCTCTATCTGCCTTGAACAATTTAGATGGAGGACCTCCTCCAGGAAGGAAGCTATCACCATAGAAAAGCACAGCATAGTTTGAACTAGGAGTGGTGCACAGGGAAGGACTTAGCAAAGTCTGTTTGTTAAAATTCCTCCCTGCATCCCACTGTTCCTGTATGACCCGGCAAACATTTGTTTCCCAAACATTTACTCTTTTTCCTCTTCCTGTGAATTGTCTTCCTTCTCTTTGAAGTCCGAGACCCCTATCCCATTCTCCTTAGTTCAAAATGGCATTTAAGCCTCATTTGTCTACTACCTACGGACATCATATTCTTATGGAACCCTCATACATGTATAGTTAAATTTGATTTTCTCCTGTTCATATCTCATGTCAATTTAATTCTTAGACCAGCCAAAAGAATCTTGAATACTGGAGAAAAATTCTTCCTCCCCAACAACATTCTTCTCCATTTCCCTTCCGTTTCCACAATTTAGATCCTCGAGTTTCACTTCAGAGGGCAGGTAAACAACACTTGAAGAACAACAGACCTCGTCACCCTTCCCAATCAAGCCAGAATGGGTCCACAACTCTGCTAGGGATACTAGAGAAACTGCTTCTTTTTTTTATTTATTTACTTTTGAAAGAGTAAGAGAGAGACAGAGAGAGTGAGAGGGGCAGAGAGAAAGGAAAAGAGAGAGAGAATCCCAAGCAGGCTCCATACTGTCAGCATGGAGCCTGATGTGGGACTTGAACTCACGAAGCATGAGATCATGACCTGAGCCAAAACCAAAGTCAGACGCCCAACCGACTGAGCCATCCAGGTGCCCCTAGAGAAACTGCTTCTGACCTCAACTCCCTAAGGAGTGAGCGAGCTTTGGGATTTGTTCACTTGCACAGCCCCATGTCTGTTGGCAGTCATAGATTCTCTTACTAGGGCTATGTTTAGCTTTGTTTGTCTTCCATGGGAACACAATGCATTCATCTCCCTTTTCTCAGCTCTCCATTTATAATGGCTCATCACCAAGAGCCTGAGTCCCATAAAATGAGCCAGATATGATCCAGGTTTGTAAACATCCACCAAGAAAAAAGAAAGACCCTTTCTATACAGAGGTGTGACCCCACTCATTCCTGGAAATGTGTTTCCTTTCCACTTCCAGATCCAAAGACATACTCTCTATCCTTTACAATTCTGTTTGGATGATCTACCCACTGATATATGTAGGGAGTTAAAGTCCTCTACTATTATTGTATTACTGTCAATGTCTCCCTTTTTGTCTGTTAATATTTGCTGTATATATTTAGGTGCTCCTATATTAGGTACAGATATATTTACAAGAGTTTTATCTTCTTGATGGATTGATCCCTTTATCATAATGTGATGTCCTTCTTAATCTCTTGTTATAGGCATTGTTATTTAAAAAAATTTTTTTTATGTTTTATTATTGCTACAGAGAGAAACAGAGCATGAGTGGGGGAGGGGCAGAGAGATGGGGAGATACAGAATCTGAAGCAGGCTGCGGGCTCTGAGCTGTCAGCACAGAGCCTGATGCAGGGCTTTAACTCACGAACTGTGAGATCATGACCGGAGGGAGCAGAGTCGGATGCTTAACGGACTGAGCCACCCAGGTGCCCTTAGGCATTGTTATTTTAAAGTCTATTTATCTGATAGAAGTATTGCTACCCAAGCTTTCTTTTCACTTCCATTTGCAAGGAATATCTTTTTCCTTCTCTTCCCTTTCAGCCTTTGTGTGTCTTTAGATCTGAAGTGAGTCTTTTGTAGGCAGCATATAGATGGGTCTTGTATTTTATCCATTCAGCCACCCTTTGTCTTTTAAGCATTTAGTTCGCTTCCATTTAATTATTGATAGGTATGCATTTATTGTCATTTTGTTAATTGTTTTCTAGCTGTTTTTAGAGTTCTTTGTTCTTTTCATCTTCTCTTGCTTGATTCCTTCATGATTTAATGACTTTATCTTTAGTGTTAAGTATGAATTCCTTCCTCTGTATTGTTTGTATATCTATTATAGGTTTTTGGTTAGCATGAAGTTCACACACACACACAAAAACAACAAATCTATGTATCAGTCTATTTTAAGTTGGTGGTCACTGAAATTCAAACACATTCTAAAATCACTGAATTTTATCCCCATTTTATGTTTTTGATATACTTTACATCTTTTGTGTGTGCTAATTAGCTAATTACTTAGCTAATTACTTAGATATAGTTGGTTTGGTTTCACTTTTGTCTTTCAACCTTCAAACTAGTTTTATAAATAGTTGATCCACTACCATTACTATATTTTTGCCGTTACCTGAGATTTTTTTCTTTTATATACTTTATTTCTAGTTATGGCCTTTTATTTTCTGCTTAAAGAAGTTCCTTTAGGGTGTCTTTTTAAAAAAAATTTTTTTATGTTTTATTTATTTTTGAGAGAGAGAGAGCATGAGCAGGGGAGGGTCAGGGAGAGAGGGAGACACAGAATCCGAAGACAGGCTCCAGGCTCTGAAATAGCTATCAGCACAGAGCCCGACACGGGGCTCAAACCCACGAACCAAGAGATCATGACCTGAGCCGAAGCCGAACGTTCAACTGACTGAGCCACCCAGGCGCCCCGCAAAGCCAGTTTAGTGGTGATGAACTCTTTTCTTTTAGCTTTTGTTTGTCTGGGAAACTCTCTAACTCCCCTTCCTATGAATTATAACCTTGCCAGACAGAGTATTCTTCGTCCTAAGTTTTTTCCTTTCAGCACTTTGAATACACTGTGCCACTCCCTTCTGGCTACAAAGCTGCTGCTGAAAAATCAGCTTATAGTCTTATGGGCACTTGCTCATATGTAACTAATTGCTTTTCTCTTACTCCTTTTAAGGGAAGACTCTTTATATTTTATTTTTAAATTTTTAATTATAATGTATTTTGGTGTAGATCTGTTTGGGTTCATCTTGTTTGAGACTCAGTGGCTCTTGGACCTGAGTGTCTGTTTCCTTCCCCAGGTTAGAAAAGTTTTCAGCTATTATTTCTTCAAGGAACTTTTCTGCCTGTTTCTTTCTCAAATATAATTCAAATGTTAGTATGCTTGATGTTGTTGCAGAAGTCCCTTAAACTTACCCTCATTTTTAAAAATTCTTATTTCTTTTTGCTGTTCAGTTTGGGGGCTTTCCATTATCCTGTCTTCCAGATCTCTGATCCATTTTCTCTATCATCTAATTGGCTACTTATTCCCTGTAGTGTTTTTTCATTTCTGCTACTGTATCTTTCAGCTGTGATTCATACTGTCTAAAATGATGCTTTGAAAATGTAACTAATAAAATATTTTTGTGTGCATAGAGTGTATCTGAAAGGAAACACATCGAACTGTTAACAACAACTACTTCTAGGGAGAGAGACTTATTTTATTTTTTTAAGATTTTTACTTTTAAGTAATCTTTATACTCAATGTGGGGCTTAAAACCCTGAGATCAAGAGTTGTCAGCCAGATACCCTGGGAGAGAGGTTTTTTAAAAAGCAGAAAGCTCCATACAAGTCATTAATTCAATAATTATGAATAACTTTTTTAATGAGCATGTATTACTTTTTTTAAATGTTTGTTTATTTTTGAGAGAGAGACAGACAGAACATGGGCAGGGGAGAGGCAAAGAGAAGGAGACACAGAATCCAAAGCAGCTCTAGACTCAGAGCTGTCAGCACAGAGCCCGGTGTGGGGCTTGAAGTCAAGAACTGCAAGATCATGACCTGAGCCAAAGTCAGGCGCTCAACTGACCGAGCCACCCAGGCACCCCGAGCATGTATTACTTTTATAAATAAAATGTTAAAAAAAATTTTGATCTCTGTTCTACCACACCATGGGTAGACCGTGTTGAGAAAACTATAATTAGGAAGTAGCTGGTACAGAATTTAGTACACACATTGTTAGAATGAATTAATGGTCATGAGTTATGTTATTTAGCAAGCTTGGGTCATGGTTGTCCAGCTGGAATAAAGATAATCTGCTGCCTACCTGGGTACTGCAGACAGCCAGGAAGCCTCACGTGGCAAAAGCTCACCTTAAACATTACACCCAAAAACAAGTGGCAGTGAGTGGACAGTGAAGCCAAGGTCCTCAGAAACATCATTAGGCTCTACCAAGAGCCTCAGCACAGACACATGTCTGACATGGATGCTGGCTGCAAAGGACATAGGACTTCACATCCCCTAGGTCATATCTGCATACAAAAGGCATCACTGTAGAAACTGTCATTATCTAAACACAATGAACAAGGACACAGGTATTTTTTTCAATCACATATTATTCTTTTGGAGCATTTGGCATGTATAATATGGAGACGGAAGACAGTACCCTGAGGTCTCTTCCTGACCATGGCCTTATTTAAGTCCTCTGCCATCTGTCCAGATGTTTCCCCCTTTATAAAGATGAAAACTGGCTTCTACCAAAAGCTTCCCAGTCATTCTGAGACCAGTGCTAAATCTTGACATTGATTCTAAAATCATAAAATACCCAAATTTATTTTTACTTCTCTAATATAAAAACAGTAGAACAGTATTAAGAACTTTAACATTTTCATTTTTCAGCCTGAATTTCTTTTAAACTAATGGTTTAAGCTCTAATTGCATTTGTGTAATCCATTTCCCACCCCGCCACCCCCCGTCCATTTCTCCTCTGTCTGCTCCTATGAATAAACAGTACTTGAAACAGAAAACTACCCAAGGGCACCTGGCTGATTTGGTCAGTAGAGCATGCAACTCTCAATCTCGGGGTCATGGTTTCAAGCCCTACACTGAGCATGACGCCTAAGAAAGAAAAGAAGAAACGAAAGAAACGAAAGAAACGAAATAAAGAAAAGAAAAGAAAAGAAAAGGTAAGGAAAGGAAAGGAAAGGAAAGAAAAAAGGAAAGAAAAGAGAAAAGAAAAGAAAAAAGAAAAGAGAATAGAAAAAAGAAAAAGAAAAGAAAACTAGTCAAGAGTAAGTAAAAGAGAAACGAAAAGCCTACTTATAGTCCTTGGTGAGTAAATGATATACTCATATCTTGCTCTGCAATAATGTACAGGTTCAGTATTTTATTCTGTTAATATCTGTACTGAACTTGCAAGATATCAGTTGGCACCATTTATCTGACAGGAAGCAGGTCCAGGCAGGTTCCTTTATAACAAAGGTTACTGCATTCAGTCATGACGCTACGACAATCATGGCCATCCCCAGATAAGGAGAACTGACTGCACTTAGATAAAAACTGCTATTTCTCAAATTCTGAGGTTACAAAATGGTATACTTTGCAACTAGAGGTAAGTGCAAACTAATTATGTTCTATTTGAGTTTTCCCTTCTGCTAGCTAAATCACCATCTAAAATATTGAAAACTCTGGCTGCGAAGTTGGGCTGCTAAAATTATAAGGTGGCAATTGTCCTATAAGACCCAGCCCTTCTGGTACCCTGTTCTTTTAGGAAAATTTCCCATCATTTTTGAGCTTACTCTAGAAGGCTTCCTTCTATATATCCTTGCCCCTTCACTGGCCTAGGAATTTACTGTACACTTCAGAAAATATTATTTTCTAACATCTGTTTAACATTTAATTTCCTCAAATGTCTATTTATATTCCATTCTCCAAATTTTCACTCAGGTCTGAAAAAAGAATTTCAGTAACAATTGGCTTGACACCATGTCAGCTACTTAAGATTTCAGATACTCAATGTAATCCTTTGCTTTTCACCACCTTCTTACATTTGGGAAAAATGAAATTAAATGAAATTTTAAAATGCCATTGTTCTTTTTGGATCATGATTAAAGACACACACACACACACACACACACGCACACACACACACAATCCAATTAAAATGTGCAGAGAACCTAAAAAGACATTTTTCCAAAAAAGATACACAAATGGTCAGCAGACACATGAAAAAGGTGCTCAGCATCATTAATCATCAGAGAGATGCAAATCAAGACCACAATGAGATATCACATCACACCTGTCAGAAAGGCTAAAATCAAAAAGACAAGAAATAACAAGTGTTGGCAAGAGTACGGAGAAAAGGGAAGCCTGTGCACTTTCAGTGAGAATGTCAATTGGTGCAGCCGCTATGGAAAAGCCAGAATGGAGGTTCCTCAAAAAATTAAAAATAGAATTACCATATGATCCAGTAATTCCACTACTATTTACCCAAAGAAAATGAAATATTAATTCAAAAAGATATATGCATCCTTATGTTTACTGCAGCATTATTTACAATAGCCAAGATATGGAAGAAACCCAATTGCCCATCCATAGATAAATGGGATGAATGGATAAAGATGTGGTACGTACACACACACACACACACACACACACACACACACACACACACTGAAATATTACTCAGCCATAAAAAAGAATGAAGTCTTGATGTTTACAGCAACATGGATGGAGCTAGATGGTATAGTGCTAAGTGAAATAAGTCAGACAAGACAAATACCATAAAATTTCAGTGACATGCAGAATTTAAGAAATAAAACAAATGAACAAACAAGGAAAAAAAGACAAAAAACCAGACTCTTGAATATAGAGAACAAACTGGTAATTGCCAGAGGGGAGGGAGGTAGACAGGATGAGTGAAATAAATAAAGGGGATTAAAAAAAATAATACGAGGGGAAGAGATGTTAAATAAAGGAAAAGGGAGGCTATAATGGTGAAATCTGAACCTTCGCTGATAAAGCCAACAGAAACCAGAGCTTCCAAGAAAAGCCAGGTCTGAGACCAAGGCCAAATCTTTTGTTCCTATCAACATGAAACTACTGAAGTCTGAAGTTTCATTCTGACTCTATTCTAAAAGCAACTTTTGGCTTGCCTGGACTGTTTCTAAACAGCCGGAAGTTACAGTGTTTATTGCTCAAGCAGCCTACAGGATAAGGCCTATATCCTTCTATAAGGATACAGTTATCCTTCTATAACTTCTATAAGGCCTAATTCAGGATAAGGACTATATTTATTTTGCTCCACAATTCTTGAACTCAAAGTGATTTTAACCTAGGACAAAACAGGTAGCAAATCTAGTGGCATCTGCTGGGACTTGTATGTCAGTCTCCTCTTTCCCTGGTTCTTTCTCCATTCTTGCACTATTCCCAGGGAGATGTCCTGGTTTAAGTTAAGTGTCCTTTTCAAAAATGTACAAAAACAAGTTAGTGACCCCAAATTAAAAAAAAATAATATCCAATTAGGCAAGAAACAGAGTGATTTACCTTCATACTTTCTTAAAGGTAATACAAACTGATATAACCTTTCTGGAGAACAATTAGGTAATGTTCATCAAAGTCTTAAAAAACATGTGTTCCACTTCTAGGAATTTATTCAAGGAAAGGCAACTCTTCTCCTAGTACCAGAATTCTTTTCTGTTATCTCTGTAGGTTAGGCTGATAGGGCATCTAACTGTCTGTAGTGCATTATGTATTCTCACAATAGACCACAATAGACATATATTCCTTTGGTAAGCAGATATTTAAAAATCGCCAGTAAATATAACACACACAAACACACTCTACTTAAAACCACTTGTATTCCAAAGTGTTTAGTTAAATATGGGGACCACCTTTAGCAACCAGTTTCTTTTACTACTACCATTTATTACTATGATGATGATGATGATGATGATGAAAAACTCCGTATACATTAACAGATTTTCTAATGACCTAGGATTTGGGGGTATAATAAAAAGCCCATGTCTACTTTTGTAGCTATTTAATTTCATAGGATGACCTAAACAGAGCTTCAAACCATAACAACGATTTCCTCTCCCTGTGCACCCATGAACTGTTCTTTTAGGCTTTCACAGACTTCCACTAGATATGTGAGTCAATACTAATGTGGTAGCTACAGCTCTTCCTTCCAGTGACATCTGGAATCCCATTATATGATGAGATGCTCTTTTCCTCCCTTTTATATCAGGAGACATTATATCTAAATTCTCCTGGATCAGATGACAGTAGCCCTGGAAACAGAAAGCAAGTTTTAATAATTCTTTGGCCAAACCACACTCCTTCTCTGAAATCTATTTACTGTTTCAAGATGTTTTCTCAAGCATCTACAGGACCTACATGTAAAACATCTGGTCATCGTTTGCTAACTGCTGGGATGGTTTTCCTCAGAGAGGAAGCCAATATTTTCAGCTTGGTTGTTGGAAGGGCTCCTACAATGTCTGCAAACTCGTTTAGGAGAGAGAAAATGTTTAAGAGAAGAGAACTTATTCCTGCCCTAGAATAAACTCATTAGAACTGACATATGCTATAACCATTGACCAAGGGAACTGCATTTTTTAGAGCACATTACATCTCAAAGGCAACTAAGCTTTCTAAGTGTTATCAGTATCAGATTTGATAAAACCTGTTAAACCAGGGCCATAGCTGGTTGACAGCTTCCTTCTTTTAGAATATTCTCGGTGTTTGGTATAACTCCTCTACGATGATGTAGTTTTTATACTAGCTTGATTTTTTTATTATTTATTTTTATTTTTAAAAATTTTGTTTATTTTTAAAGTAATCTCTACACCCACAACCCTGAGATCAAGAGTCACATGCTCTACTGACTGAGACAGGCAGGCACCCCCAACGCTAGTTTTCTTAAGGAAATTTTTGTTTTCGACATTTTCTTAAAGAGGTTTTATTTGATGACCCAAGTAAAATTTTCTGATATAAAAGACCTTATATCAGTTCAGCAGACATTCTTCCCTTCTTATAATCCTCACTTGAGGTAAGTGAAGAGAGTCCCTTTGTGACAAAGACCATTTAGTTCTAGGTTCCAGCCCAAGTTTCTCATTAGCTCAGATCAAACCAGACTCCCCCAGATACAGGGAGAACTAATCCAAACACCTGTATCAGTTCCAGAGCATCACAGGTTATGCTAGGGTCAGTACACCTTTTCTAGTTTAGGCAGGCTCCTCTAAGTCTTAGCTCAAGACACATAGCTTATGGTCAGCCTTGTATTTGCATGAGTAAAATGTTTTCTTCCCCCTTTTCTAATTCTTACCTGATTTATTATGTATAAATTCCTAAAATCCTTCTCTAGGAACAAACCACCACAGCAAGCGTTTTTAAAGTTGACTCCACTTAATCCTACTGATTTCAAGTCTAGGGATAGGGTCCTAGAAGCCTCCTTTTTAAAATACTTTTATGATGGTGTGCCAGGCTGGCTCAGTCAGTGGGGTATGTGACTCTTGATCTCGGGGCTGTGAGTTCGAGCCCCATGTTGGATGTAGAGATTACTTAAAAATAAAATCTTAAGCGATGCCTGGGTGGCTGGTTGGTTAAATGTCTGACTTCAGCTCAGGTCATAATCTCAAGGTCTGTGAGTTTGAGCCCTGCGTCAGGCTCTGTGCTGACAGCTCAGAACCTGGAGCCTGCTTCGGATTCTGTGTCTCTTTCTCTCTCTGCCCCTCCCCTGATCACGCTCTGTCTCTCTCTGTCTCTGTCTCTCTCTCAAAAATAAAGATAAAAAAATTTTAAAAAAAGAAATAAAAATTTTAAAAATGCTTTTATGAGCACCTGTGCACGCTGAAGTATAAGAACCTCTATATGCAGTACAACTGTAAGAGTAAATGAAAGAGAGAAAGAAAGCAAGCAGAGACAGGCAAGATTTGAATTTGAGGATTTAATACTAATGGGGGAATAAGATTTTAAAAAACACCAACAGAACAACAACAAAACACCCCAGCTCACTGGGGAGGGATCATGAACACCTTTGCTTCAACACCTCCATCTTCAGCTAGGCTGGCTGCATCAGTGTGCTGATACTTTCTTCTACCTCTGACAGCTTCTTTAGGAGTTGATTGACCTTGACTTCATCAAATTCCAAACACAGAAATTCAGATTCCTGGAAAACATAAAAGGATGTTTTATAAAAGACCCTCAAGATAGCCAAGGCTCTGGATCTGGCCTGACTCGGTTCCAAAGGTCCAGGGCCCCCTACCTAGCAAGCCTGACTCAGGCCTCAATACCTAAATGATATATTATCCGGCAAAGCAAATCCACACATTTAGTTGCCTAAATAAAACTACTTCTATGAGGTGTTTTATGAATGGTAAAGGGGTACAAATGTCAGGTGTTCTCATTATGAGGCATGTGAGAAGCTCTTTTTGTCAGTCATCACATTTGATCCCATAACAATTTATTTTTTTAATGTTTTTTATTTTTTTTGAGAGAGAGAGGGAGAGACGGGGGATCAAGCAGGTGCGTGCAAGAGGGAGGGGCAGAGAGGGAGACACAGATCCGAGGCAGGCTCCAGGCTCTGAACTGTCAGCACAGAACCCAACACAGGGTTTGAACTCACGAACTGCAAGATCATGACCTGAACAGAAGTTTAACTGCCTGAGCCACTCAGATCCCCCAATCCCATAACAATTTTTAAGGTAAGTACTTAAGTATTGCTGTTGTATAAATGAGGACACTGGGGCATACAGTGGTTAACCTGTATTACAAAATCAGAAAAGGGCAGAGTCAGACTGTGAACTCTTAGCTCAGGCTGACTCCAAAGTCCATACTGTCTCCATAGCACCCAGTAGTATAACAAGGGAAGGAGGATCTGGATTGGCTCTGTGATAGCCTGGTAACTGAGCTACTTTGGATTTAGTGGTTATACTAGTAATTGTAACAAGTTGTGACCAAGTTGCTTGGAAAATATCAACCAGATCATTTAAAGATAACCAGGTCTTGAAAAAGCCTTAAACATTTCTGAGGACTCTCCACTTGCTGCAAGCCAACTCTCCAAGATTTCCATCAAACACATTCCTGGCACACACTGTTAGGACCAATCAACCCTAGATTAGGTAGATGTCAAAGAAAAAGGCCTTTTAAGTGTGGTGACAGAAATTTCATGTACAATGAATAAATACTTGGCCCAAATTGTCTCAAGCAACAGAGGCAAATTTTATGTATCCAAGAATTATTATATTCAAGAACCTTATGAACAATAATCATGTGTTTTTTTTTTAATTTGAGAGAGAGCGAGCGAGCATGAGTGGGGGAGAGGGGCAGACAGAGAGACAGAGAGAGAGAGAGAGAGAGAATCCCAACATGGAACTTGATCACACGACCCTGGGATCATGACCTTAGCCTAAATCAAGAGTCAGACGCTCAACCAACTAAGCCACCCAGGCGCCTCAGAACAATAATCATGTATTTTAAAGCAGGATGAATTCTCAGAGATCATATAATTCTTCACATGGTATTTCCCATCTCCATCCCCAAAGTGGAAGGTAAGAGGAAGAGCAACACGCCTTTTCAGTGGGAGCAAGTTACTCTGTCATTAGCCAGAAGAACTTTCAGGAGCTGATTTTGGAAAAGTCCCTTTGCTGTTGCTAGGCTGCTGCGCTGTTTACTGATGGCACTGGACATCCCCTGGGGGAAATAAGTGCAGAGGGAAAGACAGGGTCTCTCAGATGAAGACTTTCCAAAGGGAGGAAAGACTTTCCCTTGACTACAGGGAACCTTTTCCTCAAACACGTATTTGGATAGTAGAAGGGTATAGTACATGAACTTAGAAACTGCCAGGTTTAAAATTAAAAAAAGAAAGAAAAAAGGCATTGTCAGGTTTTCATTTAGTTGAAAGCAAAAACTGATTTAGAGAAAAGAAAGATGCTCTTTGTGTTGAGGAGCTGCAGGGTCATCTCCTTTTGGGAAGAAAAGCAAATTTATGGCAAATTAAACAATCCAGTTAGCTAAATTAAGAACTAGACTTAGATTTGAAAGCCTTTATTCTTCATTCAGTTTTACGGAGATCTTTAGCCTGCCTTTAAAACATTTTTGAACATTTGGCGTTTGAAACAATAGTCTAGAAAGTAATATTTACCAGTCTAACATATATATTCAGGAAACTGGCAGATGATGCACCCATGTTTTAACCTCATTGAAAGTCAGTTATTGGGGCGCCTGGGTGGCTCAGTCAGCTGAGCAGCCAACTTTGGCTCATGTCATGATCTCACAGCTCATGGGTTAGAGCCCCACATCGGGCTCTGTGCTGACAGCTCAGAGCCTGGAATCTGCTTCGGATTCTATGTCTCCCTCTCTCTGCCCCTCCCCAACTCACGCTCTGTTTCTCTCATTCTCTCAAAAATAAACAAACATTAAAATTTTTTTAAAAAGTCAGTTGTAATAAATTCACCTGGTTTTCCATTTATATGGGAAGAGATTATCAAGGACTTTGATCACAGAGATAGGAATACCTGAGCAGAGTTTATTAATAAAACCCATGATCTTTTTTGATGAGGGGTCATTAATTTGTTGTAGATTTCAGTGCTCAAATTCTCTTTGATCAGAACTCTAAACATCAGTGAAGTTGTTTATTTTTAAGGAAAATCAAACACTAGAGAGACTAGCAGGCTAGAAAAACAGAGTCCAAAGTTAAATTTTCCAACCACTGCCAATCATCACCTCTCCCTGCTTGAAACAATACACATTAATATGTTAGAAAAACATATAACCATTCATGACTCTTGAAGAAATAGTTTATCTTAAACTATTATCAAGGCTTAGCTTCATCTAGTTATGCTATCAAAATATTTTATCAGGCATTCAAGAGCTTTTAAATTGGGGCTTAACACATGGGTCTTTGTTCAAATTTTGCATTTGGCTGGGGTACCCTACAGAAAATACATCTAATGCACTTGAAGATACCTGTAGGAATGCAGATCCAGCCAGAGACAGAAAGTAAAAGAACAATTTGAAACATCTGATTTTTTTAATTGTAGAGAGCAAGTGTGAGTAAGTGGGGAGGGAGAGGAAGAGTGAGAGAGGGAAGGAGAGATAATCTTAAGCAGTCTCCATGCTCAGCATGGAGCCCTACTTGGAGCTCAATCCCCTGACCCTGGGATCATGACCTAGGCCTAAATCAACAGTCAGTGGATCAACGAACTCAGTCACCCAGCTGCCCCTGATTTTCTTTTTTCCCCAAAGTGATCCACCCTGGCCTGGGTCTAACTGGTTATAATATTAAGAGATGATAAGACTAAACTCCTGTATTTAAGTATCTGAGTCAAGAGCTGAAACCTGCTGCGTTTCAGTAGAGTGTAGATACAGCATGTGGTGGAATCAGAAAGCAGTTACCAGATGAATAAGCAAGCACATCATTATTAAGAATATGTAGTCTAGGGTCACCTGGGTGTCTTGGTCAGCTAAGTGTCTGACTCTTGGTTTCAGCTCAGGCCATGATCTCACAGTTTGTGAGTTTGAGCCCTGCAATGGGCTCTGTGGTGGTGGTGCAGAGCCTGCCTGGGATTCTCTCTCCCTCTCTCTCTGCCCCTCTCCTATTTGTACTCTCTCTCTTAAAATAAGTTAATTAATTTAAAAAAAAAAGAATACATAGTCTGTGATCATGGGGAGTATAGCAGTATATTAAACTCAAGGGTTTAAATAACTGTCCCAAATTAGAAAAGAAAGCAGCGGCAAAATATTAAAATATTCTCTCCAAGTGTAGAAGCTAGAAAGTTATAAAACCCTAAGAGATCTAAGAGGCCACCATCTCTAAACAGAAAAACTCAACAGAAAAACCAAAGTCATCTTAAATGACTTTGGAGAAAGACATCTCACTGGTTCCCAAGAAACTCCTTTCCCAGGTAATAACTCTAATATTCTTCAGGAAACTCTTACTTGCCAAGCCTAGATCATTAATGCTTTAGCTTAAACTCATTTTGTAGCAGGGTCAGAAAGTATAACTGATTATTAGTTTACATAATAATTGAAGGCTGTCATTAAGCAAGTGTTTGGTTTTCTCTATCTACATACTGAAACTTCTTTCTGTGTATTGTCTATTTAAATAACTTCAATATCTATCAAAAATAGCCAAACTATGGCAAGAGCCCAAATGTCCACTAAGTGAAGAATGGATAAAGAAGATGTGGATGTGATACACACACACACACACACACACACACACACACACACACAGAAAATGGAATATTACTCAGCGATGAAAAAAGAATGACATCTTGCCATTCACAACGATGTGGATGGAACTAGAGTATATTATGCTAAATGAAATAAGTTAGTCACAGAAAGACAAATACCTTACGATTTCACTCATGTGTAGAATTTAAGAAACCAAACAGATGAACACATGGGAAGGGGAAAAAAGAGAGAGGGAAACAAACTATAAGAGACTCTTTTTTTCTTAAGTTGATGTATTTATTTTGAGAGAGAGAGAGAGAGAGGGAGACAGAGAATCCCAAACAGTCTCCACACTATCAGTGCAGAGCTGGACGCAGGGCTCGAACTCACAAACTGCCGATCATGACCTGAGCCAAAATCAAGAGGCAGATGCTTAAGTGACTGAGCTGCCCAGGTACCCTAAAACCATAAGAGACTCTTAACGATAGAGAACTGAGGGTTGATGGAGGGAGGCAGGTGGGGGACGGGCTAAGTGGGTGATGGGTATTAAGGAAGGCACTTGTTGGGGTGAGTGGGTGGCTCCATCGGTTGAGTGTCTGACTTCGGCGGCTCAGGTCATGATCTCACGGTTTGTGAGTTCAAGCTCTGAATCAAAGATTAGCAGAGCAAGAATTTTCATCATGCCTAAATTGGTAGGAAGGCTGCCCTCCAGGTGGCAATTACCCAAAACTAATATTTAATTTTTTCTATTATCATTTGTATTGAACTATTATATAGTATTACTTTGGTATTTACAAAGAAGAACAACTGGCACAAAAAGACACTCAGATCAATGAACCCAGAACCCAGAAATGGACCCACAAACGTATGGCCAACTAATCTTTGACAACGCAGGAAAGAATATCCAATGGAATAAAGACAGTCTCTTCAGCAAGTGGTGCTGGGAAAACTGGACAGTGACCTGCAGGAAAATGAACCTGGACCACTTTCTTACATCATACACAAAAATAAAGTCAAAATGGATGAAGACCTAAACGTAAGGCAGGAAGCCATCAAAATCCTAGGGGAGAAAGCAGGCAAAAACCTCTTTGACCTTGCCTGCAGCAACTCAACATGTCTCCAGAGGCAAGGGAAATAAAAGCAAAAATGAACTATTGGACTTCTTCAAAATAAAAAGCTTCTACCCAGCAAAGGAAACAATCAGCAAAACTACAAGGCAACAGATGGAATGAGAGAAGGTATTTGCAAATGGCCTATCAGATAAAGGGTTGGTATCCAAAATCTATAAAGACCTTATCAAACTCAACACACAAAAAACAAATAATCCAGTGAAGAAATGGGCAAAAGACATGAATAGACACTTCTCCAAAGAAGACATCCAGATGGCCAACTGAAACATGAAAACGTGCTCAACATCACTCATCTTCAGGGAAATACAAATCAAAACCACAATGAGATATCACTTCACACCTGTCAGAATGGCTAACATTAACAACTCAGGCAACAACAGATGTTGGTGACGATACAGAAAAAGAGGATCTCTTTTGAGTTATGCAAACTGGTGCAGCCACTCTGGAAAACAGTATGGAGGTTCCTAAAAAATTAAAAATAGAACTACCCTATGACCCGCAATTGCACTACTAGGTATTTATCCAAGGGATACAGGTGTGCTGTTTCGAAGGGGCACGTGCACCCCAATGTTTATAGCAGCACTATCAACAATAGCCAAAGTTTGGAAAGAGCCCAAATGTCCATCGATGGATGAATGAACAAAGAAGATGTGGTATGTATATAATGGAGTATTACTTGGCAATCAAAAAGAATGAAATCTTGCTATTTGCAACTACATGGATGGAACTAGAGGATTATGCTAAGTGAAATTAGTCAGTCAGAGAAAGATAAGTATCATATGATTTCACTCATATGAGGACTTTAAGATAGAAAACAGAGGAACATAAGGGAAGGCAAGCAAAAAATAATATAAAAACAGGGAGGGGGACAAAACATAAGAGACTCTTAGATATGGAGACCAAACAGAGGGTTGCTGGAGGGGTTGTGGGAGGGGGGATGGGCTAAATGGGTAAGGGGCGTTAAGGAATCAACTCCTGCAATCATTGTTGCATTATGTGCTAACTAACTTGGATGTAAATTAAAAAATAAGTAATTTTTAAAAATGTACATGTCCTGGATACAAAACAAAAGAACAACAACAATAGCAACAACAACCATGGAAGATTAGATTTCATTAAGAATTTACAAGGGTCTTGGGGCACCTGGGTGGCTCAGCTGGTTAAGTGTTCGACTCTTGATTTTGGCTCAGGTCATAATCTCACAATCTGTATGTCTGAGCCTCACATCAGGCTCTGGGCTGACAGAGCCCACTTGGATTCTCTCTCTTCCTCTCTCTGCCCCTTCCCAGCTCTCTCTCAAAATAAATAAGCATTAAAAAAAAAGAGAGAATTTGCATCAAGGGTCTTGATTTCAGAAACAAAGGCTCATCTCTACAACCTGCTCTTATATCCTATATCTAAAAACAACGGATAGCTTACAGTGTAGCTTAAAAAATACTTCAAAAAAGAAAACTTGTGACTTATAATCTTTTATTCATTTTCTTTTCCTTTGGCCCAATGCGGGGCTTGAACTTACGACATGAGATCAAGATCTGAGCTGAGATTAAGAGTTGGCCACTTAAATGACTGAGCCACCAGGAGCCCAGATAATTTCTTTTAAACAAAAATTTTTAACAGTACATATCACAAACAATGGTCCCTACTCAGGCCATTTTTATCATGAGGAAATCCTCATTTCAAATACAACAGATGACAAATTCTACAGCTACTGTGTAAAAAGCGTGCTAATGCAATTTTCAAAAAAGAAAAAAAATGGCCTGCAAATCACAAAGTAAATCATCCTACTGGGGATGAAAAGAGATGAAACTTAGACTGCAACTTAATGATGGAGGCTCTGAATAAAATGACTCACCCCAGACTCAATAGGTGTCCATAACGTGCTAGGAGCTATGTGGGACTAAGACGGATCTCCAAGAACTAAAAGAATTTACTCTAATAAATGAATGTAGCAGTGCCTCAGCACATACCAGGTGCTCTCAGAGCCAGAGCAGCTCCTAAGACGAAGTGCTTATCCATATTCCCATAATCTCCTAGAAGAGGACAGAGTATTACCAGTGTATCATAAAAGCATTAATCATCACCGGACAATAATTACTGAGTTTTCTGCAGTTGTCATTCAGGAATTTCAAAGGACTTTTGTGAGGACAACCCGACAACTTCCACTAATTCTTATTATATGAAGAAAAGATGAACTCTTCATTAGTTAACTCGGAACTCAAAGGAGAAAGAGGCATTGATTGGGTATGTAGGACGTTTCAGATCTATCACTGACCAAAGTTACTGCTAAACAAATCTAAGGCATCTAACCTCAACTTTCTAGGCAGCATACACAGGTTTTACATAAAGTGGCAACATTTTAGGTGCCTGGGTGGCTCGGCTGGTTATGCATCTGACTCTTGATTTCGACTCAGGTCATGATCTCATTGTGAGTTCCAGCTCACTGTGTGAGTTTCAGCCCTGCACTGGGCTCCAAACTGGCCATGCAGAGCTTGCTTGAGATTCTCTGTCTCCCTCAGTCTCTCCCCTGCTCGCCCTCTATCTCTCTCAAAATAAATAAACATTAAAAAAAAAAAAAGAGGCAACATTTTAAAATACAGTATCATCTTAGTCATTCAGAGACCTATTATCTGGGTCTCTGCTGCTTCACTTTTTCCTCCTTGTTTTGGTCCATCTTTTAAATATTTCCACAAGAAGGGGGAGCCTGGGTGGCTCAGTCAGCTGGGCGTCCGACTTCAGCTCAGGTCATGATCTCATGGTTTTTGGGTTCGAGCCTTGCACAGGGCTGTGCACTAACAGCTCAGAGCCTGGAGCCTGCTTTCAGGTTCTGTGTCTCCCCCGCCCCTCTCTCTCAGCTCCTCCCCAGCTTGTGCTCTCTCTCTCTCAAAAATAAATAAACATTAAATAAATAAATAGATAAATATTTCCACAATATGGAAATAGGAAGTGAAATTTAAACTGGTTAATCTAACTAAATCATAGAAGCTCTGCAAAAACGTTTATAGACAAGGAGATTAGAGTCATTGGGAGGAACTTTAATTGTACCTTCATATGACAACTTTTGAAAATCATACCCATATTTAATTTAATTAATTAAATTTAAGCCAGAAAGATCTTTTCCCCCAACTTATTTTTTTTTAATTGAAGTATGGTTGACTTACAATATTATATTAGTTTCAGGTGTACAACATAGTAATTTGACACTTATATACATTCTGTATACATTCTGAAATGTTCAATGCTCACCATCTGAAACCATACAATGTTATTATATTATTAACTATATTCCCTATGCTATACTTTATATCCCGTGACTCATTTTATAGCTGGAAGTCTATACCGCTTAAACCCCTTCACCTATTTTGCCCATCCTCCCCCCTCCCACCTCCTCTCTGGCAAACACCAGTTTGTTCTCCGTTCTTGTGAGTCTGTTTCTGCTTTGTTTTGTTTTTCAGATTGCACATATAATTGAAATCAAACAATATTTGTCTTTCTCTGTCTGACTTAATTCACTTAACATAATCCTGTCTAGGTTGATCCACACATCACAAATGGCAAGATTTCATTCTTTTTTTATGGCTTAGTAATATTCCACTGTGTATATATGTGTGTATGTATGTGATATGATATTGTATATCACACCTAATATATACACATCTTCTTTATCCATTCATCTATCTAGGGAGACTTAGGTTGCTTCCAAATCTTGGCTTATTGAAAAATATGGTGCAAATCTTTTTGAATTAGTGTTTTTGTTTTCTCTGGGCAAATAAATACCCAGAAGCAGAATTACTGGGTCGTATGGTATTTCTATTTTTTTTTTTTTTCAGGAAGCTCCATACGGTTTTCCATAGTGGCTATACTGATTTATAGTCTTGTCAATAGTGTACGTGGGTTCCTTTTTCTCCATATCCTTCCTTGCCAACACTTGTTATTTCTTGTCTATTTTATTTATTCATTTATTTTCAAAAATAGGCTCCATGCCCAGCATAGGTCTTGAACTCACCACCCTGAGATTAAGAGTCACATGCTCTACTGCTTGTCCCAGCCAGTTGCTCCCTTGTGCCTCTTTTATTTTAGCTTGCAGACAGGTGTGAAGTGATAGCTCACTATGGTTTTGCTTCACATTTTCTTGATGATAAGTGATGCTGAATATCTTTCCACGTGTCTTTTGGCCATCTGTATGTCTTCTTTGAAAAAATGTCTATTCATGTCAGAAAGATCTCCTTATTCCCAAACATTTCCCTTTCTTTAGGAAGGAGGACTACTGTCTTCAGCCTAGATAATGTCTTTAAAGCATAAATACTCCCAGAAAAGGTAATACAAAAAGTCATTAACACTTTTCTATCACTTAAATCAGAAGATTCATTTTCTTCCAGGAAGAAAGAACCCAAGTAGCCTGCCTTAAAACTTGGGATGCTTAGGCAATAAGAAGGACAGGGGAAATGGGAGTTTATAGGAAGGGCAGAAAACACAAAAGAACTAGGAAAATACCAAAGGCAAATCCTTCTCCTTACCCCATAACCTATATCAGATACACATATCCCATAGGTACAGTATTTTAAACTACTCAGATCCCTGACCCATACTCTCCATATCTTTCTAATCACCAAGGTTGCTAGGCACCAGGAAAACCTAGGGAACTTTATAAAGGGGGCATTAGTAAGATAATCTCAATGTACCAAATGTTGAATTTACACACCCAGAAACACACACATATCCTTCTGCCACTGTGCTTTCACTTTTACCTGTAGGCTCAGGGCCTGTGAACCAACACAGCAATGAGACTTCAAGAACACTGTTCATTCAAAGTTGTTTGAATTTCTAAAAAAACAAAGTGTCAAGAATAGGACCTTGCAATTCTTTTGGTTTAAGATTTCTTAGCTGGAAAAAAATCTAGACCCATGATTTTGAAGAAAACTAGACATGCCTGTCCTGCCAATGTGTGGTCAAAAGGAACATGTATTTTGGCCTAGGCAACCCGAACTTGTTTCTGAAAAGAAGAAAATAGTCTGACCTTGCAAGAAAGAGCAGTTCTTTCGTCGGCTAAATTATGCACTGCTAAACCAGGACTATCACTCTTCTTTTCCCTACAGAGATTTTAAAGCAGCCTGACCTATTCTGCTCCCCAGTACAGGTCAGTAGATATAGTGAAAGGGGGAAGTACAGTCAATCTCCATTTTACCACTAGATAAAACAAGAAACCTAGAGATGAGCCCCAGTTATGTGAAGGCCAGAATTCCCAGGTCTTTAATTCAATCCACTCCTAGGTAATACCCACATCTGACTTTGAGTTCAGACACTTTCCAGCTAGACTCATGTACATTTTAGAGCAAAATGGGAACTAATTAGAGATAATCTGATTTTGTACTGATTTACATAAGCACCAGGACTTAAGCATTTACAAAGACTACTTTAGAAACACCCAGATAAAGAAAATAAAATGAAGCTGAGTTATATAAACACTAAAAGCTCAATACAATTAGATCGCTGGCTGATTTCTATCTTTTTCGAAACACTGTGTTTCAGTTCATTTTATAACTTTTTTTATTTTCGGCAGGATTTAATGTTTAGCTGTTAAGATTTTCTGTATTTTGAAAAACTTTGGGTGAAAAATATTTGAGTAAAAAGCAATTTTTAGGTGCTCTGGTTTGATTTGCAAGAAATCATATTGGCATTTGGCTAAGTAGAACTAGTTCCCATGTGACAATGGACAAAGAACCAGAGGAACAATCGCTAAATAGCTGAAAAGGCAAATCATACTGAAGGAGGAAAAGATTTTACTTAAATCTTAGAAGAATCACATTGACAAAAGTCTTTAGCACATGAGAAAAAAAATGTTGCTTATTTTAGTCTGAAGTTCAAATTGGGGCTCCCTCATCATTCCTGATGACATACATTCCAGAGCAAGCTCATCTGCAAACAACTTTGATAAACAAAAATATATTTACATGAAAGGAATAGAGAAGATTAAAACAAAACAAAACAAAACTCAACCAGAGTTGCTTGTTTAAGTAATACCATTATGCAGGCAGAAACAAAGTATGCAATGGCACTTGCTCTCTAAGCGGTTCTTGATAATCCAGATTAAGATGGGGGAAACATCTTAATACATCCAATTAAAAGACCAGCGTGCAGCAATGAATGACAAACTCCTTGGCAGGGGAGGAAGACAGAAGCCATACTAATCAAACCAATATTGGGACTGCAGATTTTCTCCAATTGGAGAGATCGCCAACTTGTTCTACCAACTGCACTGTCTATGTATGTCCTAGGTGTCTCAATGTGATTCAAGTCATTCATGATGGCACAATTAAGTAGAAATAGGCATAGTTAAAAAGGAAGCACATACCTTCGCCCTTCTCTTGAGATAGCAAATAAAGCTATGTAAATGGGGCAAAGGATGAAATGACTTTCAAATTCAGAAAACGGTGATTTGGGGAGAAAACGTTTTGGATAAATTTTTTTTTGGTTGAGGCTGTAAGGAAGGGGGATTAATTTTGTTGGGGTTCCAACAAAACTCCAAGCACAATTACATTCTAAGGCATTGAGGGTTGGGATTTTAACACATGAACTGGCAGGGGACACAATTCAGTTCATAATAAACACCAAAGCCTGGAGGGTCCTGTGTTTACCAAGCATTCTGTATTTGTGATTGATGATAATGATGATGATCTCACACATAATTCTAGGCTTGCTGCTCATATTGTACAGAAACAAATTTCTAATAGTCCAGAAGCGCGTGTACGTACACACACACACACACACACACACACACGTGTGCATGCATGCTATCTACTGATTACTCAGGTCTGTCAGCCCAGTTTGGCAGAAGCTCATATGGTCTTATCCTCACCGGACTCAATTTTGAAATGTTATTTAATCTATGCGGGCTGCCAGGATAAGAGCTGCCAGGAAGGGGATTGGAAAATGGTATAAAAGAAATCTTTCCTAATCCTCATTCCCAGATCCTATGAAGTACTCTGTCTACCATGCTGTGTCCCAAAGTCCAGGCCTGAAGACTGACTCAGAATCTGGCACATCATTCTGTGAGAGAATATGGGGGTGAGAAAAGAAAGGATTCATAATCACTGCATGAAGTTAGCCACGAGTCTCTCTAGCTCAAATAATTTACTGCAAACTTCTGAAGTGGCAGGAAGAGAGGAGACTGCATCTTTATTGCCTACGGTTGGATTCTGACATCACTTAGGTTGCTGGGGCCTTTGAACAATCATCCCTCACATTATCACAGTGCTTTACAGTTTAGAAAGCCATTTTGCATGAATGACCTCATCTGATCCTTAGAACAGCCCTATTAACTAGGAAGAAAGCAAGTCAGAGTTAAAGCACTCTGAAGAAATGTAGAAGTGACAGACAGACCTTATCTATCTGATCCAGATCTTTTCAGCTACATCCAGCAAGACTTCATCAGATAATACAATGGATTTTATGGTCTTTGATATACTTCTGGTCCAATTTATGGAGGGAAAGAAAGAAAAGCCACATTTTCTTAAAAATTGCCTAGAGTTCTAGAAGCTAGAGATTAAAGTTCAGTCCTTTGCAAAAGACAGAACAAGTAGTCAGTTCCTAATTGGCAAAGAAATAGTTTCTTTTCTTTTTTTTTTAGCATATATATTTTTATTTATTTTAACTTTATAGTTTATTGTCAAGTTGGTTTCCATATAACACCCAGTGCTCTTCCCCACAAGTGTCCTCCACACTGACCATCACCCCCCTTCCCCTTTCCCCCTCCCCCTTCAGCCCTCAGTTTGTTTTCAGTATTCAAGAGTCTCTAGTGCTTTGTCTCCCTCCCTCTCCCTCTTTTCCCTCCTTCCCCTCCCCATGGTCCTCCATTAGGTTTCTCCTGTTAGACCTATGAGTGAAAACATACGGTATCTGTCCTTCTCCGCCTGACTTATTTCGCTTAGCACGACACCCTCGAGGTCCATCCACTTTGCTACGAATGGCCAGATTTCATTCTTTCTCATTGCCATGTAGTATTCCATTGTATAGATAAACCACATCTTCCTGATCCATTCATCAGTTGATGGACATTTAGGCTCTTTCCATGATTTGTCTATTGTTGAAAGTGCCGCTACAAACATTGGGGTATATGTGCCACTATGCATCAGCAAAAGAAATAGTTTCTTACTTGGTCACTGTTCATTCAGTATACTTTGGAAGGCATCTGAAAACATTTGCAAACTTGGGGGGATACAGAAATTACACTAATGATAATATTAATAGCAATGATAATTAACAATGGCTAACATTTATTGAACACATACAAAATGCGAGGCATTATATGCCAAGTGCTTTCCATGTATCATTTCATGTTGTTGAGGATAATTTTATCCCATGTTATAGAAGAGGAAAATAAGGAAAGATGAGGAAGTTGTTTATTAAGGCCACACAAGTAGTGAGTGGCAGAGCCAGTTTTAAACTCAGGTCTATCTAGAGTCAGAGTCTGAACACTTAACCATTTTGCAATCCTGACTCATACAGATATAACATAAACACCATCATTAATAGTCACTAAGTACCCTCATGTGAAAGTTATTCTATGATTCAGTTAACTTTAACAAAGACTCAAGGGAAACCTGAGTGTTGACAGTATGATAACCCAAAGTCAATCTAGAGTGGCCTATAAAAACATCTAGGGAGACAAGGAGTATATCCTAGCTGCCATGGAAGATTTCTAGCATTTTTTAAGGGTAATGGGATGGAAGCAGAGTTGAACTAATGTGTGCATGAGATCTGGGCAGAGAATCATATTATAAAGGGACTAAGTTCTTATTCTAAGGCAAGATGGCTTTTATTTCCTCTTTCTGTGAGTGGAGGGCAGAGGGTGGGCCGCAAGGAGGATTTGGTTTTATACATAGCTACTTGTTCCCATCAACAGGAAAGGTAGAAGCAATGTTTACCTTAGTCAATTGACTAATGTATGGGGCCTCTTGTTTAAGACTTCTTCCCGGGGCTCCTGGGTGGCTCAGCTGATTAAGCGTCCAACTCTTTATCTCGGCTCAGGTCATGATCTCACAGTTCATGGGACTGAGCTCTACATCAGGCTCTGTGCTGACAGTGCAGAGACTGCTTGGGATTCTCTCTTTCCCTCTTTCTCTGCCCGTCCCCGGCTCGCTCGCTCGCTCTCTCTCTCTCTCAATAAACATACACACACACATACACACACTTCTTCCAAGTCACAGATAGTAGAACCAAAATACCTGCTTAACCTGAGGTTCTTTCCATCTATAACCAGAAGGAATTCCCAGTCCTGCCTTACTGTCTAACCCAAGAACACCAAATTATTCATCTTGGGAAAAAAATCACATCAACTTATGGAATGTAAAAAGATAAATATGACCATTTTGCAATATATACAATTATCGTTATGTTGTACACCTGAAAATAAGATGATGTTATATGTCAATTATATCTCACGTTTAAAAAAGTGAGTGAAAAAGTACTGAAAAGTAAGTATATTAAATTATGAATTCAAACTTTTAACATCCTTCATTTGGCCTACCGCTAACCTCTGGCCAAGCCAAGATGAATTGGACTGGGTGGGGTGAAGGAAAAGAGCTCTTGACAATACCCAAAATAGCATAGTTCACTCATACATTATCAAGGCTTGATGATAGTCACCTAAAACAGAAAAAGCCGGTGGCTCAGTTGGTTAAGCATCCAACTCTTGATCTCAGCTCAGGTAATAATCTCATGGTCCATGGGTTCAGGCCCCATGTTGGGCTCTGTACTGTGTGCGGGGCCTGCTTGGAATTCTCTCTCCCTCTCTCTGTCCCTACCCCATTTGTGCTCTCTCTCTTTCAAAATAAATAAACTTAAAAAAAAAAAAACAGAAAAGAGGATGTAGGCTGCATAAACACTTGTTATAAATAAAAATACACAAATACAAATGATTAGTAAAAAAATGCTTACTCTACTTTGCAGTCTATCTTTTCATTAAAAATAACACATCTGCCACTCTATCCAAGATCATGTCTAAATAAACCAGAAATATGAACCACCAAAGAGGGGTCAAAAGTAATGGGACAAAAATATTAGTTTAAAAACAAGTAACTATTTTGAAGCAAAGTGGGGTATGTCCCCAATAGAAATATAAGATAAATATTTTGACAGTATGACATATAGTACTTAATTTTTGGCTGTGATGCCTTGTCTTAGTTGGGTTCCCTTGTTTCTGAGTCATTTTAGCCACATTTGTAAAATATAAGGCATTTTAGAAATTTCATTATATCATCTTAAGTATACAAAAAAGTTTGACAAAAATATGACTTTCCTAGACTTTCCCCAAATTCACCATTTATCATTTATATTTTGCCATGTTCGCATTGTCATTCTTTTTCTCTCTCTCACAACCACTTGAGAGTAAGTAGGAAATGTTATGTCCTTTTATTCCTAAAAACTTTAGTGCATGTTTTCTAAAGACAAGGGCATTTTCTTTTTAGCCATGGTTATATAATATAACTAACCCAGTCTATATTCAAATTTTATCAAATGCCCAAATAGTGCCCTTTTTCCTGCTCCCAAATCAAATCTACAGTCATGCATTGACTGCATTTAGATGTCATGCATCTTGAGCCTCCATTAATCTGGAATAGTTTCTCAGTCAGCCTTTCTTGTGTTCCTTGATCCTGACATTTTTGAAGAGTAGAAGCTGGTTATTTTATAGAAAGTCAATTTGGGTTAGTCTGATGTTTCCTCAGGATGAGATTCTATGTGTGAAGGAATGCCTATCTATGCACTAAGTACCTACCCCCAACAATTAGTGGACATGAGCTTTGAAATCATATAAACCTAAATTCAGATCTAAATAAAAACTCTTACCACTTTTAGCAGTGTGGCTGGCTAGGTTTAAGCTTTCTATTCTAAAAGAGCAATTTTAACAGATTTAGCTGGTAAGACTATTGTGAAGGTTTAATGAGATAATGCATCTAAAGCAATTTAACACAGTTTGGGGTGAGTGTAAAACTACCTGACACCTCCTCTTGATTTTACCGCATTATCTCATATCCAGTAACCCTGAAATGATACTGGTTGATAAAGCAGCATTTTTACTTACTTTCCCAAAGAGAAAAAGAAGTACTTTCACTCTGATAGTACAGGCTGCCTCTAGCAATCTAGTCTAGGCACGGTAGTTCAGTACTAGCCTAAAAGCAACAGCAGCAGCTCGCTGCCTGGATGCTCCTAACAGCTGCCTCCGAATATCTTGCGGCTGCCTGTACTCTACTAGCCCTGACTGGTGGCAGAATACCAGAAGTACTACACAGAGCATGTTCCTTTTTTTTTTTTTTAATTTATCTATTTTGAGAGAAAGAGAATGCACATGTGTACCAGCGGGGGAGGGGCAGAAAGAGAGAGAGAGAGAGAGAGAGAGAATCCCAAGCAATCTCCATGCTGTCAGCACAGAGCCCAATGTGGGGCTCAAACTGACAAACTAGGAGATCATGACCTGAGCCAAAATCAAGAATCAGATGCTTAACAGACTGAGCTACTCAGGCGCCCTGGGCATGTTCCTTCCTGCGGAGCTCCTGCCAGGGCACGGACCAGTGAAGTGCAGTGGAAGAGTGTGACAAAGGCACTGAACACAAAGACCCCAGGCTAGAGCTGCCAAGAACATGAACTTGTTTAGGGGACTGCCAACGAGTACTCCTAGGAAAAGCTTCATCAGGAGCTCAGGTGCAAATTCTGTCCTTCCTGTCAAACCTAAGAAAGAAGAGAATACCCAAATCACGTAATTTTCTTAAAGTCAAATTGAGAGATTATTTTAATATTCAACAATAACACTGAAAAAAATCAGGAAGCCCACAGTTAAGAGGCCATTCATACTTCATTTCCATAATTCCCTTGCCCATGCAAGAGGGCAAGGGGGCTGGTATCCACAGCATTCCCAATCCATTGTTTTAGTATGATAATCTCATCCTCCCAACTTTCTCTTAGAAAACACCAATACAATTCTATTTATCAGATCACTCCTCTATGCCAAAGGTTATAACAAAACAAAACAAAAGAAGAATTATAATATCTGTACCAATTCTTCAAAGTATCAAAGTACAAACTCACTTTTGAGATTTGGAATCTAATTTAATATGGGTTTTTCTATGTTATTAACTCAAATGTTCCATCATTTTTCTGTTTTTCCCCTCTCTGTCAATTAGAACTTCAAATGAAAGCCAAATGATCCCTAAGGGTAAAGAAAATAAAATGAAACAAAAAAGAAAATTCCTGTGTCCCACATTTCAAACTGTGAGATAGGGCTTCCAGCAAAGCAAATAGAAAATCCTGCTCTCATCACTGTGCTGAAATGAGGGTTTACATCTGTATTATGAAAAAGAGAAAAGAAAATTCTAACGCAAAGCCTTTAACTTCATTAATGAAAAGAAAAATGCTATAATGTGAACATTAAGACAGAACTTCTAATAATTCTGTCATTTACAGGGCAGAGAACCTAATTCTGAGTCAGCTCCAAGAAATACTCAGATTAAAAGTAAAACTGCTTTCAAAATCGAATTCTCAACTAGAACTTAAATCTAAACATATGCCAGTGAAGATGCTATATACCCTGAAAATCACATATACTTTTGCGATTACCTTTAATTTGGGGAGGAAAACACTTCTCATCTTACTCTACCCTATCACTCGTAAGATCTCAGTACTATGTTTAAAAGTTCACTATATTTAAAACATTTTGAAAAAAAAAAACATGTTGAAGGTTAGAGTTAGAAAGGAATATGTAAATGCATGTAAATTCTGCCATTTTATACTGTTTCCCTATCCCTGTCTAGGAAGATCAGGAAGTGAGCCATCTCTATTATTACCCATGGAACCCAAAGTATTAAGAGGGAAAAATTATTGGTTTGAAAGTTAGACAATGTGGATTTAGATCTAGCTCAGTTATTAGCTGTATGACCCTGGAAAAGTCATTTAAGTTTCTTGATGTCTTGGTTTCCAAATCTAGAAAATTGGAAAATAATACCTATCTCATAGGACTGTTACAAGACTAAGTAAGATAGCACATTTGCGGGATGCCTGGGTGGCTCAGTTGGTTAAGTGTCCGACCTCACCTCAGGTCATGATCTTGTGGATTATGGGTTTGAGCATTGCATAAGGCTCTGTGCTGCTAGCCTAGAGCCCAGAGCCTGTTTCAGATTCTGTGTCTCCTCTCTCTGCCCCTTCCCCACTCGCACTCTGACTCTCTCTCTCACATACACAAAAAATAAACATTAAAAAAATTTTTTTAAAAGATAGCACATTTACAAGCATTCACCCATGTCTAGTGTGAAACAGACTCTCAGTAAATATTAGTTTCTCTTTCTACCCTGTTACACACATCCTGTCCTCTGACACTTTATAATGAGTTCTGCTGAACACTTGAACTACCAACTCTGTTTTCTTCAAAACAGGCACTGGCTCTTCATAGTGACAGTCATGTGAAAGCCTCCAGGGGCCTGACATTGTCCTGGAGAAAGAAAAAAGTTCTTACATGGGGGAACAGCACCAACCACTTCAGGCTATGACAACCCCAAACAGTGAATCAACTCCTGCATGTTTTTAGAGTGTTACTTAACATCCTGAGAGCTTTGTGCTCTTTCAACAGTCTTTCTCCTGGCAAGGATCAGACATGCTATTTGCCCTCTTCTCCCTTCTTAATAGAGGTCTTTATTCAACAAGACCACCCAATGGATTCAACACCTAGAAATCAGAAAAGGCCAAGTTCAACTATGAAGACACTGGCAAAGTCTTGGTACTAAACAGTAAGCCTTTCTTAACCTTTTAGAATCTGGACTTTTGTGTGCTTTCTGTTCTTGGAAATAGCAGACTTGCAGACGCACTGGTTCAAACATGTCTGTGTATTTCCCTCAGCTACATTATCACAGAACTCTCACCATGTAGAAGACTTCTTACTGAGTCCAGAATCTCAGACTCTGATTACAGTCTAAAAAGCAATGCTTCCCAACTTCTCCCACTTCATGGTATAGACTGACCTCAACACACAATACCTCTGAACTAAAGGGATTTGAAAGTATTGATGTCTACAAAGGGCTAAGGTACAAGCAGCATTGAGAGAAAAGGTATGCAAAGATTAAACCTATTTGCCAGCTGACTCAGAGACTTTTACCACATAAATGTAATTGTTTCAACTCCAAGAAGCTCTAGATCAAATGTTCACACTCCTTCCCTTCACACGGTTGACCACCCATATAGCACCTAAGGGAGAAAGTAGATGTCAGAAAGCAACCAGCATTTGATTTGGGACAGCAGGTTCTTAATGGAGGATCATAAAATACTAAGTCAGCAAATTAGGTATCAAATACTCAACTGAATGTATTACACTGGCCAGGGATAGTTCTAGATAATGAGGGTTCAGTGGTAAACAAGGTAAGAGTTTTTACCCTTAAGAAGCTCACATTCTAAACAGAAAATAAAAGCAAAAAAAAAAAAACCCCAATAAATTACAAGAATTTTAAAGGCAATTTCAGTAGATCATAAAGATCAGTATTTTTTATCTACAGTAAAGATGTAGAACAAAACTTTTGGCTTAATGAAGAAACTTTAGTCACTTTGTGGGTAGTTTATACAAAGAGTTAAAGAAGACTGAATAAATTACAGATAGAGGCTGACCCAGTTCCAAAATTAGTTCTTACATATTGTCTCCTTACTACAGGCTTAGCATCACTGCCTCCCTCCTTTGGCAGCACATAGAAAAGCAGGATGAGATCATTCATAGGAAGATAATGAAGACCAAGACAGTATAAAATTACAAATACAAGGCAAGAAATCTGAAGATCAGGGATCTACTTCCAATTCTATCATATAATATTCATATAGAACTTGGGTAATTCATTAAACTCCTCGACTCTGACTTTCTTCATCTATTCTATTCCACTTTGTATGGCTTATAGAAGTTTAAATGAGACGATATAAAAAAAGAACTTGAGGGGTGCCTGGGTGGCTCAGTGGGTTAAGCGTCTGACTTTGGCTCAGGTCATGATCTCGCAGTTTGTTGAATTCGAGTCCTGCGTCAGGCTCTGTGCTGACAGTTGGGAGCCTGGAGCCTGCTTGAGACTCTGTCTCCCTCTCTCTCTGCCCCTCTTCCACTCGCACTCTGTCTCTCTCTCTCTCTCAAAAATAAATAAATATTTAAAAAAAAAGAACTTGAAAATATTTAAAACGTTGGACAATTACCAACTATTACTGCCTAACCAAAATGTTTAGATGAAGAGTCAGATGAGAAAAGAGATAGGAATTACTACATTTGAGAACAAAATTAATTCCTGCTCCTATATAATAGCTGTTTTGAAATATTTGCTTCCATTCTATTATCCCACAAAGTAGAAGAAATGGATCCCAAAAAGTGGTATCAGGGCTCAGACAGCCCTTCTTAGTGATTACTCCCTCCTCTGAGCCAAGATAAAAAAAAAAATTACTTTCTTAAATGTATTTCATTTCTGGGACGCCTGGGTGGCTCAGTCGGTTAAGCAGCCAACTTCAGCTCAGGTCAAGATCTCAACATTCATGAGTTCAAGCCTCACACTAGGCTCTGCGCTGACAGTTCAGAGCCTGGAGCCTGCTTCAGATTCTGTATCTCCCTCTCTCTCTGCCTCTCCCCTGCTGGCTTGCTCTCACTCTCTCTCTCAAAAACAAACAAACATTTAAAAAACAAAGTATTTCATTTCTTGGTATTCTAACCCATGATTAAGTGCCCTTATTTTATGAGTTATTCTCACTGATTATTATCAATTATAAGATAGGAAACTAGTATGAAGTTATCTCTCTTAGCTGTTAAAACACAGATTATCAAGGACCTTGATAATCTCTCTTTTTGCCTTGGAAGACTAGCCATTCATTTTCTTTGGGTATCTCTATAGCCACCAGCTTAAATTCAATTGCCCATGGGATAGAAGGGCCAAAAAAAGAACCAAAGCAGGCTGGGGCAATATGGGGACAGAGTGAGGAGCGGTGGGACTAAAGTGGCAAATACAAGTATCATTTAAAAGGATAATCATTTCTCAGCTCCCATCTGGTACTTGCAGAAAAGTGGGCCTACTGTTGGCAGATCTGTTATTTCAAAAGATTCCCAGAAACTACATTTTTATGTGATATCCCTGAAATTTTACTTTATTTGCAAAATGTCCAGTTACCTAGAGCTTACTATAAATTCATAGTGCAGATTTCTTTTGCCAGTGAAGTGGTAGATCATTTATTTAAAAAGTACTTATTAATGTTGTTATAGAACTTACCATTATTCTGATTTGAGGAAGTAAACATTAAGCTGGGCCTTGCAAGCTAGAGATTGGAGAGGATATTTCAGGCTGGGGAAACATTATGTGCAAAGACTCTGAGGTAGAAATATGCCTGGCATGCTGGGAGGAGGAAGGAGAATGTATAGGCTAGTCTGGCTGAAGAAGAATTCCTTAGAGAAAGATTAGGACACAGATGGGGGGAAAAACTGTAAAAGGCACTGAATTCTAGAGCAAAGAGCTAAAATTTTTATGGATAATCTTTAAAAGAGAAAGTTTATAGATAATGAGGAGCCATTAGGAGGAGGAGGATCACTGTATTTCCTATCTTGCCAAAAGATACATGTTGCTCTTCTTCCTACTTTTTTCAAAATAGAGGATAAGGCTGGGTGCTGACCTATGAAACCTGGGAGTTTTAAAAAATTCCCAGAAGAATGCCAATTTAACCAACCACACTGTAAGTCAACTCTCTTGGCACCGTGGTGGTCAAGGCTTTCAAAGCGAAAATTAAATGAACTCTAAATGGCTATTTCTTTCTGATCAATAAAAACATTTAGAATTTAAAACTCAAAGAAAAGTTTACTGGACAGTTTGGCACATTGTCAGGTTAATCATCAGACAGAGCTTTCATCAGACTGCCTATCAGCAGGCATGAAGCTGGATGGACAGAGCTGGTCTCACACAAGTCTTCCACCAGAGCACAAGCCCCAGAACCCCCACTATGTGTATTCAAAATGTAGAGGCATGCCTCTAGCGGCTCCTATTTCAACCTTAGAGCCATATCTGTTTTCTTTTGCAACAAATGATTCTTGGCCTTCTAGTATAGTTGATACTCTCATCGAAATTCCCCGAGACAAATGGCCAGGAGAATAGAGCTACTGAGTTTCACCAAGAGCTGGGATACTAAAATATCAAATGTATTAAATGTATACTTTGTTCTTTCAGACAAAATATCCTATAAAGCACAGTTGAGAAAGGCCATATACACACTGCTAAGGAACTTAAATTTTATTATGAAAGTAATGTGGGAATCATTAATGATTTTTGGCCAGATAAACATCATGATCAGAACAGTTTTAAAGAATACTAACCTGCACATGCTTGGGTGGCTCAGTCGGTTGAGCAACCGACTCTTCATTTTGGCTCAGGTCATGATCCCAGTGTCATGGAATTGAGCCCCACGTTGGGCTCTGTGCTGAGCATGGAGCTTACTTAAGATTTTCTGTCTGTCTGTCTGTCTTTCTGTCTCTCTCCACCCTTCTGCCCCTCTCCCTGACTCTCAATAAACAAACAAACAAATAAACAGAAAAAGGAACACTAACTTGGTGGTGACATTCAGGATGGCCTGAAGTAGGGAGAAAGACTACAAGTAGGGAGACTTAAGCAAGTGCACAGAGTTGGGACTGAGCATGCTAGATCTGTAGGAGGGTAAGGAGGACAGTCTGGGCTTCTCAGGGCCTAGAAAAGCATCAAGAACTATTGTTACTCTATCAGGTATGTGCCATTCTCTTACATACACACAAACTCTCATATACATGCATATACACATTCCACACACAGTGTGTGCTTCTGCTCATCAGTTATCTTCTACTTTCCAGAAAACTCATGCAGTATACAGATGGCCAATAAATACTACCCTAATGCAAGCTCTATGTGACCTCTCAGCTATGGTGCTCATCTCCATTAAGCAGCCTCCCTGTATCAGTAAGCTGAAAATCCTTAGGAGAATCCATTTCACCCCAAAGCTATTATCTCTGCCTGAGCAGAGCCTGTCACACCAAACCCATGTCACAAATATCTGTTTAGCCTATGAATGAGCTATTCTTGTTCAGCATTTCCTCTCATCTAATATGCTGGGCCTAGTGGGTAAGATTGAGAAGCTGGTAATAGATTACTACTCATGCAGCAAGTACTGTTGGGAAAATAGCTTATATTAGGTCAACTGGCAGGGTAGACCAGGCAATGACAGACATTTTTTGCTATAGCAAAAAAAATAAGCTACACTAGGTAGAGCACAGAGAACTTTTACAGCCAAGTAGATGTGATGGCCATTTTAAGATTAGCAAACATGTTGTTTCTCAATAAAACTGGATAAAAATACAAACTACTAAAAAAAAGATTAGCAAACATGTAAAACTAACTGGTACCCAGTGGAAACAAACTGTTCATCTGACTAAATATGATGTGTGTGTACATGTGTGCACTTAGATTCAAGCAAAGTACCACATATAAAGACTTAATGTCACAAAAGTGAAAAAGGATTGTTCACTTTCTAAAGTTTTTCATCAATCTTTAATTTTTTTATTTTACTTATTATTTTTTTTAATGTTTAATTTGAAAGAGAGAGACAGAGCACAAGCGGTGGGGAGGGGCAGAGAGAAATGGAGACGTAGAATTTAGGCCCCAAGCTCTCAGCAGAGCCCAGCATGGAACTTGAACTCATGACCCATGAGAACATGACCTAAGCCAAAGTCGGATGCTTAACTGAATGAGACACCCAGGCATCCCTTTCCTCAGTCTTTTAAAAATTATCCTCTAATGTTGAAAAAATTAAAATTAAAAAAATTTGACAGGGTGCCTGGGTAGCGTAGTCGATTAAGCATCTGACTCTTCATTTTAGCTCAGGACATGATCTCACGGGTTTGTAAGTTTGATACCCATATCAGGGTCTGTGCTGACAGTGTGGAGCCTGCTTGGGATTCTCTCTCCCCCGCCGCCCCTCCATTGTTCTCTCCCTCAAAATAAATAAATAAAACTTTAAAAACTTTTTAAATTTAATGTTCATATGAGTTTTCTAAGAGCTCACATATTATTTAGCATGAATTACACATTTATCTCAAAAAATTATATTTAAGCTTAATAAATTCTATTTAGATTTAATACTTATACTTCACCATGTAATCTAGAACCCAAAATACAAACCTTAATCAAATTTAGCACAAGCAAGGAAGGTGACAGACAAGCGAGGATTTGTGGCTCAGCTGGTTAAGTGTATCACTCTTGATTTCAGCTCAGGTCATGATCTCACAGGTTTGTGGGATTGAGCCCAGTGTTGGGCTCTGTGCTGACAGTGCAGAGCCTGCTTAGGATTCTCTCTCTCTGCCCCTCCCCCGCTCACACACACCCTCTCTTTCTCTCTCTCGAAATAAACAAATACATTAAAAAAATAAACTCAAACCGAACCACTCAGCCCAGATTCTGACAAACATATAAAGCATTAGCACTAGAGCATTCTGTACAACTTTTTTTTTAATGACTATTACATGACTGTTTCCTAACCTAGACTGTTTGTTTACAGTTGTATCTCTAGCATCTAGAATTGTGCCAGAATATAGTAGGCACTTCTAAATGATCAATGAGTGGCTGGTGGGAAGGATGTAGGCATGGAAAAAACTAAGGGATGGTTTGAATTCTGTCAGTTTGTATCAATGTCCTACAACAATTTCATAGAAAAGAAGACAGGTAGAACACACAGAATGGTTTACTATAGATTAAAGAAGATTCCATCTCTATCTACACAGCTGATTTCAGGAAACATACACAAAGACAACTTTTTCTTAAGCTTTTATCACCTGCGAAACAAAATAATCCTTTCTAGTAATTTTTTAGGGGTAGTGTAAAGATGAATCAATTCTGGAAACTGCTCAATTGATCTGCTCAATGAATTAGACTTCAATTAAAGTTGAAAGCAAAAACTATAATATACAAATTTATTAAGGTGTGACTGTGTTCTATACACAGTTTCCACCCCAAATAAGCTCGTGGTAGAAGATATATATATACACAATGAACTACAATTCAGAATAAAAGGTCAAAGATATAACAGAAAATGTTTAGTCCAGCTATTATAAATGTACATAGAAAGGGGATATCAAGTCTCACTGGAAGAATTAAAGAGATTCACAAAAGAAATGGCATCTGTACTAGGACTTTTACAGGAAGAAATGAAGGAAAAGATATTTCTGAGTAGAGGAACAGCAGAAGTACAAAAATAGTGCAGAATGTTTATATAAAGTTCAAAAGTCTAGTCTGATGGAAGGAGAATCAGGATGGGATATAGTCAAGATAAGATTTCATATTAAGGCATTAGGACTTCAAGTAATAGAAGCCATTCAAGGAGAGTTAAATGGTCAGATGTATATTTCAGGAAGTAGTATGAAAAACTATCAAAGGAAAAGACTAAAGACAGGAGAAGAGGACCTGATCTAGGGCAGTGGCCATGGGAATGAATGATAGATGGGTACGCAAAATATTATGTACATACAGGACCAGGTAACCAAATGGACTGGAGGTGAGAAAGAGAAAAGTAATGAAGATCACTGATATTTCCAGCCTCTGTTAAAAGTATGATGGTGATGTCACTGACTCAAACAGGAAATGAGAGAAAGAAATATATCTGAAATAATAACACATTCATATTAAAAAGTCTGTATTCAAAAGTTAAGAATATTAATAACCTGCACCCCAATTGGTTTTAGATGCTAGGCATACTGTCTAGTCCTAGAGAACATTTAAGAACAAAATGTTATTAATACTGAAGACATTAAGGTGATACATAATAAACGATAGTATGTTCACTGTTCTCTGTAAAGTCTGAAGTATTTTGGTAAGAGGAAACATCATCATTAACTATTTAGTAAGCACCCACTAGAAATGTTTAGTTGAGCATGAAATGCACTAACCAGAAGACTGAAATTTCATTTCATGTTTTTGTATTTTGACTAGAAAAATTCCAAACACATTATGATAATCCTAATAATTCTGAAAAGAGCAATAACAGTTTTTAAAATGTATCTCTCATTGTGTTTTTAAACTCTATGTGAAACAGCTCTCTAACCTTTTAAAGACCACAACCTACCTCTGCAAGTTAGGGTAATAGTATTTGCCTGCTCACTTCAGAGTCATTTGAGAATTATGAGACAATGTTCTTGTAGTTCTCTGAACTGCACAGATGAAAGGCCTTAATTATCACTGATTAGTGGAATTATTCTGATGTCATTTTTCCTACCTCAGGTTTACCTTAAGTCTGTGTTTGGAAGAGGCTACAAAATTAAAAAAAAAAAAAACCTTTAGATATAAATCTTGACTTGTCTAATCTAGATGTAGACCACTTAAAACTATTGTAGAGCCTATGCACAGCATTTAAAAGAATGCTAATCAGACAGGACATGTAGAGAACTAATGGCTGCCAAATAAAGAACAGAAAACCATTTAGAAAAAGATTGATGGTAGCATAGTTTACCAAAGTACAAAAAAGATCAAATGAGCCTTTCTGAGATGTCATAAAACTGAACATTTTAATAATGAATTAGGAAGTCACTGCATAAGCCATCTACTCTCTTGACTTATGACAATAGAAGTTGTATTTAAGGTTGATCTTATAAAGAAAAACAAAACAAAACAAATCCAGAAACCATTCCAAGCTTTAAAATGTGCTTTAATTAGCAGAGAATAAAGAGATACTTAAGTTTTTAAAAGTCAGAATTTTAGTATTTTATTATTTTATTTAGTATATTTATTATTTTATTTAGTATATTATTATTTTACTATGAAATAAATCTCTAGACTTAATTTTCATTTTACAGGAAACATAGGAATGAAAAGAGTAAGTTAAATATCACATGAGGACTAGTAAGATATCCAGAAAGTGAGGATATCTTGTAGAAGACTACAAGGTCTCTTCTACAAGAACACTAGCTTAGACTCTTGGAAAAAAAAAGAAAGAAAGAAAGAAAGAAAGAAAGAAAAAGAAAATGAATAAAAAAGAAAAAGAAAAGGTGTTAGTAATGCTGTAGCTCAAAAACTGACAAACTTCGTCCATGGGCCAAATGTGGCTTGCCGCTGTTTTTTTCTTTTCTTTTTTATTAAAGTTTTACTGGAAAACAGGTTCATTCCTTTTCATGTTGCCTATGGCTGCATTTGCACTATAATGGCAGAGTACTTGTGACACAGAATATATGCTCCACAAAGTCTAAAATATTTATTATCCAGGTCTTTACAGAGAAAAAAAATTTCAACCGTGCTCTAGATAAACAGAAATGGAAGGGACATGAAACACAATATGAAAAAATTTATTTAATCCTGGTTGAAGTAGTGGAAGGTATATACACATTCAGAAATGGGGGAAGTAAAATTTAAGTGAGAATTTTACCCTGGATCAGTCACTTCTCAAAATAGGAAAGGGGACTGGTTAATCCTGAAGTATTCTTTCTTTTTATTAAAAAATATTTTTAATGTGTATTTTTTAGAGAGAGACAGAGTGCCAGCAGGGGAGGGGCAGAGAAAGAGGGAGACACAGAACCTAAAGCAGGCTCCAGTCTCTGAAATGTCAGCACAGAGCCTGATGCAGGGCTCAAACTCATGAACCACAAGATCATGACCTGAGCCCAAGTCGGATGCTTAACTGACTGAGCCACCCAGGTGCCTCATGAAGTCTTTTTTTTTTTTTTAAACACAAATACTCTGATATCACTTACATGTGGAATCTAAACAACCCAAACTTGTGAAAACAAAGAGTAAAATGGTGGTTACCAGGGGGCTGGGGGTTGGGGAGGATAGCTGTTTAAGGGTACAAACTTGCAACAAGTAGTAAATAAATAGAGATGTAATGCACAGTATAGTGAATACAGACAACAACACTGTATTACAATCAAACTTGCTGAAAGACTAGATCTTAATTATTCTAACTACTAGCAAGAAATGATACATATGTGATGTGATAGAGGTGCTGTAGCAGGATTTTTGCACAGTCATGACACTGAGGCTTTTCTTTCCAGGAAGCAACTTTATTCGTGCCAGCATGGCTCAGTTGGGTTCGTACCCAACGAATTGAACCCTGAACACCACATGGCGTATTTTTTATATATTTTCTACTTTTTTGTCTCCCATATATGGTAACACATAAACATGCAGTTTAAGTGGTCTCATGTTACAAGATCATGAGGGATGTGGTCACATATGTGTATAGCCAGGTTGCCTTGAGGGTTTTCCCTTAGGGAGGGGACCCTACCACAATGCTAATTATTGCTACAATGGTAATCATATAACAGTATATAAGTCAATATATAAATATATAAACAATATATAAGTCAAATCAACATGCTGGACACATTAAATTTACATGTTATATGTCAAATGTTTCAATCTTAAAAACTATTTCTTCCTTTTATAATATATATATTGAAAGTTTTTTTAATGTTTATTTTGGGGTGGGGGAGGAAGACACAGAATCCAAAACAGGCAGAGAGCCCAACCGTGGGGCTCACACTCAGGAACAGCAAGATCATGACCTGAGCTGAAGTCAAACACTTACCTGACGGAGCCACCCAGGTGCCCCATCTTTCTTTTATAATACCACCTCTAACAAGTATTCTTAACAAAATAAATTTTGTAATTTTATTACAAAATTGGAACAATGAATAAGATTTTCCCCTATCTTAAACCAAATTAAATATGTACTGCTAGCTAGTGTTTAAACAACATGAAAATGAACTTGTCTTGTAAGAATTATTCTTTCAAAAAAAATTTTTTTTGGTTTATTTATTTTTGAGACAGAGAGAGACAGAGCACGAGCGGGGGAGGGGCAGAGAGAGAGAGGGAGACACAGAATCTGAAACAGGCTCCCAGGCTCTGAGCCGCCAGCACAGAACCCAATGTGGGGCTCAAACCCATGGACCACGAGATCATGACCTGAGCCGAAGTCGGACACTTAGCCAACTGAGACACCCAGGTGCCCCAAGAATTATTAATAATATATGCAAACTATTTTTATTCTCCAAAGGTAAAAAGGATCTTCACTCTTCTTCTCTTCTTCTTACTCAGTAAAAAGATGCTCAATTTTCTGGCTTTGGATCTCTTATCTTCCTTACTCCTTCTCTGGATAAAGGTGAACAAATCCATCACTATGATAACTCTCAGCAGATTACTTTCAGATGAGTAATTCTGCCCCAACATATCGCCTGAACATAATTCCTGTATTTCCAACTATATGCTAGACATTACCATAAAGACATCTTGCTAGTGATTTAAACCTAATAAATATGTCCCCCAAAATGAACTCTGATGCCAAAGAATACTAGGTTGAAATCCTAGTTCCACCACTTTGCTAGCTATGAAACAATGAGTAAATTACTTAAAAACTTTGAGCCTATTTTCTTCTCTGTAAAATACAGAAAAGAGTAGTTCCTTTAACAAAAGCTTATTATGATGTCTAAATAAGGTGATGTACGTCAAGACAAGAGCACAGTCCCTGACACACAGAAATCATTCAAAATACATTAGCCATTTTGTCTCTCAAATTTGGTCTTTACTCTGTTTTCAATTTCTCCAGAGTATCATTATCTTTCCACTCACCAGCCTCAAATTCCCTTGGTCCTCTTTGACATTTTCCTTTTCCTTATGGCTAACATCCAATTAGTTGCCAAGTATTTCAATTCTGCCCAAACAAATCCAATTGAAATCAACACTCATTCATACCACAATACCATACTCAATCAACAGTATTTATAGCCATTGTGCTAATGTATATGGGGATATAAATAAGAGTAAGACTTAGAACCTGCCTTTAAGAATGGGCTGGGATGGCGTGCATGGGTGGCTCAGTTGGTTGAGCATCCAACTCTTGATTTCGGCTCAGTTCATGATCCCAGGGTCCTGGGATGGGGCCCTGTGTCAGGCTCTGCACTGAGAGTGGAGACTACTTAAGATTCTCTCCCTCTCTCTCTCTCTCTCTCCTCCCACTCCTATTCACACATACTCTCTCTCAAAGAAAAAGAAAGAAAGAAAGAAAGAAAGAAAGAAAGAAAGAAAGAAAGAAAGAAAGAAGAAAAAAAGACGCATGGGACCATGTTAGAGGAACTATAACCAATAAACATTGTGATATGAATTCTAGTTCTTCCATGTATTAAGAAGCCTTGAAAAATTTATTTCAGAAATTCACTTAGCTAGTTTCATTTTGTTCAACTATAATGTGGGAGTTACAACGCTTACCTCACAGAATTATATCTGGAATTAACCGAGATGACATAAAATAAAGGGCTCCAGCCAGAGGCTGATACATTATATATGGGCTTTATTTTTCTTTTTAATTCATATTCTTTAAAGATCAAGTTGTGGGATAAGTTTAGGGTGATGCAGGTAGGTAAGAACTGTGATAAGCTATAGAGGATTCTAAATGATCTTTTAAAGGGGATGGCCAGTATTTCATTTCAGCCAAGTACTGCTAAATAGGAACACAGGCCCAGTGATGTTTTTGAGTTTAAGACAAGTCAGAAAGTTCACATTAATGTAAACTCTTCAGTTTCTTAAAATGTTGGCATGTAATTCAAATTCTTTTTAAAAAGTGTGGACCAAATAAAACATCTGCTAAAACCTACAAGTCACCAATTTGCAATCTATGACTTAATGGTTCAAAGGAAAGGCAGAGGTTGCAAATATAGTTCTCTTGAGAGAAGCTTCAAAACTTCGGTGAGAGTAGAAGATAATGCTTTTGATTTTATCACTTGGTTCTTAGTTTTACCTGTGCTGAGAAACTGCTAATAGACAAAATAGAGAAGACAAATTAGATACTGCTTTTCAGAGACAATGCCAGAGAGAGAAAACAAACTCCCTGAATACCATTTAGCCTTCTGGATCCAGAGTTTTGCATAACACAAAATTTGGCTGGTCTTTGTACCTGGTTCCTTGGACAGAACATCTATACCCTTGGGTATTCCCCAGTAATAAGAACATCTTGTTATTCATGAGTGGGCCATGATAGTTTGCACTAATGAGGTGAATCACTGTGGGCCCCTGGGTAGCTTATGTTAAAGAGATGACTCAGGGTGGGGACAGGCAAAGCAGGAAAGACCAACTACATGACCACAGGGTTGGGGTTGGCTTTGAGCCACTTAATATCAGCCCAACCTATGTGCAAGGCAGGAGAGCTAGAGACTGAGTTCAACTATGTGGCCAATGATATAATCAATCATGGCTAGGTAATACAGCCCCAATAAAACCTCTGTACACAGAAGATCTCTGAGGAGTTTGTGCTAGTAGAGTGATGTGTCTTGATTCCAGGGGCAGAAAGCATGAAAGCACTCTGTGTGGAACACCCATAGATTTCAACTTACACGTCTTTTCATTTGGCGGGTCCTAATTTGTATCCTATATAATTAAACTATAATCATTAATACATTGCTTTCCTGAATTCTCTTAATTGTTTCAGCTTCCAGCTATTTATTGAATCTGAGGGGTCTGGTGGAAAACCCCCATATTTGTATCCAGTTAGTCAGAAGTGTAGGTGTTCTGGGACCCCAAAGCTTGCAATCCTGAAGTGAGGGCAGTCTGCTGGGGACTGTGCCTTTAACCTATGAGATCTATGCTAACTCCAGGTGATGATTAGCACCAGAATTGAATGTTGTAGGGGCGCCTGGGTAGCTCAGTTGCTTAAGCATCCATCTGCAGCTCAGGTCACGATCTCATGCTTCATGGGTTCGAGCCCCACATAGGGGTCTGTGCTGATAGCCTGGAGCCTGGAACCTGCTTCGGATTCTGTGTCCCTCTCTCTCTCCCCCTCACCCACTTGCACTCTGTCTCTCCCTCTCTCTCTCTCTCTCTCTCTCTCTCAAAAATAAATAAACATAAAAAAAAAAGAATATTGTGGTATTGCAGAGCATATCCTTTAAGATTTTATACTATATATAGATATAGATTTAGATATAGACATAGGTATAGATATAGATATAGGTATACGTATAGATATATAGATATATCTAAATTGTTAGTGCTGGAGAAAACTCTAGTCTCAGGAGTAAACAGGAACCAACCATTCTCTTATATTCTAACTCAACAACTTGTATTTCAGCCACAAGTGATAATGTTAGCAAAGTAGATGCCAAATGTGAAGACAAAGTCAAAATGGAAATTAACACTTTTTTAAAGCAAAATGGAAAACTAGTATTTATTCCCCTTGAAAACCTGTCACAGAAAGAAATATAACCAGAAAGGTTTGTCCTTCATGCCTCAGCAATCTGCATTATTACTTCTTTTCATTTAACTTTGGTCTTTGCCCTTCCCATCACACCAGCCCCTTCACCTTCAGACGGTAGGCTTCCCGTCTGAGTTTCTACTCCTACCACCACCTAAGCTCACATTATTTTCTCAAGTCATACTGCCTGGCCTTAATCAATGAGGCTCTCTTCTCATATCATTTACTATCAGTTTGTTTAATTATTTTAGCTGTCTTAATGAAAACCTCCAAATCAACCATACCTGCCTCTGTCCTTGTTCTGCGGCTTCCTAAAACACATAGAGTTAATATCATGTTAAAACTTGATGTCAACACCAGAAAAATTAAAAAGAAAGTCAGAATATAAAAATACCAGCCCTTTGTTATAACAAAGCCAACTTTTCCTAAATCCCAAATATTACAGGTCCAGACAAAACTATTTAATAAAGTTTGAACTGACTGATTTTTACAGTGGTACTCTCATTTTCCAAAAGCCTTTAGTATTCTTAGAAAATTAAACTTTTATTCATATTTCTTAATGAAATTTGGTCATGTATTCTGGAAATATATACGACAGATATATAGGACTTAATGTAAGGAGTAATAAAAGTTGTGTCCTATCACTTAGCTGAAGAGTGCAATATGAATATCTCTGAAGCTCTTGAATCCCCCTCCCCCCTTCCCAAAGGCATTATCTAATCTTTGTCTTAGAAGCAGTGACTATTCTGGGAGTCACTTTTATTTGTTTGTTTATGTTTATTTATTTTGAGAGAGAGAGAGAGAGAGAAAACATGTGAGCAGCAGGAAGGGCTGAAAGAAAGAGAAAATCCCAAGCAGGCTATGCACTGTCAGTGTGGGGCTTGATCCCCTGAACCATGAGATCGTGACCTGAGCCAAAATCAAGAGTCCTATGCCTAACCACTGAGCCACCTAGGCACCTCTCTGTAAGTCACTTTTAATACCCAATGTTCCTTTGCTCTCATTTCATGAAAAGACTATTATTTCTCCATTGAATCACCTTTGCATCTTTGTTGAAATCAATTGGCCATGTACATGTGGATCTATTTCTGGACTCTGTATTCTTGCATTGACCTATGTGTTTATACTTTTTCAATTAACTGGGGCCACACACCAAATGACTTTAATTTGATGGCTATATTGTGATCAGTATGTTTCTTCATTAACTGGGCTTTAAGACAGTAATCAGCATCCTATAAATAGGACATGAGACTAAGAATCAATAAAAATTAATTCTAGGACAAGTCCATTATCAATGAACTGAAATCACATATCTCTATGTGTCTAAGGGATAATGATACCTACCACATGGGACTGTTGAAGGTCAACTGAGAAAACATAAAAATGCCTTCAATGGGTAACATAAAATATTTTTTTTCCTAATTTTTCATTTAGGTGTCTAATTTTAAGTACTTGTAAATATCCATTTCTACCTTTTCTCCACATCTGAATATTAAAACCTGAACCTAGAACTTTAGCAGTAACAAACAGCCTACAAAATTTCTATAAATTTGGTTTTGATTTGCATCCCTGATCAGTCATTATAAGAGTGAAGTATCTGTAAGTCAAAATTTCCCCTCAATGCTCCCTGGGAGTAGAAGTACTGAAATTCTAAATAAAGACCATCTTAAGAGAGCACATTAGTAAAACAAACAGAGAAAAAAAGGCGAAGTGGGGAATTTCTTTTCTATTGGTAATTTCAGGAAATCACTGTGACATTAGAAATGACAAGTAATTCAAGAATTCAATTGTCCTCTCTCCAACTTTATCTTTCAAAAAAAATCAAATTAAGTCTGAGTGGTATCAGCTTAACTGCCAATAACCAGTCAAACTAACCAGGAAATATCACTGTTAATTCTGCTGTACTTCTACAGTGGTAAATGGAAAGACCCAACCACCGCATCAACCCCAGTGGGTTTGTTAAATATACTCCTCTTCCCGGGTGACTAGCTGTTTCTCATTCTTATTTCTCTTATTTTCTTTCACAGCTTTTAAAATTCTAATTTAATAATCAAACTACATAACAGAATTCAAATCATCAAAAAGAGTTTTCCAGTTAGATGGTTCCTCCTCTTCTGAATTATACAGAAACATGTAGGTTAATTTTTGCCTTGAATTATTATCTATCAAAAATTTTACTCAGAGGGTTTTATTAAAGACAAATGAACAATTATAATAAACATTGTATCCTCAGGGTGCCTGGGTGGCTCAGTCAGTTAAGCATCTTGACTCTTGATTTCAGCTCAGGTCATGATCTCAGCATGGTGGAAATGAACCCCATGTCAGGCTCTGCACTGAGGGTGGAGCCTGCTTGGGAGTCTCTCTCTCCCTCTGCCCTTCCCCTGCTCGTCTTCTCTCTCTCTCTCTCTCACTCTCTCTCTCAAATAAATAAATAAGTAAATAAGTAAATAAATTAAGTTAGTGCATACAAAAAAAATAGTGATTTTAATTTTCCAGGTCATGGTAGCCTGGAGTTATAATTAGTTTGGATCCATACATTTTGAATCTCTGCATCCTCTTGATAGTATTTCAAGCCTCATCACCCACTGACCATGTAAAAATATGTAATTCAAAGGAACACAGTCAGCCTTATTATATATTTACAATGATGAATACTGATATGATAATAAGGCTGACTGTGTTTCTTTAAATTACGTATTTGCATCCGTCCACTGAAGAATAATTTTAACAATACTATATGGGTTAAAGTAACTAGAGACTTGAGTTTCTGAGAACAGAGCAGACAATCTCCCTTAAAAGACATAAAATCTCCCTTAAAAGATATTTTAAATGTTGGATAAATATAATAAATATCCTTTTAAATAAATAGTTAAGCTCACAAAAAAGCAAAAGGGCAAAAAACAGAGGGAGCTTAAAATCAGTAGTTTTTAATTCAATGCAGAAGATCCATAAAAGGAAAGAGGGAACTAAGACTCCTGGATAAAGCTGAAAGTTTCAGAGCCCTTCTTCCTCAGCAAAAGGGTTAACAAGCCAAAAATCTGTTTTATCTAAGAAAAGTGAACAAAGAGATCACATGAGAACTCACTCCCAAAGTATAAAACACAGAAAGAAAAAAGCCACTGTGACAAATTTTATTTGTCAATTTGACTGGGCTAAGGGATACCCAGATAGCTGGGAAAAAATTTTTTCTGGATGTGTCTGTGAGGGTGTTTCCAGAAGAAATTAGCATTTGAATGAGTAGACTGAGTAAAGAAGATATGCCTTCAACAATATGAGTAAACACTGTCCAATCCATCAAGAGTTCAATAGTACAAAAAGGAGAAAGCAGGGTGAATTCTCTCTCTCTCCTCTTGAGTTCAGACATCTATCTTCTGCTCTCAGATCTGGGAGCTCTTGGTTTTTAAGCCTTCAGCCTCAGCCTGGGAATTATACCATTAGTGCCCCTGATTCTCAGATCTTTGGACTCAAACTGAATTATACCATGAGCTTTCCTGTCTCCAGCTTGCAGACGGCAGATCATGGGACTTCTAGGTCTCCATAACTACGTGAACCAATTCCTGTAACAAATCTCCTCTTATCTACATATCTGTACATTATCTTTTTGGTTCTGTTTCTCTAAAGAACACTGACTAATACAGTCACCATGAGTGAGAGAATGCAGAAACAAATCGTGGAATTTAGGCCTTCAAGAACTTCACAAAATGGAATCATAAGATACAGAATGAAAAACAATATATCATTTTAAATGACCAGGCAAATTTTAAAAGGAGCCAAACAGAATTTCTAGAAATGAAATATAATCACTAAATTCAAGTGGCTGCTCTAATTTCAAAGAAAAATGCTAAAAATGTCCACACTGATGTCCAAATTTATATAAAAGAGCTTCTTAAGTTAATTTGTATATTAAAAATTCTAGCAAACATACAGGCCAAGTTCTTTATCCAAAAATATTTAAAGAATTAATGTAGAAACACTGCTTTAAGGAATATAGTCTTGTGCTCTAGAACTTGATATTTGATTTTACTGTAAGAAAACCTGTCTTGTTCATTCATCTTATCATTTAAGAAATATTTATTGAGTACCTCCTATGTGCTGGGCAGATATAGATAAAATTAAGTAAGTTTTAACATCTCTCAGTATGACAATAAGAGGTAATATTTCATTTGTGATTGCAAAACAATTTGACTTTTATGTTAAGATTCAAATAGACTAACAAATATGCCAAGAATGAAGAGACTTCCTTTATACAGTTTAGTAAAGAAGGCACAATTGGCAATCAGAATACTTTTGCAGTTAATATACCGTGGCTCAGGGCAGCTGGGTGGCTCAGTTGGTTGAGCATCTGACTTCGGCTCAGGTCATGATCTCGCCATTCATGGGTTCGGGCCCCATGTCGGGCTCTGTGCTGTCAGCATGGAGCCTGGAGCCTGCTTCGGATTCTGTGTGTGTCTTTTTCTCTGCCCCTCCCCTGCTCACTCTCTGTCTCTCTCTGTCTCTCTCTCTCTCTCAAAAATAAACAAACATTTAAAAAAAAAATATATATATATATACTGTGTCTCAATTTCTCATCTAAATAATGACTTTGTTCACTCTACTAACTTCATAAAGAGATGGTAGGGTAACACAAAAACAGATGTAAATGGGCTTTAAATGTGCTATATGGATAGAAGTAACTTGTCAAATAATTTTTTAATGTTTTTTTGTTTATTCTGGGGGGAGGTGGAGAGAATCCAAAGTAGGTTTCACACTGTCAGCGCAGAGCCTGATGCAGGGCTTAAACCTACAAACCGTGAGATCATGACCTGAACTGAAATCAAGAATCGGATACTTAACTGACTGAGCCACCCAGGCGCCCCTGTCAAATAACGTTTTAAAAGGAAAAGAATAAAACATTTATTCATGCGATTTGTCCTAAATTGGTTAATCCATCTACTATGTTTTAAAAGAAAATCTTCAGGGACACCACTGAGATATATTCTCCACAGGTCTCTCATATTTCTGGATGTTTTGTGAGCCAAAGCCCTGACTTTCTTTGTTCCAGACTATCTTTTCAAAAATGTTAGTATATCAAACAGCTTTGGAAAATAGTCGCCCTTTGGAATAGACAGCACGTTTGCTTACTGTCTAGTATAATACAGATAATGTCTCTGCCCAGGACTCAGGGTTCCTCTCCTATAATGTAATCAGCTGCACGTGCAGCTGTCACCTGCCCTCTTGGCATCATTCTGATAGAACAGGCACTTGGGTACTTGGGGCAAATGCTGATGCTCTGGCTGTTACTACTGCCATGAGTCAATAAAAGTCCTTTGTCTTTGACCAAGGAACCTGCCAGCATCCATTAAACTGTGGCAAACTAACTTGTTAGCTTGCAAGTAAGGTAAAATCTCACACTCTTCATGGTTCTTGGGACAAAAAACACAATACTCAAATACTGGGACACACTGTTTTGTGTTCACTGATTCCATAACAACCCAAATTTGTCAGAGTAAACAATTTATTCAAATGTTTGTATTCTTCTGCTCCAAAATGTTCTTCAGTGACCTTCTAACTCAATATTATAGACCTATCAGAGTTCTTCAGCAGGGCCAACCCCACACTCATTATTTCATCATGAACAGGAATATTTAGGATTTAAATTCCTTATCCTTGGCTTTCCTTTACATTAAAAAATTTTTAACGTTTATATTAGAGAGAGAGAGAGAGAGAGAGAGAGAGAGAGAAACAGTGTGAGCAGAGAAGGGGCAGAGAAAGACGGAAACAGAATCTGAAGCAAGTTCTGGGTTCTGAGCTATCAGCAGGGGCTGAACCCACGAACGGTGAGATCGTGACCTGAGCTGAAGTTGGACGCTTAACTGACTGAGCCACCCAGGCGCCCCTCCTTTATGTTTTTGAAGAAAGTGTTTTTATAATGTTGAATGCAACTAATGTTAGTATTTGAAACAATCTTCTAAGTCCAGAGAATCTGAGTTGTAAAAACAGAAGAAAAAAAAACAGCACAGTGAAAAGCAAGGACCACATAAATGTGAACCTCTTAGGTTCTAAAACCTTTTCAGCTAGAGGTTTTTTTCCTCATAAACACATGCCACCAGACACAAGACAATGTAGGGATGTATACAAGTACATGCTTGCTATTGAAAAAGCAAGTCAAAGTGCAGATCTCAATTAGAGTAAGTTGATTATGCAGGGATGGTTGAGGTGTGATGTGTTTTAAGCGTTTCACCTTTACTCAATAACATCTGGTTCAACAGGTGTTGCCTCTGTTGCTTGTTGCTCTGTAGTGTAAACTGAGTACTGAGTTGGTGGGCAAGGTATTATTTTACTACTAGGTAATGATGACACAAAGAGTACAAGTAGCAGTGTAATGTTTGAAGACTTTAACAAGTCTCATAAATTCAAAGGCTCCATAGTATGAGGAAAATCTGAAGAAAACTACAATATTTTTTTGTTGACCTCTGATGAGATTCAAATAATTTAAGTCTAAAAATTGGTTAATTACAAAGATAAATTTTACTGATACTAAAAGTGTCCAAATGTGTGTTGGGAAAGATGAGACTATGTGTACCTAGCATACTGTTCTACTTTCTTCGTTCTTCAAGGAGTAGTCTTGATTTTCCATTAAGTATTACTTTTTATTTTTCATGTTACTTTTCTATTATCACAACTCAAATTCTATGGACTCAAAAGGATGTTTCAAATACTAACATTAGTTACAAAAAACATTTTATAAACACATCTGGTAAGACTAGAAGGTCAAAACAAAGCCATATGAGGATACTGATAAAACTTAAAATATAATGCACAGGGACATTAAGAAAATGAAAAGTTAAATTAATCTTGGAATCATAAGAAAATACCTGGTCAATGTAAGAGCTGGGCTACAGTTTAGGTCTCTTACCATCCAACTCACACTCAGGTTTTCCCCCAAATCATACTACATTATTTCTAATTTCTAATAATGAGTATAGAATATCAATAAGACTATGCCCCTGGTGTCTAGAATGGCCAAGGAGAAGAAGCTTAAGTCATTGCTTGGAGGGCTCTTTCCCCAAAATAGCTTTAGGTAGCCCGCCCCTTCTTTTCTTCAAACAAAAATGTTCTACTTCCACTAATGGTGAAGTAGCTTGTATTAAACCTACCATCCCACAGAGAAGAATTCTAAAAACTGGCCAAAACAAAACAAGAACTAACTTTAAGAAGACAATGTAAAACAAGAGCAGACAGAAATTGCTGGGGAATCAACATCTAGGAATGGTGCTGGCTAAGAGAATCTGTTGTGTCCCAATCCTTTTTTTCAATTTTAAACAGCTTTTTACTGACAGTAGACTCCAGTAAGTGCTGGATTGGCAGCTAAAATTCAGAAATCTTCAGTCTTTCTGATTTCAGGAACTGAGAGAACAGAGTTTGAGGTTAATTAACACCCAGAAATGAAGGGAAAATCCTTTTACAAACAAAAGCCAGGCACAGAGAAAAACGCCTACATTATGCATATAAACTCTACTGAAGGACTGACACATAAACTTTGCATGCATGGGACAGACTCTAGGTAGCTCAGCTAAAGCTACAAGTTCTGAAGAGAAACTTAAGGTACTACCCATTGCAGGGGTGAGTTTGGTGTTGGATTTAGCCCAGCTAACTGCCTAAGAACACACACACACACAAATCAACATTCCTCAGAGAATTATAATAGAATCCATAGTACTTATAATGCATTATTCATAATGTCCATTATATAATAAAATTATGAGACATATGAAGAAACAAGATGTTTCTTCAGAAACAGAAAACGTAACATACTCAAAAGAAAGGACAATGGAGGGGTGTCTGGGTGGCTCAGTCGGTTAAGCATCTGGCTCTTGATTTTGGCTCAGGTCATGATCTCACAGTTCGTGGGTTTGAACCCTGCATTGGGCTCTGTGCTGACAGCATGGAGCCTGCTTAGGATTCTCTCCCCTCTCCCACCCCTCCCCTGCTAGTGCACTAGCGCACGTGCGCTCTCTTTCTCAAAATACGTAAACTTTAAAAAAAAAAAAAGGCCAATGGAGAGAGACCACACTTGGAATGATCCAGTTGTTGGAATTAGTAGATATAGTTACAATGACACCAGTATTTAAAAATATAAAGAAAAAGATATTTGAAAATGACACACAGATAGGAAATCTCAGCAGAGAAATAGAAACTATTAAAAAATGCAATAAATAGAGAAAACAGCAGAATGGAGATAAAAGAAGAGTCAGTTAACTTGAAGACAGATTGCCAGAAATTATCCAGTTTAAAGAATAGACGGCAAGGGGCGCCTGGGTGGCTCAGTCGGTTGAGCGTCCGACTTCAGCTCAGGTCATGATCTCGCAGTTCCTGAGTCTGAGCCCCGCGTTGGGCTCTGTGCTGACAGCTCTTGCCTGGAGCCTGCTTCTGATTCTGTGTCTCCTTCTCTCTCTGCCCTTCCCCTGCTCACACTCTGTCTCTCAAAAAAAAATAAACATTAAAAAAAAATGAAAGGACAGAGGGCGAAAAATAGAAAAAAAGGGAGTAAAAAAGAAACTGAGTAAGAGACAGGACAATATTAAAACACTTAATATACATGTACATGGACTTCCATAAGAAAAATGAGGCAGAAAAAGTACTTGAAAAAATAATAGCCAAAAGTTTCCTAAATTTTTTGAAGATATAAATGTACAAGTTCAAGAAAAAAAATAAATCCCAAGGATAAATACAAAGACATCCACATCCACACATATCATATTCAAAGTGCTGAAAGCTAAACATAAAAAGAAAACCCTGAAGGTAGCCAATGAAAAATGGCACATTACATAATACACATAACAAATGAAGTTACATCAGAAAAACAATGGAAATCTAAAACAGTGGAACAACAATGTAAAGTCCTGCATATTCAGCAAAAATATCTATCAAGAATAAATATGAATAAAGATATTTTCAGGTAAACAAAAACTAAGCAAACTCACTGCTCACATACCTGCACAACAAGAAATGTTACAGGAAATTCGTCCAACTGATGAGAAAGTAAACCAGACTGGAGATATGGATCTTCAAAAAGAAATGAAGAGCAGTGAAGTAGTAAAAATATGATTAAATATAAAGCTATGTTTTATTCTCTCTTAACTTCTTAGGAATACATATTAAAGCAAAAGTTGTAATACTGAAATATGGGCTATCACATATGAAAATAAAAAACTATAATAATACATAGAAAATGAGACATAAACAGAATTCTATACTTGTAAGTCATTTTTTATATTAAATGGTATAGTTTAATTTTAAATCTACTGTGAAAAATTAAGGATGTAAATGCCATCTCTAGTGTAACCCTTTATTTAAAAAATTGTTTTTAATGTTTATTTATTTTTGAGAGAGAGAGAAAGAGAGAGAAAGAGAGAGAGAGAGAGAGAGAGAGAGAGAAAATGTGAGCGGGGGAGGGGCAGAGAGGGAGACACAGAATAGGAAGCAGGCTGAAGGCTCTGAGCTGTCAGTACAGAGCCCAACAGGCTCAAACTCACAAACCACAATATCATGACCTGAGCCAAAGGCAGATGCTCAACTGACTGAGCCATTCAGGTGCCCCACTAGTGTAACCCTTTAAAGAGATGTAACTAAATTGCCAATAGGGAAATTAAAATAGAATAATCCAAAAAAATGTCAAGTCAAAAGAAATCAGAAAGGATAAAAAGGAATTTTTAAAAAGGAGATGGAGAAACTGGGGAAGAAAGCAAAACAAGTCGACTAAATCCAACCCTATCAATACTTACACTAAACATAAATGGATGAAGAACTTCAAAAGCAAGATTAACCTATATGCTGTTTAAACAGACACCTCTTGGGGTGCCTGGGTGGCTCCCAGTCGGTTGAGCGTCCGGCTTCGGCTCGGATCATGATTTCACGGTTCGTGGGTTTGAGCACCACGTCAGGCTCTGTGTTAACAGCTAGCTCAGAGCCTGAAGCCTGCTTCGGATTCTGTGTCTCCCTCTCTCTCTGACCCTCCCCTGCTTGCACTGTCTCTGTCTCTAAAAAAATAAAAATAAAAATAAAAATAAATTAAAAAATGTAAACAGACACCTCTTAAAAGATGAAGACTGTGGGCGCGTGAGTGGGTCACTCGGTTTAGCACTCGACTTCAGCTCTGGTCACAATCTCAAAGTTTATGAATTTGAGCCATGCATCAGGCTCTCTGCTGTCAGCATGGAGCCCACTTCAGATCCTCTGTCCCCACACCTCTCTCTGCTCCTCCCCTGCTTGTGCTCTCTCTCTCTCTCTTTCAAAAATAAACATTAATAAAAACAACAACAAAAAGATGAAGATAGGTCAAAAGCACTGCTTAGATAATATGATGTAAAAAAGTAAGCATAAGAATGCTGGAGTGGCTATATTATTATTAGGTAAAATAAACTCTAAGAAACAATATGACCAAAGATGAAGAGTGATACTTCATAATGAAATCATAAATGTGTATATGTCTGATATAGAGCTTTAACCTACAACAAGAAAATTTGAGAGAATTAAAGGGAAAATAGTTTTTTTTTAAACTTTCAACTATGATGATTGTGGACTTAATACCTTTCTCGTGGTAACTGAAATAATGACTAGACAAAAAAAATCGGCACTGACAGAGATTATGAGACTAGGACTATTAACCAGATTAATGTAATTAACATTTGTAAAATACTCCAGACAATCTAGACAACTTATCTTTTCAAATGTGCATGATCTATTCAACAATATAGATTGAATACTAGAAGGTAAGTCTCATTAAATCTCAAAGGATTTGTTGAAAACTTATATAGAATATATTCTCTGAACAAACTGAATTGCATCATTAAGTATTAATAACATACCTAGAAGAACCTCAAGTATTTGGAAATTAAACACAATATTTTCTTTTTTTTTTTTTTAACTTTATACTTTATTGTCAGGTTGGTTTCCATATAACACCCAGTGCTCTTCCCCACAAGTGACCTCCACCAAGACCATCACCCTCCATTACCTTTCCCCCTTCCCCTTCCCTCCTCAGTTTGTTTTCAGTATTCAAGAGTCTCTCGTGTTTTGTCTCCCTCCCTCTCCCTAACTCTTTTCCTCCTTCCCCTCCCCATGGTCCTCTGTTGGGTTTCTCCTGTTAGACCTATGAGTGCAAACATATGGTATCTGTCCTTCTCCGCCTGACTTATTTCGCTTAGCATGACACCCTTGAGGTCCATCCACGTTGCTACGAATGGTCAGATTTCATTCTTTCTCATTGCCATGTAGTATTCC
>CM053576.1:75115732-75138834 GCA_028646485.1 Cryptoprocta ferox | reverse complement strand
GGCTGTACCAGTTTACATTCCCACCAACAGTGTAGGAGGGTACCCGTTTCTCCACATCCTCGCCAGCATCTATAGTCTCTTGAGTTGTTCATTTGAGCCACTCTGACTGGCGTGAGGTGGTAACTCAGTGTGGTTTTGATTTGTATTTCCCTGATGATGAATGATGCTGAGCATCGTTTCATGTGTTTGTTGGCCATCTATAAACACAATATTTTCAAATAAACCATGAATCAAGAAAAATCACAAGGTTGGACACTATTTTGAACTGAATAATGAAAATGCAACATTTGAAAATTTATGCTAAATTTTATTTATATATATTTATTTATAATGTGTATTTATTTTTGAGAGAGAGACAGAGAGAGACAGAGCGTGAGCACAGGAGGGGCAGAGAGAGAGGTGACAGAATCGGAAGCAGGCTCCGGGCTCTGAGCTGTCAGCACAGAGCCTGATGAGGGACTCAAACTCACCATGAGATCATGACCTGAACCATAGTCAGACATTCAACTGAGAAAGCCACCCAGGTGCCCCTAAAATTTATGTTAAATTTTAAAACAGCTCAAAGAGAAATTAATAGCTTTAAATAAAAGCCTTCATAAAAATCAATGCAAAAAAACCTTAATGGAACATTAGCAAATCAAACCCAGCAATATATTAAAAAGATAATATATCTTGAGCTAGAACTACAAAGTAGTTTAACATTCTAAGATCACACATGTATATATATACATATACAGATAACTGAATATAATATTATAGTTTTTAGCTATTATATATCTCATAGTCCCAAACTGCAAATACCCTAGATGGTCATTTGTAGTATGGATGAATAAGCTATGGTGTATTCCTACAATGTAATACCATTCAGCAATGAAAAGGGATGAACTACTGACACATGCAACAATATAATGAATCTCAAAAACATGCTGAGAGAAGTCTTCCACAAAAAATTACTATGATTCTACTTAAGCGAAGTTCTATACTCATCTTTGATTTTTTTTAATTGTTTATTTATTTAGGGGGGGTGGATGCAGTGAGGGAGACAGACACAGAATCCAAAGCAGGATACAGCTCTGAGCTGTCAGCACAGAGGCTGACATGGGGCTCCAATGTGAGATCATGACCTGAGCCAAAGTTGGATGCTTAACCAACTGAGCCACCCAGGCACCCCTAATCTGTGATTTAAAACAGCAATTGCTTCTGGGGGCTGGGATTAACTAGGAAGAGTCAAGAAGGAACTTTCTGAGGTGATGTAAATCTTCTATATTTTGATAGGGATTTGGTCACACCAGTGTATGTATTTTCAAAATTCAAAAAATGCCATATTTAAGATTTAAGCACTTTTTTAAAGTTTATTTATGATTTCTTTTGAGAGAGAAACCAAGCTTGAGTGGCAGAGGGTCAGAGAGACAGGAGACAGAATCCCAAGCAGGGTCTGCACTGCCTGTGCAGAACCCAATATGGGGCTCGAACTCATGACCGTAACATCATGATCTAAGCCAAAGTCAGATACTCAACGGACGGAGCCACCCAGATGCTCCAAGATTTAAGCCCTTTTGTGTATGCAAATTCTACCTAAAAAAAAACAAACAAATCTAGTTAATGAAATGTGTGTAGAAGAATTTAGGAAGAAGCATGCCAATGCCTACAACTTACTTTTGAAAAATATTAAAAAAATACGTGGACAGATGGTTGGAAAGATTGTGATAAAGCAAAAACAGTAAAATTTTTACAACTGTAAAATATACATAGTGGGTGTACAGTTGTCGCCAGCATAATTCTTTCAACTTTTCTGTATGTTTGAAAATTTTTCATAACAAAACTCATGGGCAAATTAAAAAAAAATCAATATGGGTAGCTATCTGTGGTATGGAGACCTAACAACAGGTTTGCATTCTTCTATCCTATTCATGATACACAGAATTATGTTTCTTAGAATTTGGTAAACATGTCCACTAGTTTTTTGCATTTATTTTAGATTTATAATGTGTTTTCTTTTATTTTCTCTTAAGGATAATAACTCTGCATTATTGTCTTAGGAAAGTAACTTAAGTTCACTTAAGTTTCTGCATATAAAAATTATTTTTTTATTTTAAATTATTTAATTTTTTTTTTTTTTTTTTTGAGAAAGAGACAGACAGAGCACGAGTGGGGAAGGGGCAGAAAGAAAGGGAGACACAGAATCCAAAGCAGGCTCCAGGCTTCAAGCTGTTAGCACAGAGCCCAACATGGGGCTCGAACCTACAAACCATGAGATCACGACCTGAGCCAAAGTCAGACGCTTAACCGACTGAGTCACCCAGGTGCCCCTACAAAAAAATTTTTAAAGCACTTAGAGATATCTGAAAAGTGCTCCATGAGTAGGAAATGTGTCTTTCAGCTTGCCTTAGAATTAATTCTAAAAGATCTGCAATAAAAAACACTAAAACTCTTGGTTTTCCAGGTCTCATTTTATTTATTTATTCAAAATTTTATTTTATTAAAAAAATTTTTTAACCTTTATTTTTGAGAGAGAGAGAGAGAGAGAGAGAGAGAAACAGAGAGAGAGAGAGAAACAGAGCACTAGCTGGAAAGGGGCAGAGAGAGAGGGAAACACAGAATCCAAAAGAAGCTCTAGGCTCTGAGCTGTCAGCACAGAGCCTGACACTGGGCTCTAACTCAAGAACCAAGAGATCATGACCTGAACCAAAGTCAGAAGCTTAACCGACTGAGCCACCCAGGTGCCCCTAAAGATTTTATTTTTAAGTAACCTCTACACCCCAGTGTGGGGCTCAAACTCACAACCAAGATCATGAGCTCCAGGCTCCACCAACTGAGCTTAGCCACCCCTCCAGGCTTCATTTTAAAGAGACTTTTTTTTTTTTTTTGGTTTATTTATTTGGGGAGCAAGAATGAATACGAGAGTGGGAAGGGCAGAGAGACAGAGTGAGAGAGAAAATCCCTGAGAGAGAAAATCCCAACCAGACATGGGACTGACAGCACAGATCCCAATGCGGGGTTCAAAATCCTAAACTGTGAGATCATGACCTGAGCCAAAACCAAGAGTCCAACACTTAAGTGACTAAGTCACTCAGGTGCCCCCAGGAGTCATTTTAAATGAACAAAAATTAGAATGAAACATTCAACAATATATAACCTCTCTATGTACATAAAAAATATGACAACCATAATACCTCATTCACATAAAGCTCTTTTCTCTGGGGTCAAGGGTAAACATCAATGTGATATCCAGAGACATGCCCACTGCTCCTTGAAATTTGATCAAATGTGTTCTTTGATCAAATATAATCTTGCTGCACTGTATTATACCCAAGTCAACCATTTCAGTCATCCCTGAAATTTAATTGCTGAAGCAAGTCTATTCCATAGGAACTCACTAAGCTAAGTCAGACAACTGAAAAGAAGTAACTGGCCCTCTCTGTTCTTTTTTTTCTCAGAATCCCAACCTTAAGAGTCAGATCATTGACCTATAAAATAGATTTGGATCATCAGGAGTCAAGAATGTTGCCTCTCATCCACTGGAAAGGCAAGGTGGAAACATTAGCCCATTTCTTTTCATTGTACAAAGCCCTATTAATAAAAATTCAACACTTAAAAAGAAGGCAAAGTTGGTACTTTCCAAAATATAGGGAAAAATTATTTCCCACTGGCTGCTCTCGGTCTTCATTTCTTTTCCAGGGATCCTAATGTCTCAAGATTCCGTGTTCTATTTCTATGGATAGTATCCTGCCTTACAAGCCCTGTAAGGGCTTCACTGGGAAATTTTTTCTATTAAAACCATTTTTTGGGGCACCTGGGTGGCTCAGTCGGTTAAGCATCCGACTTTGGCTCAGGTCATGATCTCACAGTTGTGGGTTCGAGACCTGCGTCAGGCTCTGTGCTGAAAGCTCAGAGCCTAGAGCCTGCTTCAGATTCTGTATCTCCCTCTCTCCCTCTCTCTGGTCATGCTCTGTCTCTCTTTCTCTCAAAAATAAATACACATTAAAAAATTTTATTTAAAAAAACATTTTTTTCCTGCTCCCACACTCATCCTCCTCTCATTATTTTATGACTCACATTTTACTATTCTGATGCATTCAGGAGCACATACCTTTCTAAAGAGATGAGACAGAAGTACAAAAGGCATTGAGAATGATACTTAATTTTTAATTTTTTAAGAAAGGGAGAGCACACAAGCAGGGGAGAGAGGCAGGGGGGTGGAGAGGCAGAGGGAAAGAGAGAGACAGAGAGAGAAAGAGAGAGAGGGAGAATCCCACTCAAATAACTCAAATAACTGAGCTACCCAGGGGCCCTGAGATGATACTCTCAAATGAGTCTAGGTTTCATGCCCAAAAGTCTGAAGACTAGTAGGATCTTCCACTAACATGACTTCTGGTCAGCTGTCCCTTTGGATCAAGTAATAAAGAAACTGTAGTGATTAGTGGAAAATAAACAGGAAATTATAATAAACAGAAAATAATATTGAAATTAGAAAAGAGAAGAGCTATGTGAATATACTGACAAAGCTCATGTCAGTTCTATTTCTTTCCCCTAATCTTATAGTCAACTGTAACCAAAGTTCTTATCAATAATATCACAGCTGTTATGCTAAAATTGGGATAAACTGTGTTGAAATTTTTTCTACTCACTGACAGTAAATTAAATAGATATTATGGTTAGTGTGACAAATTGCTAGCTATTCCTTGATATCCATCATCCCTTCTTCCAAAGTAATAAACTGGACATGTAGCTACACAAATAAAAAACATGCATTTCGGGGTGCCTGGTTGGCTCTGTTGGTTGAGCACCTGACTCTTGATCTGAGCTCAGGTTGTGATCTCATAGATTTGTGAGATTGCCTACATCGGGCTCTGTGCTGACAGGGCAGAGCCTGTTTCGGATTCTGTGTCTCTGTTTCTCTATGCCCCTCCCATGCTCACATGCGCTTGTACACACGCTCTCTCTCTCAAAATAAATACATAAACTTAAACAAAAAACATGTCTTTCCTTTCCTTGCAGCTAAATATGACCATGTGACTAAGTTCTAACCAATAGGATATAAGTGAAGAACCACTGTGGCAGTTTTGAAGAATCTTCCTTAAAGGATAAAAAATACATACCTTTTATCCCTTTCTTCTTTGACTCTTTCCTGCATCCCGTCTCCTGAGATTTGAATATAATGTCTTCTTGGGCCATGAGGACAAGGATCACACCCAAGGGGCAATGGAATGATCCAATGGAAAAGTTTGGGACTCTGAGGTCTGTGTAGAACAGAAACTATCTTGGAACTTTCACATAAAAGAGAAATAAATTCTATCTTTTTAACGTCATTGTTAATTTGGATCTCTGTGACTGACAGCTGAACATAATACCAACTAATACACTAATAAAGAAAAATAGGATGGTAAAGAGATTCCTTTTGAATGAGGTGTAGAGTCACCCCATTAAAACAGAATGAGAAGATGATATATTCTCTAAGAAAGGAGGTGAGAAAATTTTAATTACTATTTCTCCAATACAATGAGGCAGACCTGAAGAGTTGTTTGTATAGCATAAATAAGAGTCTTTTAAAGAGGGAACTCAGCTAAATGAATGAGCTAAGTCTTCGGCATATTCACAGAATGCTGATAGTTGCTATGAAGCTTAATCACATTGAATACTTGACAGAGTACATGAGCTTACCAAACCATTAACAGGCTTTACTGAACATATGACTTTAAAAACCTTTGGATTATTTACAGTGTTGCTTTCAATCAATTCCAGGAGGCCCAAATGGAACCAATTATGATATAACCATAGGAGACTAAAAATCAGTTCCTGAAAGAGTCACATCTAAAAAAATCTGTAAAAGAATCACTGTAAATAACCAATAGGATACACTATATAATCACTGTCAGAAACTTATTAAAGAAAGTATCAAGAGGCTTGAAAGATTTAAATGTCATAGAAGACAAAGACTGAAGATAAGCAGAAGAAAGTACATTATAAATCACTGACAGGGTGCCTGGGTGGCTCAGTTGGTTAAGCATCCAACTTGATTTCGGTTCAGGTCAGGATCTCATGGTTTGCTGGCTCAAGCCCCCCACATCAGGCTCTATGCTGACAGTACTGAGCCTGCTTGGGATGCTCTCACTCTCTCTCTTAAAATAAATGATCTTTAAAAAAAAAGAATTTAGGTTTAAAATCAATTATCAATCACTGACTTAAAATGACAAGGTACAATATGAAAAAAAATTGCAAACTTTTCAGTACAGCAATAAAATTTCTTATAACTCTATAAAATGACTCTACAATTAAAAAAAAACCTGATGCTTTCTACAAATTATGAATGGGGATTAGAGAAGTCTGTATGATTCACTGAAACTTTATTTTTTTTTACGTTTATTTATTTTGGACACAGAGAGAGACAGCATGAGCAGGGGAGGGACAGAGAGAAGAAGACACAGAATCTGAAGCAGGCTCCAGGCTCTGAGCTGTCAGCACAGAGCCTGATGCAGGGCTCGAATTCACAAATGTGAGATCATGACCTGAGCCAAAGTTGGATGTTCAACCGACTGAGCCACCCAGGTGCCCCTCACTGAAACTTTAGAGGCCTCAAATGGCTTAGAAATTAAATGGACTTTTAACATAATCAAAAACTGGGGTGCCTGGGAGCTTAGTCGGTTCAATGTCCAGCTTCAGCTCAGGTCATGGACTCATGGTTCGTGGATTTGAGCCCCACATCGGATTCTATATGTCTCTCTCCCTCCCTCTCTCTCTCTCACTCTCTCTCTCTCTCTCTGTCCCTCCCCCACTCATGCTCGCTCACTCTCTCTCTAAAATAAACATTAAAAAAATTTTTTTAAATCAAAAACTCCAGAGTATAAACTAATTGTCAATCTAGAAGCCTATCAGATATACTGAGCCTTAAGATGAATAGGAAATAAGATAAGCTGCATCGAAAGCATAGAGCAAACGGCATTTTCTCTAATAATATGTAAATTTCTTTACAATCTTCTCATTAGAGTGCATTTCTCAACCAATAAGTAAATGGAAAATAAGAATCACAATCCCAAACATTCAACTCACAGAATTTTAGTAATTGCATATATCAAGGTACACTTGTACTTTAATTTCACATTTGTGACCAATGTTCCCACTATAAGGAAGCTTAGTTCCTTAAGGAAATAAAATACGTCCAATTTCAAATAGCAATGGTATGTTCCCTTACTGAGTCAAGTTCCAGAGTATCAGTTGTACATCTCCAAAGAAAAAGAAAATCAAATTTAGAGATAGACTTTTCTCAGCTTTGTTTTTTCCAATGATAAGAAATATGTTTTTAACCACCATGTGACACAGTCATCTTACAAAATGAAGACTTTACAGCAAGGCATGTGCTCCTTTATCCCTCTTCCTAAGTGATAAATTCTTTCCTAAACCGAATTATTCAAAGCTAAACAATATAATGCAGTAGGAGAGAGGACAAGGAAAGTGAGAAAAAGTAAAGGGGAATGTTTTCCTTCCTTTTTTTCAATAAAAGCAGAAATAAAATTGTATAATGCATACCTTATGTTTAAGAATATACTTTTTTAAACTCTTAAGATAAAGTAACTGAAAGAAAATAAACAAAATACTAGCAACTTCACTGGAGTGGTGGAAATCAGTACTAGAGATTTCTCTTTTTTCTATATTTCAAATTTACTCCAGAATTAGTTTTATCGTCTTTATAACTAAACAGTGAAATTATGAATAACTTAAAAGCAGTAAAAGCCTTTTAAAAATTAATCTTCCTCTCTGTTGGGAGAATAGCGACACTTCAAGCATAGTTATTTTATGCTATGATCTAATGCTTCATCTAGCCTTGCCGCCCAAAAGCTTGATAGAAATATAGAAAATCAGGCCTCACCTCAGCTATACTGGGCCTACATTTTAATATGATTTCCAGGTGTTCACACACACATGAAGCACTGTTACAGAGTATTCGTTTAATAATAAACACCTATATTGATTCCCTTCTAAGTCCTTCCTATATATTAGTCTACAATGAAGATGTTTTTGGATTTACCTGTTAGATATATTCATGCAATTCAGGAAATATTGACAATAAGAGATCTTGACAATAGAAATATATTAATCAAACTGCTACATTTTGAGTAATTTTTTTTTTAAGTTTATTTTTGAGAGAGAGTGCGTAGGAGCAGGGAAAGGGTAGAGAGAAGGGAGACAGAGGATCCAAAGCGGATGTATGCTGCCAGCAGAGAGCCCGATGCAAGGCTCAAACTCACGAATAGTAAGATCATGACCTGAGCCGAAGTTGGACACATAATCCACTGAGACACCCAGGAGGAGACCTGGGTAACGTTTTTAAAGGAAACCATAGTTCCACATTTCAAATCCAAGCCATCAACCCTATTACATTAACCACATACACAGAGATGAACCAAAAGCAGAGTTTGAGCACATCACAGGGTCTTTTATTAAGGGCTGAAACCCTTTAATGAAGAAACACTAGACGGTGTTTAGGGTAGCATGATACTGCAGTACTAGAATGCCTGAGGAAGCCCTACCTCTATCTAAGGCCTTTCAGCAACTTTGTTAATTTACTTTTTAAAACAATGTTTATTTATTTATTTTGAGGGGGGGGGGGAGAGAGACAGAGACAGAGACAGAGACAGAGAGACAGAATCCCAAGCAGGCTCTGTACTATCAGCAGGGAGCCTGACGCGGGGCTCAAACTCACAAACTGTGAGATCATGACGTGAGCAGAAATCAAGAGACGGACACTCAACCAACTGAGCCACCAAGGCGCCCCTGTTCATTTACTTTGAAATGTCTGTCCAAGGCAGGGTTTCTCCATCTCAGCACTATTGACAGTTTGGGCTGGATAATTCCTTGCTGTGGAGGCTGTCCTGTGTTATTATGGGAAGTTTAACATCATCCCTGGTCTCTTCTTACTAGATGTCAGTAGCATATTCCCAGCTGGGACAACCAAAAATGTTTTCCTGACATTGCCAAATATGCTCTGCTGGCAACCCCTCTGCTGCAAACCCTGATGAGAACTATTGATCTAGAAAAAGAGCATGCATTTGGCAGGTAGACTTAGTTGGACCTAATTTCCAGAAATAAAGTTCAAGTTAACTTAAATTTAGAGGTAAGGACAGAAAATACTATAAATGTATTTTCTCTCACTTATGAATTAAATAACATTTTCTTTTCTCCAGGTTATTTTATTATAAGAATACAGTATAAAATACATATAACAAAATATGTTAACCGACTATTTATGTTATTGGTAAGGCTTCCAGTCAATAGGAGGCTATTAGTAGTTACGTTTTTAGGGTGTCAGAAGTTATATATGGATAATCAACTGCACGCAGGGGAGGCTGGAGCTCCTAACCTCAGTGTTATTCAAAGGTCAACTACAGTTCAAAGATTCTGGTGAGTTCTTCATTTAGGGAACTAAAATTCTGGGGAGAATGAGTTAGGCAAGTCCTTATCCTGAATTATTAGCCTCTCATAACATTTGGCCATTCTTTTATTCATTAATACAAGTTTATATTTGGCATCACTATTCCTGATGATGCCATAAGCACCTGTGATTTTACAAGGAATAAGAAAAGCATAATTCCTACTTTTGTGGCCCTTAAAGTCTGGTGAGAGACGAAGTAAACAAGCAACTACAAATGAAACAGGCATTATAAAAGGGAAAGAGAGGAACTATGGAAATTAGTATAAGAGTAACTAACCTAGACAGGGAAGTCAAGGAAAAATCTCCATAAACAAGGGACATCTGAGATATGAAGGATGAAAAAGACTTAATTAGGGCTTATGTAGGGCACCACTGAAGGAGGAGGGCACAGGAAGCACCACTGGCCATCTGAGCTGGGCAGCAGCACCTGCTGGGCCAGTCATCGGCTCTTTGAGATGCAAGAAAGCCTATGAGGTGAAGATGAATGAAGGCTGTCATGCCATGTTCCAGAAACAAACCTAATACAGGATGGCTGTGATAAAACCAATAAGAACACAACTACATGTAACGAGCATACATGTAGGTACAGACGATGGTTCCAGTCCATAACTATGGCGGTCAAAAATCTTGCATTGCCTCAAGTGGCACCTGGGTGGCTTGGTCGAGTGAGAATCCAACTCTTGGTTTCGGCTCAGGTCATGATCTCACAGATCGTGGGTTCGAGCCCCGTGTCAGGCTCTGTGCTGACAGCTTGGAGCCTGCCTGGGATTCTCTGTCTCCTCCTCTCTCTGCTCCTTCCCCACTCATGCTCTCTCTCTCTCTCAAAAATAAATGAATAAACATTAAAAATTTCTTTTTCATTGCCTCAAAGGCATGCAATTGTAAGGAAAAATGAAGAAGTGGTCAAGAAGACATGAAATGAAGCAGATGACAAAAATTAGTATTTTATTTAATATTGATCACCTCAGAGTAAGTTATGTATATGCTGGGCAATAAAGTCTGTTATCTTTAAAATTAAAAAAAAAAAGAATTCATTAGGTTAAGTTTCCCAGGGTAAGCACCTACACGTCCTCCTTGCTCTTCACATGAAAAACAACAGTATTCCTTCACTTTTTTGGCAGAATTTGCCATCTTTGTTTCGGGTTCATGGTGTTTCAAAGCCTATGACATCCTGAATAGCTTGAGCAAGAAGGAGAACAACACAAAAGTCTATTCTGCTACTTCTCTAATCATTTGGCAGGTAGACTTAGTTGAACCTAATTTCCAGAAATAAAGTTCAAGTTAACTTAAATTTAGAGGTTAAGGACAGAGGAGATAGTGACATACTTTCAGCGTATGAGGTACCACAAAATAACAACAACAAAATCTAAAAACCTTTGCTAATGGAATTGAAAACTGATTTCAAGGAGATTCGGTTCTAAAAATATACAAAAATATAAAGAACTTGGGGCGCCGGGGTGGCTCAGTTGGTTGAGTGTCCAACTTAAGCTCAGGTCACGATCTCACCACTCGTGAGTTCAAGCCCTGCGTTGGGCTCTGTGCTGAGGGCTCAAAGCCAGGAGCCTGCTTCTGATTCTGTGTCTTCCTCTCTCTCTGCCCCTCCCCCACTCATACTCTATCTCTCTCAAAATAAATAAATAAACATTAAAAAAAATTTTAATATAAAGAACTGAAGAGGGGACAGCTAAGAAAGAAGTATGAAATAAGGCAGTGAATTCAATTCTGAGAATTTAGATTATTGAGCCACTATTAAACAGAGGCATCTTCAGTGAACAGTAATTGCTATTCTTGTTTAATCTCCAAATGGCCAAGATATAAACAAACTATTCCCTTTGCCTAAAGCTATAACCAGTATCAACTGGCTTAGCTAGTATTCCCAAAGGCTTGTGACTCATAGACAAACCTCAAGATGATGGATGACAGGGCTCTGGCCTCTTTGAATAAAAATGTATGTGTTTAGTAGGTGAAAGACTGAACACTCAGTGTTCCTTAATCCAAAGTTAGAGGATACCTGACAATCTTCTCAAGTCTCTAAATCTTCAAAGAAAAATAGGTTTGGAGTACTGTTTGGCCTTAAAAATAAAATGAGGTAGGGAAGGCTGGGTGGCTCAGTCAGTGAAGTGTCAGACTCTAGATTGTTAGCTCATGATCTCATGGTTCATAAGATCGAGCCCCACGTCAAGGGCTCTGTGCTGTGCTGGCACATGGAGCCTGCTTGGGATTCATTCTCATTCCATCTCTGTCTCTCTCTCTCTCTCTCTCTCTCCTCCCCCTTTCCTGCACACGTACTCTCTCTCTCAAAATAAATAAGTAAACATGTAAAATAAATAAACTGAGGTATTTTAATTTCTCATAAATACCTTCAGACTATAAAAGCATTGATGGCCTAGTATCTCACCTTCATCAAAAAGTTGTTTTTCAGAGTGGCACCATTACCCCAGGGCCCACATATAAAATACATAAAAACAGCTCAGTCTTAATCAACTCCTTTTATTACTAAAACAGGCAGAAGAAAACACACATCAATTTTACAAATACAATTTATCAAGCAAAGAAAACTAGAAGCGTTTTTCATTATAAACAAATCTGAGACCCAAAATGTTTGATCCAGAGAATAGAAATGGATTCATTTAAAATAAACTAAAAGAAGTTTCAGGTGAAGCAAATCATATGTTAGATGATGGCACCTTACTGACTAAATGTAATATTGCATCACTACATGAGTCGTGGTTATCTGCAGCAAAAGCAAAGTTTTTGATGGTGTGTGTAGAGGCCACTTCTAGGTAAGAGGCTTGAGCAATGGAACGTAGAAAGGGCCCACAGTGACCCCAAGGCTGAATACAGACAGGCCCATCATCAGATGACCCACCTCAAATATCCGTAGGCCCTCACTAACGAATGGGATACTTACAACCAGACATAGTTAGCAAGAAAAGTTAAATTTTATACATTGCCATCCTTCCTCCCCTTCCCTCTTTAAAAACAGCCCCTACCCAACTGCCTTTTTGCAGAGTCTCTCTTTCGCAGTCCTGCCCATCCCACAGCTTCCTTGTGGTTGTATTCAATACACTTCTAATTCCTTTGTTCTGACTCAGGTGAATTCTTTTACCAGCAGCACCAAGGGACCCCCAACCCAATCAGGATGCCCAACATTTCAGGGGCCTCCATCTGCCCAGGAAAGACAACCACAGTGTGGAACAAAAAGATCCCCATAATTTCTTAGGGGTAGTAAGTATAGCAGTGTGAAGAGGAAGATGGTGATCAATGGCCAAGGAAAAATCTCATACTAAAGAACACAACACTAACAAGAAACAGGCTGATAGGGAAGTACTAAAACTCTCAGCAAGGCAAATCAATGCTGGGCATATATAATTCCAAGGATTCCAACCTTAACTTTCTTCTTGAAATATTTTAATTTAGTCTTTTGGATTTTAATTTTTAGGAACATTATGTCTAATTTCACTATGAAAAATAAAAGCAAAGTAGGATTCACTTGACAAAATTTGTCTTAAAGAAAAACTATACTCTGAAAAGTAAGAGATGTATTTCATAAATGATTCTTCAGTGAGAGAGAGCATGGTTAGGGAAAGAAAATGAGTTGTTCGGCTAGGAACCATTGTGTTCAACCCTCTAACTCTCGAGTTGAACGACCTTGAGTACATTGTTTTAATATCCCTGAACATCATTCCTCATTTATGTACCTTGAAATATTATTTTCAGAAGTGGCACATAGGAGGTAATCAACAAATGGCTACTGTTGAAATTATTATAGAATTGCTAAACTTCTCCCAGCAGGACTTTTGGTCAATAAAACTACATGTCACTGTCCCAATAAAACTACAAATAATTGACCAGTTAAAAGTTCCTTAATTCCTATGGAATTCCTGGTTCTAAGGATTTTTTTTTTTTGGTTCAGTAGAAAGGGTTTTAGATACAGAAAAATAATTTTTTTTCAGATATGTAATTTTGTTGACTTCCAGAAATTAGGAAATACTACTCTTCTGGCATATCTCACATTTAACATAGGCCAATAGATACTCCTCTGTCAGACAGGACTGCTTTCCTCTACATCCATAACTACTTACCAGAAACTGGGTAGCTGTGCTCAAAATTGTAACTTGGGCTGTCCAACTCGGTGATGCAATGCAAGGAGCAGTTTACTCCCTGGGTATTTAACATGCATATACTATGTAAGGGCTAAAAAGTCAGCCAGCACCACCCTAGAGTATTATTCTGACTTCCTCTCTGAATCAAGCTGGCTAATCAACTCCTTGAAGAGAGGCCAAAGAGAAGAACTAGACGAAAGAGAAGAACAAAGGCTTGTTCTCTTTAAGGCTAGGACACAATTACTGGGCCTTTTCTGAATAGGATCTATCTTTATGCTTGTCCCTGTGATTTCACAAACTGTAGAATTTAAATAAATATACAAGCTAGGGGATGGTTTCCTAAAGAAGCTCAAATTCTCTGCTTGAAGGAAAGAAGAAAGAAAAGAAATAGCATTCAACCCAACTAATCAGAGTTATTAACATCAGATTCAGAAATTTGTTGATCCAATTTCAGGTGAATTTTCTAGCCTTTCAAGGACTGGAAATGAATGCAAACATCCTAGACTTGATTTCTCTTGCAATGTAGGGAAAGGTAAAAGTTTGCCCCAAGCTAAGTTTTACTTATCTACTTACGCTCTTAGAAACTGGAAGAAAATCAATATATAAATTTCAAAATATACACATACACATCTGTGTGTTATATGAGTATGTTTTAAAATAGTCATTATCTTCCATTAGAAAGCAAGTTGTAAGGAAGGCTGGCAACAAATCTTATTTTTTAAGGTTTTTAAAAAATTTACTTATTTATTTTGAGAGAAAAACTGCGAGTGGGGGAGGGGCAGAGAGAGAGAGAGAGGGAAAGACAAACTCCCAAGCAGGCTCCATGCCATCAGCACAAAGCCTGATGAGGGGCTCAAACTCACAAACTGTAAGATCATGACCTGAGCCGAGATCAAAGTCAGACACTAAAATGACTGGGCCACCCAGGTGTCCCAACAAATCTAATTAAAAAAAGAAAAAAAAGAAAAAAAAGAATAACAATGCCTTAGCTTAATGAAAAGTGGAAAAAGGAAACCCATAGTTATTATTATAAATTCTATAAAAAAATTCAAAATCATTTCAGATTTCTCAGTTCTTGGGAATTGCTGCTATTACTAACAGCGTTTTTATTATATTTTTTTTATTCACTTTTAAAACCACTATCTGAAAACAACTCTGAGGTACAAAGAATTAGTTTTATTTTATATATGAAAAACTGAGAAAAATATGTTAAATGATTTGTCTATACTACAAAACTAGTTAATGGGATAGCCAGAAATGGATCCTAGGTTTCCTAACTCCCTAGGTCTTTCTACCAATCTAGTGGTTGCAATTTTTAGCCCCAGAATCCTCTTTCAAACTAAATATTTTGTGGAACCCCACTAATTCATAGATATCATTGTAGTTGCTCCAAATGAAGTGGATATTCGGGCCAGAGCCCTGTAGCCCTAAGCTCTACCTTTCCTCATCCATAATGGACTCTGAGGCACTTCCGGGGATCATCATAACTCCAAAGAACGTGCCGTAACAATACCACCACCAAAGTCACCTCTCTGACTTATTCCCTATGGGTAATCTATAAAATTACATTCTAATCTAAACATGAGTAAGACTAATCACTAATAAAATAACACCTGTCACGCTATCATATCTAAAATTTTTAAAGTCATAAATATATATTGAAGGAAGCAAAAGTTATAGTCCAATTGCATCACCCAAAGATCATGGGCACATAGGGTTTACTAATTACTGAACTATTACCAATAGATATGATAGGAAGGGAGGAATATTTCGCTTCTGTAGCAATACTATCACCTCATTTACAACTGTGGCATGAAAACTAGCTATTTGGTTCCAAAGTTAAATATAGATACCTTTCTTCAAATAAAATTTAATTATATCGAAGGCACCTTGTAAGCTATTCTAGTTATAAATGGGGCAAAGCAGGGTGTGGGGGAGGACGTGCCAAGAGTCAGCCAATAACCCTTTTCAAAGCAGCTGAACACTCTAGGAACACTAAAATGGCCAAAGAGCTGACAAAAGTAAAGGATTATTTCAAGGTCTTTTGAGCAGCTCCTAAAAGGCAAATGGTCAAACAGCATGTACTGCTGATGGAGTGACATTTAAAGCAGAGGCAACAACACTTATGGTATAGGGAAGCAAAAGTTACTATCCTAAAATGTGTCTCTTTGGCATGTAGATTATTTTAAGCTGATTATTTTTAAGAAACAGAAGGTTTGGGAAGAACCAAGCTTTGACCCTTCCCCTAACTGCCTAAACCAATTTAGATAGAGAACCTCCTCCAGGAAGGGAGCGATCTCCATAGATAATTACAGCATAATATGAACGAGGTGTGGTAGACATGGAAGAATTTAGCAGTCTATTAGTTAAAATTCCTCTCTGTTCCACTGTTTCTGCATGGCCCAGCAAACATTTGTTTACCAAACACTTAACTGTTTTCATCTTTCTGTGAATTGTCTCCTTCCCTTTGAATTCCCAGACCCCTACACTCTTCTCCTTAGTTATGGATCCCATATAAGCCTCATTTGCTTGACTGCCTGTGGGCCTCATTTTCTTATGACACCCCATTATGTAAGTAATTATATTTGATTTTTCTCTTCTTAATCTATCTCATGTCAATTTAATTCTTAGACCACCCAAAAGAACCTTGAAGAGTAACGGACATTCTCAACAACTGGCATAAATAAATGTACTTGAGGGCAAAGTACAGCATAAACTTCTTGTCTACACTCACCTGAGTAATCCATCATAATACTACTACTGCAAGCTTCTGCAAAAGGACTACTGCCAGAGGCACAAACAAGGCTCACAAAACAAAGTACAACTTTTTTAAACACCAGCACAAGTTATCCAGGGTTGAAGCAGTAATCAACCAGCAGGTCAAGTTTATTAATCCCAAGTGCCAAATAGAAAGCAAACCTGAAACTTAATTTACCTCTGAAAATAAACCTCAAATTCAGAAGAGAACCTGGGTGGAGATGACTGTATATACAAAACCACCAAACAATGAGAACAACATATACAAAAAACATCAGGAAAGAGCTGATGATGTCAAAATTTAAACCATCCAAGGTCAGAGAAAAACCCCTGCAGCCCTTACATCCACTCCAGAAAAGCAATTATCAGCTCCACTCTTTTCTTACTATCAAATACATTATGTCCAATAAACTAGCTGTTTACCCAAAAATATTCACTAACGGTGTCACATTTAATATTCCTTAAGTTGTAACGTTCCATAATTCAAAGACTATGTGATTTTCCAAAATGAATAGCAAACTGGAATGCAACTGTTTTCTTCTTGCCTCTGCTACCACTTACCCATGTGAGCTAAAGCAAATAATTTTTTCTGTCTCTCAACTTCTTAATTTGTTAAAAAGGGATTGTAACAACTATACCATTTACCTCAAAATATTATTGTAATTATCGGATAATATACATCAAAGATGATTTAAGTGCTAAATATCATGTAAATAGTACATGTGTGAAAGACGCCCATTTTACCAACCAGTCATTACAAATAGAAGGTTTAATTTATCTTTATTAATAACTAAACTTGAAAAGATTCCATATTTATTTACTGTTATTAACTCAAGAAGAAAACTGCTTGTACCTTTCTCCTGAGAAACTCTCCTACCCGGATAGCCACGGGTTATACACAAGCTCTCTCTCTCAACATTATAGATATAGAACTGAAAATCTTCACCATTCAGAAGGCACTGTCAATAAGAACTTATTTCAATGGCCTGAGCAATATTCCAGTTGAGCTTTGAATTCTAACAAATTATATATTAAAATAAAAATGGGGAGATATATCATGAAAACTTTCAGAGAAAGCATTAAATGAGAGCTGTTACCTTTTTGAAAGAATATGTATCAGTATACAAAATGATACAATTCTTTTAAGGACGTAGCAGTAAATTCCTACTCCACTCTAAGGCCCTGTGCCACGAAGGTCTGTTCTGTAGTGACCTAGAACTGCAGGCAGTTTACCACATTTTTTTTTAAGTAGTCTCCACACCCAACATGGGGCTTGAACTCACCACCCCAAGATCAGGAGTCGTATGTTCCACCGACTAAGCCAGCCGGGCGCCCCTAACAATTTTATCTAAACCAAATACTGAAATCTTGTTCTAAGCTTCCTGCTTGCTAAAAGAATTAAACATGTGAAATAATGTCTTACACAGAACAGTTTTTGGCTGTTTTGAGAACAAAAAGGATGAGGATAAAGCATGTGAATTTGGCTTCATGTGCTAATTGCCTGGAGTATGATTTTCTTACTTAGTATGTAACTAAATTGGAGCTCTAACAGTCTAGCATTCAAAATCATAGGATGAGACTTTTAACAATTTCTCCCTAGAAACCAAAGGGCAAAGATACATCTGCTGTTCTGTACACTGAGAAAGCTTTGCACAGTGATCTATGAAACATTATTTATGGTGACTGACCATTATACTGCAACTGCCATGTATTTTATATTCTAACAACTTCCTGGTCAAGGTAGATATAACCTAATTATAAAATGATGAGCCCTGACCATCTGGAAACATGTAGGGAATATTGAAGGAGAGTCTGTAGTTACTAGTGAAAGGTTGAAGTAAAAGGTTGTGAAAGAGAGAAGGGTGGGAAAGGACAAGAGAATTATAAATATAGTTGTTATGATGGAGCAAACAAGAGCAGCCAGTCCAAAGGGAGAGAAAAATGGACTGAGTGTGCAGAGAAAAAGTGACTATGAAGAAAGGAGTAGAAAAGGGAGAGAGAGAGAGAGAGAGGAAAAAAATAGAGAGTCAAAAAGAGATCCTGAGTCCTGGAGCAATCCAGGAGCTAACTAGGCTCAGTTTCAGTCCACATGTACCGTTAAAATAAATCCTCCATATTTTGACATGATTTGAGTGTGACTGTTAATGGAAACCAAAAGGACAAACTTAATTCATAGTCTCCTACCTGATATTTCCACCCCAACAGGCTGAATTTCTAAATTCATAACCTCTTTTGGTACATTTTCTAACTTCAGTTTTTATCAAAACTTAAAATGTAGCAATCACACTCTTTTATGGGTGTCCCTCCTGTCATGTGATATCTACTACATTCAACTAGCTGACTACCAAAGATTCAAATTTAACATCTAAATGTAGTAACTGAGAGCTGGGCAATTTAAACAATCAAGTATTTGAATCCTTACTATGCAAAGCACTTCTTTTTAAGAAGTAACTTTTAAAAAAGAGTTTTTTGGGGGCACAGGGGCAGCGTAGTCAGTTGGTTAAGCATCTGACTCTTGATCTCGGCTCACGTCTGAATCTCAGGATCATGAGTTCAAGCCCCACGCTGGGCTCCACACTGGGCTCCACGCTAGGCATGGAGAGGGAGGGAGGGAGGGAGGAAGGCAGGAAGGAAGGCAGGAAGGCAGGAAGGCAGGCAGGAAGGCAGGCAGGCAGGCAGGCAGGCAGGAAGGAAGGAAGAAAGAAAGAAAGAAAGATTTTTCTGTTCTTTCCTCTCCTAATTTGTATTTGCATCCCAAAAAATATACCACACTTGCCTTTGTTCATTAACAAAGAAAAGTGAGTAGAAGCATAACTAATGTATATCCACTCAGCAGAAATCATTTAAGAACTACGATTTCCTCATCATTTCTGGTAAATTAGTCCAGATAATCTTGTTTCCAAAGAAACAGGGAACTAAATCAGGTCCTGCTATATTCAGGTCTTTTTTATGTTAGTAAAACAACAAACAAACAAATAAACAAAACCTAAATGTCCCAGAAATATAAAAAGATTTAAGATAATATACTTTTATTTCTACCGTTTTATTTTTTTAATTTTTTAATGTTTATTTACTTATTTTCGAAACAGACAAGGGTGAGGGGCAGAGAGAGAGAGAGAGCGAGCGAGCCCCAAGCAGGCTTTGCACTGTCAGCACAGAGCCCAATGCAGGGCTTGAACTCATGAGTTGTGAGATTATGACCTGAGCAGAAACCAAGAGTCAGGCGCTTAAACGACTGAGCCACCCAGGAGTCCCTGGTTTTTTTGTTTTGTTTTGTTTTGTTTTTTGTTTTGTTTTGTTTTGTTTTAAGTAGGCTTCATACTCAGTGTAGAGCCCAATGTGGGGCTTCAGCTCATGACCCTAAGATCAAGACCTGAGCTGAGATCAAGAGTTTGACACCCTAACTGACTGAGCCACCCTGGCACCCTGATTTCTGCTCTGATTTAAAGAGGCTAATCCAATATAAAAAGAGCAGCAAGGGGGAAGTCTATATGAGACTATTAGGTTCCGCTAAAGTAAACAATTTTCAATTTCAAAGAATACACTTTGGGCTTTGAAAAGCAGATATACCAATTTTACTAATATGAGTCAATGGTTTCTAGAACAGTTAAATTTCAAGTAATGCTTCCTTAAACCAATTTCACAAAATCTGTATATTCTGGGCAGTTTTTAATTATCTGCCAATCAAAAGTATATTCTGAATATTTTCTATCTGTTCAGTGTAAGATATGTATCAGCCAATTCCTGTACTCCAAAAATTTTAAATTTAACTAGAGAAATAAGAAACTATATGGTGGATGAACCTGCAAATTATAAAGGGACATGTAACTAAATGTTAGATGGTATTATACAAACTCAAATGCTTGTACAGGCACTGAAGACTGTAAAGAAAAGATGAACCATGTAGTAGAAAAAATCATTACACAGCAGCAACAATCAACGGTTGTTGTTAATGTGATAGCAGATGTTAAGAGCAAATTTAAAGGAAGCTAAAACAACGTAGTTTTTATCTATGTCAGACAGATGACCTGAGTAAGGATCACTGGAATCCCAGCATCTAAGCCTTTTCTTCATAATTCATTAGAGATTAAATTCTAACTCTTCCTCAGAATACAAAACCATTTTTATTTTAAAACTCACCAAAAATCACAAAACAAAGGTCTTCAAAAACAAAATTCCACACAAATGTGGCATCACTAAAATAAGTAATGAAACAAAATTTAGTTTAACATAAATGGCAGTGGGCCTCCATAAACCCAGTGAAAGATGATGATACCCGGGCTCTTCAGTTTAATATAAAATGACAAATCAGATATGACTTAATCCATTTTAATTACCAACAACTTTCACTTAGTGAAGTACATTTAGGGACAAGTAGTGGTTTTTTGTTTGTATCTTACCAATGAGTATCATGCTTCTTAACATTTCAGTCACGTCAATTACAGAAATAAAAAAAATCTATGATCTTTAATAACAGAGTTCAGTACTTAAAGGATTAAATATGAAACAGTATCTACTGAATGCATTTGAGTATCCAAGTAAAACTTGATTAAAAAGGAAAAAGTACTCAACACAGCAGCATTTATTTAGGAATTCATAATATTTTGTCTTCTGAGAACTGGCTCACTAGAGTCAGGGCTGATTGTGTGCAACTACTGTGAGGATTAACAAAGGAAAAAAAAAAGTCTAAAAGTGAAGGCAACCCAAACAGAGCTGGGGTTGGCAGGTGTGGGGCCAGACAGAGTAGAGATCCTAAGAGTAAAGAGAAAGGAAATGGAGGCAGATAGTGAAATGAATAGGTTTTTGGGGTTTTTTTTCTTTTTTTACTAAAGCAAGCACATTCTTATGCTATAAAAGATGAAAAGGAATAGTCATTACCAAGTCAAGAAACCAAACTCAATCACTAAGAAAGCTAAGAGAGCAGTGGGGCAGGAGAGAGCGGCAAGATGGCGGAGAAGTAGGGAGCTCTGTAATCTCTGCCCACCTGCAACTATCAAACTGAGAAGGACTAAAGCCATAATACTCTGATCTGCAAGAGTGGGAGGAGTACACACAGAGTCCTTATAGATGACAGCCTCATAGATGCATGAGTGAGTGCAAACTGGGGAAATAAAAATGGGCCAAGGCCGGAGGCTCGGAGGGGAGGGAGCACAAACATAACGCAGAGCTGGGGGAGAGCGCCCAGAGGGGTGGTGCAGAGCCGAGGAGGGCCATGTGTGGAGCAGCAAGGAGAGCCGAGGGGAAGAGAAAGAGAGACTGAAAACACTCATAGAGTGATCTCCGGAGAGGGAGAGACCTCCCCCCAGGACAGAGAGACACACCATCCCATATATAGCCGCTGGGCGTGGGGAGAGAAATTCGTCCCTCTCAGCGGGCTTGTTCTTCCTTGGGCTCGGCGGCTGCTAACTCCAGGCGAAGCCAGAGAAAAGCTGGCTCCCCAGTCCCCCTATTCAATCCTGGCTAGAAAGCCTGCCACCTGCGGGAGTACATCTCAACTGGGGCAGTAGCACATCTCATCGGGGGCGGTAGCATTAAAGTGCATGGACTAGGATTTGGAAACGAGGCAGGACTTGGAAAAAAGCAACTTGGCCTGCCAGTGGCACAGGGAGATCGGACTCAAATGAGTGGCTTGCAACACATGGTCCGAGAATGGCTTGGGGCACCGCCGTTCTTCTCCCCACAACCACCAAGGCAGGGCCTCTGGGAGCAGACCCTGAGACCCGATCTACCTACAGCAAACCATGCCGATGCACGCAGGAGAGCTGCTTTTATTTTTTTTTTGTTTCGTTTTTATTCCTTTTTTTCTTTTTCCTATTTTCTTTTTTCCTTCTTTTCTCCTTTTCCCCCCTGGAGTCTGGAAAAGACCAACATTTCTACACTTCTATGATTAGATCAATTCTTGCCATCCAGATATATTTTCCCTTATCTCATCCTTAGCTCTCCCCTCCGCAGGTTTTATGCTCTCAGACTGTCCTTGGTCGTTGGTTGTTTCTGTCCCGACCATTCTTTGTTTCTTTTCCTTTCCATTCTTTCTTTTCTGTTCTTTTCTTCTTTCTCCTTTTGGTTTGCTTGTTTATTTGATTTGTCTGTGCTTTTGTGTGCTTTTGTTCCCTGTGTATTTGTCTGTCTGTTTTCCTTTTCAGGGCTACCTCAAGAAATAAGTCAAAGTACACATGGTGGAGAGTCCCAAATATCACTAAGTAGGGAAATAAAATAATCAAAGGCATAAAAAGAGAAACCGAGAGACATCATTAAAAGAACACTTCCTAAAATGACAGGCCCTGGACAGTCAAGGAGCCTCCTTCAATAGAGCAACACTAAGAGGTGCACAGTGCATAACAAGCTTTTAAAACTGACAAGAGACAGAAAGCTAGCCAAAATGATAAAACAAAAGAACTCTCCTCTAAAGAAATTCCAGGAAGAAATCAGAGCCACAGAACTGCTCAAAACACACATAAGCAACATGAATGAACGAGAATTTAGAACAATTGTCATGAAATTAATCTCTGGGCTTGAAAAAAGCATCAGAGAAGCTATTGGTACAAAGACTAGGAACCTTGAAAATAGCTGTGATAAGTTAAAGGCTATAAATGAGGTGCATAATAAAATGGAGGTGGCCACTGCACGGATTGAAGAGGCAGAGAAGAGAATAGGTGAATTAGAAGACACAGTTATAGAAAAAGAGGAAGCTGAGAAAAAGAGAGAGAAATTGATCCAGGAGCACAAAAGGAGAATTCGAGACCTGAGTGATACAATCAAAGGGAACAACATCCGTATCATAGGATTTCCTGAAGAAGAAGAAAGAGAAAAAG